>JAOTQJ010000091.1:7729940-7748358 GCA_025642045.1 Solanum sejunctum | reverse complement strand
AGTTACCTTGTTCAGCTATTGGTAGTCAATACACATCCGTAGCGACCCATCCTTCTTCCTCACGAACAGTATCGGAGCTCCCCAGGGGGAGGTGCTAGGCCGAATAAAGCCTTTCTACAACAAATCTTTAAGCTGCTCTTTCAATTCCATTAACTCGCCTGGCACCATTCTGTATGGAGGGATCGAGATAGGCTGAGTGCCAAGCAATAAATCTATAGCAAACTCCACTTCTCGCTCTAGAGGAAGACCGGGAAGTTCAGCCAGAAATACGTCCAGAAATTCACTAACTACGAGAATGGACTAGAGAGTTAGAGGCTCGGTATTCATATCATGTACCCAAACCAGGTGATAAAGACATCCTTTTCTGATCATCCTGCTGGCTTTGAGGTACGAAATAAATTTACCCCTCGGCGTTGCAATATTACCCGACCATTCCAGAACTGGTTCTCTTGGAAACTAAAATTGAACTAACTTCTTCTGATAATCAACCTTGGCATAGCAAGATGCTAGCCAATCCATACCCATAATTATATCAAAATACGTCATATCTAGCTCTATCAAATCAGCCAACGTACAACGGTCAAGAACAGATACTGGGCAGTTTCTATAAACCTTGTTGACTATAATAGATTCACCTATCAGTGTCCCAACCTCATAAGGCTCTATTGGTTCAGACTTTATATCAATCGAGCATGCAACCAACGGGGAAATGTACGACAAAGTGGAACCAGGGTCAATCAACACATACATAGCCTCAGAACAAACAAATAATGTACTTGTGATAACATTAGGTGATGCCTCCTAGTATTGTCGGCTAGCTAGGGCATAAATGCGGTTAGCAGGATCGCTAGAACTGGGAACTCCACTACGACCTTTGTCGCGACCTGCTGTCGCTGGGGTACCTCGCCTCATAGGGCTCATAGCTACTGAAGCAGAAGAAGAAGCTTTGACTGCTCCAGAAGTCTAGGTGGACCCTTCTGCACCAACTCTATTAGGACAATCCCGCATCAGATGGCCTGATGGCCACAAATAAAAGAGGCACCTGTAGAGCGAAAATACTCCCCCGGGTGTCGTTTCCCGCAATGAGGACACAAGGGTATAGTAAATCTCTGTTGGTTGCTGGAACCCGGTCCTGCCCCTAACTGAGTAGTAATAGCTGGTCTCCTATTGGGGGTTTGCGAAGATGTGCTTCATACTGGTTGAGGAGGAGGCCCACTTTGCTGCGGTCGAGACTACCTGCCCCAGAAATCTGCTGCTGAACTGGATGACCTAGCCCTCTTTGGCGGCCCCCTATCATCTATCCTGTTCGCTTGGCATCCTCGATGATGATCCTCCAACCCCTGGGCATGGTCCTGAATGCGGGCAATATCCATCCCCGGATGGGCAGCCAATACCAAACAACTATCCACATAATATGAATCCAGCCCTACAATATTGCGATGCATGCAATTTGTCATTCTGGAAACATATACAGGTGCATATCGGGCCAAAGAGTCGAAATCCAGACTATATTTCCGAATCCACCGACCCTGCTGCTTCAACATCAAAAACCTGTCCTCCCTGGCACACTTAATTTATGGAGGTAAAAAGTGAGCCAGGAATGCCTCAGTGAACTCGCCCCAAATAGTAGCTCGGGCTTCCGTGCCTCGGGATAAAAACCACAACTCGTACCAATTTTTTGCAACATCATGCAACCGATAGGACGCCAACTCTACAGATTCCACTTTGAAGGCCCCAATCACCCTTAATGTCTATTTCATCTGTCTCAAGAACTCCTGAGGATCTTATGAAGGTTTGGACCTAAAGAATTCTAGTGGTCCACAAGCCAAGAAATCACGGGCTCGGGAACTATCTCGACGGGCTGCCTGACTACTCCCAGCCTCTTGCCTGTGGGCCTGACGTGCCACAATCTGAGTCAACAACTGAACTGCCTCCCGCAGCTCCCCTATTTCTGCGCCTGGCTGGGGAGTTGGAGGTTCTGACGCCTGACCCTCTGGAGTTGGTGGGGTGACCGAACCCGCTATTGAAAAAACAATCTCTGACTTTGACTGGTCACGAGCTCGGGTAGTTCCCCGACCACGTCGGGCTCCAACTACTGTTGTGGGTCTTCCCCTGTGGCCAACTGGGTTTTTCCTCGGCAGCATATCTAAAATTCAAATAATTTCTGTCAAGGAGGGAATCATCCTATTAACATCGCTCTAACGCACGATCTAAGACTAGAAGGAAGAGTAATATCCTAAATGTCCTATAGCCTCCTATTTATAGATGTGGTTCACGACACACCGATAAACAAGACTCTATTAGACACGGTCTGTAGACACTCCAAGGACTAAGTGCTCTGATACCACTTCTGTCATGACCCAAACTAGGGACCGTGATTAGTGTCGATTGGACACCCAGACAAACACTAAACCGAATTCACAACTATAATAGCTAAGGAATCTATCGAAATTTTGGCAGAGTTTCCTCTGTTTTACTGACTAACCAAACCTGTAAATAGCAATCCCAACATACAACAAACATCCATACATATATGTATGCAGGCCGACAAGGTTACCATTGCGTTAGAACAGCCCAACAGAAGCATCATACATACGTAGTCATACCACATACAATATCCCACACCCACATGTATCCACAGACCTCTACACATACAAACTGAATCATAGGATGGGACAGGGCCCTGTCATACCCTTAAATATACATAAATATAAAATATAGGAAATAAGTGTACATGTATATACCAAAAATCTGCTTCTGAGGCAAAAATAGCACTTCAACGGTAGATAGAGATCCTAAGAAGGTGGCTCTCTAGATTGTGCGTCAGTACCTGCGGGCATGAAACGCAGCCCCTGAAGGAAGGGGGTCAGTACGAAATACGTACTGAATATGTAAAACGAAAAGTACGAAATATAAATGTGAGTAATAATCCCAACAAAAATATATGAGTCAAACCTGCATGCAAACATCAAATAATTCTTCATTTAAAATATCAAAATAATGCATACCGGACAGGAACGATGGAGACCTCCAAACTCGTGCCATACCACATCATAACACCAGAAATTTTAAATCTCTGAAATCTCCAACACAAGTCCTAACTGTAGCATAAGTGAGCCAAGGCGAACAACAGCCTAGCACTCACGTCATAGGATAGGTGAGCCGAGGCGAACAACGACCAAGCACTCACGTATCATAATGTGTAGAGGTCATCATGCCCGATAAGTGAGCCGAGGCGAACACCGGACAAGTACTCATGTGAGCCGGGGCGAACGAGGCCCAACACCCACACGTCATGATGCCAACATATCCCAAGCTCAGCTCCTTATGTCTCCAAACTAAGCAAAGCTGACCCACGGGCAAATCGACCCGCCGTATCCAACCTACTTTAGAATATATATACATATATACATATAGTTATATATACGCATGATAATAATCGGCCCGGGAATCGGGGAACGAGACCATAATAGCACGAATAGAGTCGTGAAAATCACATGCATAAAAACTAGTTCCATAAGCTTAGTGATATGCAAAATATTCATATGTCTTTTTTTTTTAAATCAAGAAATCATTCATTTATGAATTTTATCAAAGTTGCTCAAATTTACACATAAAGGTAATTTTCAAAAGAACTTACTTAATCCCTATTATGCACATCACTAGAATAGGCTTCAAAACAATTTTTAAGGTGATTTAGAATTTCTATCGAAAGTTGTACGCGTTAGTAATTTCAGAACAATGTGAACCTATAGTTTTTTAAACTATCTAACTTCCGGTCAAACGAACACCATTCATGGATTCTAAAGTGTCAAAAGTTAAGAATGAAGTTAATTTAGCATAAGTGTGGCAAGGAATGAACATAGATCCCATTTAGGCTTTTCGTCGAAAGTTACGGGCATTTGCACCCTCCAATAAAATACATTCTTTCAACATCTTAAACCATTTCACACTTTTATAACTTGCGGGCTCTACATATCCAAGAGTCAAAATATAAATACATTTTTATAAAAGTACCAAGGAGTGAACATAGGATGTATTTGGACCCAAATTGTGAAGAAAAAGGAAATTTTCAAACGTATGACATTGATTAAGCTTAACTAATTCATGCCAAGAGATAGGAATCTTTACATACCTCAATTTCTTTCTCTAACTAATTCCAATGCAATACCAATCCAATTTATGCTTCCGAATGTCCAACCTCTACACAAATTACAATAACGCCAACGATTAACAACCATATCGGGTCTTAAATCCTAACTTTTTGTTTCAAATTTTATAAAAATTTTGGCAGTATCTCCTCTTAAAATACGCCGCCCTCAGAATTCAACTCGGATTAAATAATCAATCAACAACAACAACAACAACCTACAACATCAATAAACCCTCTCTAATGCCATCACAACATCAAAAACACCACAAAATGCTATTATGGCACACTTTTATAAAACAGGGCAACATACATTTAGGCACACATCTACCATATTCAAGCCTTCCTATATACTCCAAGAACTATAATGCATCACTCCAACGCCCAACGCAAATCCCCAACGTTAAAACATAACATTACACTTCCCATGGGGCTCCAATTCAAGCGAACCCTCATGTATACATTCGCATAGTTTTCCAACACTTCTTTCACCCCACAAGGACTATTTTCATGACAAATAAACATAAACACATGACTATAACTTGATATATCTTCATATGCAAGCTTGTACTCATTCAACCCCAAATTCCAAATTCACAATTCAAGCTAACAATCAACCCTCTTTTCATCTTCTACCTTCAATTTAACGCACCCCTAATATACCCATAAGCTTTAATTTACATAATTGAAGCTAGAAATTAACATACCTTTCAAGTCCTTTACTAGACCCAAATCTTCATGTTCATCAAACCAAGCACTTCCTTGACCAACTAACGCCACCACGCCACTTAGAAAACTCAATATATGAAGCTTGAAGCGTCAAATAATCGAAAGAATAAAAAAAAAGAATTTTTCTCTCAGTCACTGTAGCAACCCAAGATCCCTCCTCTCTAATTTTTTTCTAAGTGTGGGACTCTTTCATGCCTACAAGATATATACACACATATATAGGCAATCAAGTCCCTCATGAACCAATCAAAAAATTTCACACACATGACCCCACTAACAATTTAAATCTTAAAGACTACACTTTAGAAGAAATTTACATTTGGTCCCGAACTTTACCAAATTGAACCAATTAAGGACTTACGGGTTCTAACAGTTTGATTACTTTAACTTTATATATATTTTTGCATTGAAAACTTCTATTTTTTACATTGTTACTTCATAAAGTCACCATATATCTTACTTCTTTAGATTTTACTTGTACTTGAATATGTTATAAGTATTCAATTTATATATAACTACTGAAAAATATAACAAAGCCTTTTTTATGAAATTTGACTTTGGACCCTCAAATTTGTTGAGACAGCTCTAATTATCGCCCCTATATCAGACTGATGGCGCCTATGGAACGGACGGGTTAATTGTCATTGCCTTTTAGAGATGCATATATAAGAAGTAGTATGTCGCTTTTGTCTTTTGGTGGCGATAAATATATTCGAATTGAGAAACTTTGATGATTATAAACATTTGAATGATGTATTAGTATAAGTGTTTTAAAAGATTGTTCCGGGACTCATATAAAGCAAGACATAATGACAAAATATCTAACACCTCATGTCTCAAGACTTACGCTTCACTCCATGCTAAGTAAAATATATTTGCCTTATGCTCTCATTCTATATTCTTATATAATTATACCAAAAAAAAAAAAGAGTATGTGGAATTGATATAGTGCTATATACATACAAGCAATTTCAATTCTTGAAATAGTTTTGTTTAAATGTCTATGATTATCATGTTCAATTCATGAACCAAACTACACTAAATTAATAACAAATTCAACTTATTAATAAAATTTACAATTGCAACTTGTTAAAATTTTAATTTATATGATGAATATTTTTGAAACAAAATGTGGGGGCAAAGTGGCAACTTGCAAGTAAGAAGATAGAAAAAAGAAAAAGAGGTAAAAGACAACTCAGCCCCAGCTCCCCTCGAGTCCAAGTCAAGACTCTTTATATATTCCTTTCCTCTTTCTAACAACAAACACACATATTCTTTTGTATATCCCGCCGGCAACATGAAATTCCGATCATGGATTTCAACTTCCTCCTCCTCCGTCACCACCGCGAATGACCACCGTATTCCGCCACCAAAAGGGGTGTTTTCTGATGATGCAAGTAACTTCTCCGATTTACCCAGCAGTTCACCATCATTATTTTCTCAAGAAACCAATTCTCTGACTAGTTTACAGAGCAATCTCTCCCTTTTAACTCTACCTTCTGTTCCTTCTCTCCAGAATCTCTCCCCTGGAACTTTAAATCTCGCAATCTCCACTCGTTGCTTGAATTCTCTTAATCCCCGAAATGCCCATGTCACTTTCCTTGCTATGCACAACAAACTCCTCTATGCAGCTTCCTCAAACGAAATCAACGTCTTCGAACTCACAAATTTCACACTTACCGATACTTTCAATAACAAAGACCCGTCTTCTGGTTCTGCAAAATCTGTTACGTTTCTCGATGGTAAAATCTTCACTGCCCATCAGGACTGTAAAATTCGGGTCTGGAAATTGACACCCAATAAGCAGCATAAACTAATCGCAACTCTCCCAACACTTGAGGACCGTTTACGCCGATTCGTTTTTCCGAGTAGCTATACAAATGTGAGACGACACAAGAAAAAAATGTGGATCGAACACCATGATGCTGTTTCTGGGTTAGCTGTGAATGAAAACTTGATGTGCTCTGTTTCGTGGGACAGGTGTTTGAAAATTTGGGGAGGTTCGAATTTACGGTGTAAAGAATCCATTAAAGCCCATGATGATGCGATTAACGCTGTTGTTGCAGGGAAAGATGGAACAATTTTTACTGGTTCTGCTGATAAACGGATTCGGGTTTGGGGGAAACCGTATGGAGAGAAGAAATCGAAAATCGGGTTGATTGCTACGTTAGAGAAGCATAAATCGGCTGTGAACGCATTGGCGTTAAGTTCGGATGAGTCTGTTTTATTCTCCGGCGCGTGTGACCGGTCGATTTTGGTGTGGGAAAGAGAAGACAGTGCGAATTACATGGTGGTTACTGGTGCATTGAGAGGTCATACGAAAGCGATACTCTGTTTGATCAACGTTTCTGATTTGTTGTTCAGTGGATCGGCGGATCGAACGGTGAGGATTTGGACACGTGGGAATCAGGGACAGTTCTGTTGTTTAACGCTGCTTGATGGACATCGGACACCGGTGAGGTCATTGGTGGCGGCGGCAGAACGCGGTGGAACTGATGGTGGCGTTAAGTTGTTTAGTGGAAGCTTTGACGGAGAAATCAAAGTGTGGGAAATCATGGTTTCTAGTTCAAGCGGCAGTACTCTAATATCATGATATTTGTATTTATTTTATTTTATTTAGAACACATTTTACCTACTAACAAGTTTTAACTTTTTTTATATAATTGCTTGAAGTTTTATTTGGAATTTGGTGCTGTTATTTTATGCATTTTTTCCAAACTTGAAATGGTCAAGAAATTTAGTATTGGGCAAATGTTTCAACCCTTCAAGTGTTTGTATACTCAATAGTGTTCTATCTTCCCATTTATCCGAAATGTTTGACCGCTTTAATTTATAATCCCTACTGTTTCTTCCGTTTTTATTTATATATATAATATTTCATACTAATATTAAAAAAATTACAATTTATAATATTTATGTGCAATTGTTGTACATCTAAATTTAAAATTTTAAAAATTAATTTATTTTAATTTAACTCTAAAACTTAATTTACTTTTATGACAAAACATGAAAAGTAAAAATAAATACAAGAAATATCAATTTTGAAACTAATGTTCAAATAACCTTTGGTCTTTAGTTACATGCAAAGATCGAACCATCCAATAAGATTGCAAATAAATATTAAATAAGGAATCCATTGGCACGAGGTATTAAAGCAAATAATGCATATATTGATTTTGATATTATTAAATAGTTTAATTTGATAATATTTTCAATGTATATTAGTAATATCATATTTAGTATAATTTTATACAAATTAAATAATAATATTAATAATATAAATTATTACCTATTTTCTAATACAACTTAATCAGTATTATTATATGTTAATATACTTTATTCATTAAATACCATAAAAATAAATAAACAATAAAAAATGATATCAACATAACTAATTTTTTTTATTATTAAATTTTTTTAGTAGTATATAACTATTAAATGAGCCCCAAGAGCTAGTCTTCTTTTATCTTGGATGGTTGAATTTAACACATACTTATACAACAGTATAAATTATTTTTACACTTTCGTTATATTTATTAAAGAATTAGTTATTTGATAGATGACTTGATATGTTGATATTTGTACTTAAGCAGTCTGCATATGGTAAATTAAAGTGAGTAAAACTAAAATTAAAAGTGGTTCCTGCATAATAAACAACGTTTAGGTAAATCTGGAATGAAAAAAATACGAAGAAAAGAAAAAAAAAATAGATAGTAATTGATAATTTCTATGTAAAAAGTGACAAATTATGTTGCAGTAATCGAGATAATTAAGGTCAACGCTTAATCATGTGAATAATCACGTGGAGATGCGTGATTACCTTAATCCTAATTATACTATTTTAATCGTCGTTGTACTTTTTGTATTTTAAATTAGAAACCAAGGACATAAAGACAAATTAACTTTTCATAAAACCCAAATTCATTGGCTGGCCCTTCTCTAACTCTCTTTTTAGTAATCATCTTTAGCCTTGTCTTTTACTACTTAAAACTTGGAAATTATCGCATACTAATTAGAAACAAAAAATATTAATAATTTTGTTTTAAGATTCTTGGTTTTGTCACAAGTATGCATATAGTACCGACAAACACTTGCTAGGAATAGGCCTTTACTTAATGATAAATGGGGATCACAATTTACAATAAATATTTTCTATTTTTATAAAAGTAAATAATAACATAAACTTTTTAAAGTTTCCAGAATTAAAATTAAAAATACAAAAAGGGTCAAAATACCCCTAAACTACTGAAATAAAACAAAAATATCTTTCTAGTAGATTTTGGCTAAAAAATATCCTTTCGTTAAATTTTTAGCTCAAAAATATTCCTCTTCCTAACATAAATAAAAAAGGGCCAAAAATATCCTATAATTATTAGAAATAGAGCAAAAACACCCTTCTTTAGTTTTCAGCTAAAAAATACCCATTTGCTAAAATTTTAGAGTTATTATTTAACTCATCTTCAAATCAATTTTTGCTAGAATTTGAGTAGTCCAGATTCTTACTATATATATATTTAGAAAGAAAAACTTTTGTTTATACTTGTAACTAAATTATCTTTTGAAAATGATAACTTATGTTGATTGTATTATATTGTTGACATGAGAATAACAATTTCTATATAAGCTTTGTAAGTTCAAAAATTTTAAAAAGTTAGATCATATTGAACGCGAGAAATTGATTCAAGGAGGAGGCACCGATTATAATGATGATGAATTAATGTTATAATTCATAGATCAACCTTTTGAGACATTTATAAGTGAAAATCATATTTTTTTTGGACATAAAAAGGCTAATCTCGGATCTAATATCCGAGGAGAAAACCTCTTGAGACCCAAAAGAGATTCCATGTGGCCGGTGGTTTTGTTTACATAGCATTGATGGTGTAATTTCCATTAGAGAGAGGATTGTTTTGTTTTTTTTGGCAAAAGTTTAAGGGAGGAATATTTTTGAATCAAATCTAACCAAGGGATAATTTTTGTTATATTGCTAATAGTTCAGGGATAGTTTTAATCATTTTTCATTTTCGTTAGATAGAAGAAAATTTTTTAACCAAAAATTTAATTAAGGAGGATTTTTAAGTCAAAAACTAACGAAGAAATATTTCTACTCTATTTGAAATAGTTCACAAGTATTTTTGACCCTTTTCCCTGTTATATGTTCTCATACTCATTTCACATTATATTACGTCAAACACGAAAAAGAATCTCTCAACCTTACTATATTTTTTATTATTTTCTTCATCTCAAATTAATTAAATTTTTGAAATTTTTTTTTATGTTCAAAATATTTGAATTGTTCAAAGTTTAAGATAAGTATTTGAAACATTTTCTATATTTGTTCTTTCATTTATTGAAATTTTATAAGTTTATAGGAGATAAATTACACTGCATATTTATGATTTACCAAAAGCAATAGTAGAAAGTATGGTATAAATTTTATTTTTGAATAATTTTTTTAATATGTGTACATTATCTCATTTATTCAATTAAAATAGGATAACAAGAGTATTTGTTAGTGATATAGTGAACATAGACAACGTGTATATATAAAAATATGAAGGGTCAAGATTATTTTATTTGTTTTTTCTTTGCTAAATAATATTCTTACCCTAGATTTTAGACCCAATTTATGTATGAATTATAATACTCCAATTTTATTCATATATTAGTTAACATTCCTAAATTATTCTAAAAATTAAACATAAGAAAATTGAGGAATTTTTGGATTTTCCAAATTAATTTCATATAAGTACACAATAATTATATGTACTTTTAGTAAAAAAGAAAAGAAAATCTAGGCCTTGATGGTTAAAAATAGTTTATCATTAATTATTTTATCTACATGATTTACGTTGATAGCACTATCAAAAAATAATAATGGAGAGAATCATTTCTCATGTTTGACGTAATGTTAAATTGAGTATGAATAGGTGTTTTGGCTTTCAGTTCGTTATTAGATGTTTCAGCTATCTAATAGTACTCTCGAATTGTTCAAATTCAATAAGAATATCAGAGATAGGAGAAAATGCAGTTGAGGGAGTCCAAAGCTATTGAACGAAGAAATAGAATTTTTTTTATCAGTATCATAACCTCTCCATGGATATAAATTGAGATTCGCATTATCATATGTAGGCTAGCAGTAATTTTAAAGTGAGGGTGTGGCTCCTGCATAATAAATAACGCCTAGAATTTGGGGAAAGAAAATTAAGAAACAAAAATTTGTATAATTGATAATGGCCATGACAAATAATGTTGCAGTATTAATAGAGATAAGATCAACCATTAATCACGCGAAGATGAGTGTTTCATTGTCATTATACCTTTTGAACTAGATAGCAACAACTTAAAGACAAATTAATTGGTTGGCCTTTTCAAACTCTCTTTTAGTTATAATCTTTAGCCTTGTCTTTAACTTAAAAATGGGTAATTGTCGCGTACTAATTAGAATTAATAAAATAATAGTAATTCTTTTTTAATTAAGATTCCTGATTTTTTTTTCAGATGTGTGTATATAAAATAATATATTGTCATCTTTACAAAGTCAAAAGTCAGAAATTTTTAGCAACAAAATAAGACTTTACTTAATTCTCACAACAAATGTCTAGCCATTTGAAATTCCACTATCAAAATAAAATTAAACTAAAATAAATAAATAAAAGGGGAGGGGGGAATATATAAACATATTGAATAGTTTTTCACTCCTACTGCTTCATATTTCTTCCCCTTTTAAGAAAACAGATGGACTCTAATTTATAACTTAGCAGGGACAATATATAATTTATTTTCATGGAGTGAATATAATGGAGGATACTTTTTCCAAAAATGCTTTACATTCATGTAGAAGCTAAATTAAATATCATTCCGTAAGTTTCTTTCTGTTTTATTATTATTATTATTATTATTTTATAAACGAAATTACTTATATTAAGTTATTTAACTAATATCAGATTATTACAACAAAACGAGATAGGGATTGATAAACCTTACAAAAGCAGTTCCTATGGACGAAGTTGTACAGTCCATTCCAAAATTACTTTGAAACACTAAAAATGAGCTCCTGACTTGGCTAAATTTTAGTCTTCTTGTGAGAACGGTGATCATGTTTAATGAGATTTAATTTTACCTTTGAATATAAGTAAAATATTACCAAAACTCAATAGTTAATCAAACTTTTTATTGAGAAATTTATTAAATATATATAAGTAGAATTAAATTAATCCTAAATTTAATACATAGCGAATTCATAAAATTTAAATTTTTGATATATTTTATTAATATATATGTATTTTATTATTAAAATAAAATATTAAGAGTAAATGTTAGTGGGTATAAACTGTGGTAGAATGATTATTAGTTCTTGTAACTCTTATTACTATTAGTTCTTATAACTCTTATGGTTATTAGTTTCTTATAACCTATATGATCATTAGAGTCTTGTAATACATGTAACCACTAAGCGATATTCTACCTCATTATACCTTGTAACTCATGTAGCCTCCGAAGCATAAGTCATCTATTGATTTATTACCTACATTACTATCCACATTAATCCTATATTCAAGAAAGGATGAATTTCTCACCTATAAATAATGATATTTCTTCCTTTGTGAAGGGTGCAATATGGAGAAAAAAATGTGAAGTGTGGACAAATATTGTGGTGCATAATGAAATTAGTGCGGTGAAAGAGAGAGTTAATACAAAAAAAAAATTCTAAGACTTCAATAATATATTTATTATATAAAAGAGAGTATTTGTATATTGAAGGAAAGTATTTTTGTATGAAGTTTTGGACTCTTCAACTAATTCGGTATTATTCTAGTCATACAACATTGTTGACTATGTCGTATTCTGGAGGAGACAAGTTGAGTGTATTACTGTTGGACCAGTGTAGATTATGCCGCATTAGGCTTGACTCTCCTTAAACATAGCAAGTTATCAATGCTTCAACCTAAATGAATTTTTATTCAATTTTATCATTTTTTTCAATTATAATAATTTATCATATTTGTGATATATTACACCAATACATTTTCTATGAATTAGTTGTGATAAATCTTACGACAATGGATGGGCAATTGAGCACATCCAATCATGCCCACCTAAAAATTCAACACTTGATATCTGTACTCGAAACTACAACCTGGGTTGGAATAAAAGAAAGAATTGGTTATTATTGTAACACATGGTTGAAAATGAAAAATAGAAATGGCTGTACTGCACCAACCAACTTTTAAGGTATATATATCGTTCTGCAAGATATCTGACAAATTCATTTTGTCTCAACCTGTTTATCTAAAAGTGGAAGTCCCATACATAAAGTGGCGACAAATGTCTTGTAGTTTTTTCGTACTGATTCAATAATGTACTTCAAATACATGAAAAAGTGTTAGAGCTAATGCCTCAAACCCCTGTTAAATTATTACGTTATGTCAATTAACATTAACATTATAATTATGGTGTTGTTGTTTTATCAATTTTATGTTGAAAATTTTGCAGAAAATATTTTTTTTAATATTCACGAATATGAACACTTCATCACAAACATTTATAGAAAATTCATATAATTTGAGGCATGTCAAAAGACACTGTCCTTAAGGATATTTCACCCAGTATAAATGTATCCCCAGCGCTCAACAAGCTCATCTAGTACAAGACTAGAAACCAAAATCTAACAAAGATTAAAATAGAAAAACCTAACATTGTAAATATGTATATAAATAAATATAGGAGGAAGAATTTGTAATATAATATATTTTCTCACTTCCTCTTCTTAAGAAGATAATCACTATTTAATAAAAAGATTCACCTTTCAAGAATAAATGGTTGCAATTAAGAGAGAATATAATGACATATTTTATGGTTAAAATAACATTTAGAGGGTATTAATATTCTCTTATTAGTCATTCATTCAAGGCTAATTAATAAAATATTAAAATGATGAAAAATAATATTAGATGAAGATAAAATTTTGAGATACTAAAATTATTTTTTTCCAATACTTTAATATTTTCTAATTAAAATTAGTCCCTTATAGCGTCAAGTGACATGGATTGTGATCCCTCTCTTTTTGTGGTGTGTAAGAGCTACAAAATGAGCCAAAATTTATATGTCATTTTTGAAAATTATTTTTTCTTTGTTTTTCCTTTCTTCTGGTAGACACAGTAAAAACATAATCCATAGTGCGCACACACAATACATATATATTAACGAACAATTTTTGGTTTCTTATTTATTTTTGGTATTATTATTATTATTTTAGGACTATTTTTTTTAATTGAGTTTACTGTTATGACAAATTCACAGCTCGTGATAAAATGAATTCTTCTTCATACTAAACATAATTAATTACGTCCCTCAAAGTAACAGATGTTTAAGTCCACTAATATACCCAAGCTGAAAGAAGCCAACAACGTACAACAACATACCCAGTAAAATTCTATAAGTGAGATCTAAACAGTATAGAATGTATGCAGATCTTATCACTACCATAAACGTAGAAAAATTGTTTCCTGGAAAGCCAACAAGGTCCCCAAAAGAAATCTGCAAATATTCTTCTCTGTAAAGTTTAAAGACCATAACACATTAATTATTAATTATTTTTTTTTAAAAAAGGAAAGAATATTACAACTTTGCAATTTCTTATTTTTGGGAGCAACTTGGCAAGTTGAATGTGTTGGAAATGAAAATAGCACACAACCCACCCCAGTAACATTTATTAGTTTATCTTTATATTTTGTTCATGGAAATATCTCAAGCCACCATATTTTCTGAATTTTAAATGATACGAAAATGAAATATATATGAAACGTTAAAATCGTGCCATGAAAAATTGGATGTGTATTGAAAAGTGGCAAATGATGTTGTAGTGTACATTATTGTTATTAATATTTTAATCCTCATCTTACCTTTTAAATTAGACGATCAAGAACATGATGAAGACAAAGGCACCTTTTATAAACCCAATTAATTTGTTGGCTTTTGTTTTTCCAAACTCTCTTAGTAACTACCGTTAGCAATGTCTTTTCTTAAAATTAACATGGTAATTGTCCCATAATAAGTGGGCGTTTAGCTATAATTTTTTCCAGATTTGAAAATATCAAAAGTTGTTTTCACTTTCTTTACTCATCACATATTTTAAAAATAACTTTAATTTGTATTCATGACAAAATACAATATTAATTTTAATTTCAAATACTATTATAAACATTAAAATTTTATGACACTTTACAAGATAAACTGAAACTTTATTAGAATTCTTGTAGGTTATTCTACCCTAAATCCTCACTAACACCTAATATAAAGATATCAGATATCGCATCGTAAAAATTTTATAAAATCTTTGCATATTCATAAAGAGATATATTAAGGCAATAAATATTTTTTTTATCAAATTAAAGTCATATTCTTCCAACATTTTCAACAATCAAATACATCGCAAAAGGGTCCAAGTTATCTTACATATGAGAAATACACAATTGCCAACACTCGAATCACGAAGAAATTAATATTCAGAAAGAAGAGTTAAGGAGGAACGAAATTATACTCACAAATAATCATCAATAAAATTATTGTTTGTCATATTTTATTTATAATTATAACTTATTTTTCATCACTTTAAAATTTATTACAAATAATTTAGCTCATTTAGTAGGGCCAAATTAAATCTGCCTTTGCCTCGTCTCTCACAAATTCCATCTGCAAATCTGGAGCCATGCACAAAACCATAAAGATGGAAGTTCCATAATTTATTTTTATTGGTACTTCAAAATTCATCTTTGAGATTTAAAAAAATCTACACTCCAACAAACCCTAAAGTAAATGACATTTATGGATATAACTCTACAAGACAAACTCAACTTTTATATATATATAAAAGGTAACATGTTTCCTTGAAGAAGAGACATACAACTTGAATGTCTCTTAAATTGTTGGATATATATTTACAGAGATCAAAATCTCAAGTATCTCATAAACTCTTGCATATTTATAAAAAAATTAAAACATCAAATATTATCTATCTTAAAGTTAAAAAATATCTCAAATATTTCCTAAACTACTTTTGAATATTCATAAAGAGATCAATATATCGAATATTTTCTTTTTCAAAGCTAAAATGATCATCTTGAGATTCAATAAACTCCTGGTATATTCCAAATATTGCATTTGTCAAAGTTGTCGCCTAACATTGCCTAGTGATGATCCAATACATTACAAGAAGATCCAAATCATGACATTCGAAAAATATACTATTAATAATTCGTTAATTACGAATAAATTTTAAAAGAATAAATAAGGGATAATAAAATTATGCCCACACTATATACTAATAAAATATTTTCTTTTTATGATAATTTATTTGTGATTGAAGTTTATTTTTTATATGACAAAATTTCTTACAAACAATTATATTTTATTTTTAAAAAACATTTTTTTTTTCAAATTTCACAATATTCATCACCAAATTGGTACTAAATAGTGGATTTTTTTTTAAAAAAGCGTGCATATATTAATTCTTAGTAGTAAAAACCATCTTTGGCTATATGCTTTTACAAAAAAATTAAACATCGTTTTTTGTTGCATGATATATACAATTCTTCTCCAATAATGTATCGGATTTTTTTCCAAGATGCATGGCCTATGTTAATTGAAAGGTGAATTCAAAATTTAAATTGCCCAACAAATTTAAGGACCCATTTGCCTTGTTATTCAATTTGTTTTTTTTTTAATTTTTTTTCTCGAAGCTTTTTCACTTTAGCTTAAAATTACTCTTTGTTTATTTGTGAAAACTCAAATATAATTTCAAATTTGGAAAAAATTCAAAATCTTATTTTCATTTTTTTTTCACTATTCAAATTTACCCTTTTTTATTTTTTTTTAAAAAAATAACTCATCTAAATTATATTTCATATTTTTTTTTAAAAAAAATACATTTGAACAATCAAATTAAATATTATTTGCAAAACCTATGTAACCAAACATTTTCATCTTCAATTTCAACTTCGAAAAGCCAAATAAAGTAAAAATATGTGTAATAATGTATAGTAGCTCGTATGTATTGTGCTCAAGTTCCTCCAACAAAATATGAATTAAAGTATCAAACCATCTGAAGCATGTGTATAAATTGGTCCAAAAGTCTAAGCTTTCGCAATAAAAAGAAATAAGGAAAGAAAGAAAAAGCAAAACAGAATATGAAACCTCTTTACAGCTCGAATATGGAACTATTTTTATTAGTTTGAGTGCCGATTTCAACTACTCCAGTTTTTACGTACAATTACAAATGTGATGATTATTTTCATCTAAAGTGAAGGTGCAACTTGTAGATATTCTGTTCATAAAGTTGTCAACGCGAAAGTGTTGTATAATAAATTAATACAAAGTATTTTTCACTCGAGTTCATATATATTACTGCTTTGGACGTCAAATTTGATGGGAGATGAAAAATAATTTCTGTCTTTAAAAGTAAATTTCATTAAATTAGATTTCTAGATTTGTATTTAATTAATTATATCTTTTTATGTGCTTTGAGGTGTAAGTTTAATTTTTTTTATTAGTTGAATATGTGAAATGGAAAAATTATCTAACGAAGCAAACATGACTTATTTCTACTATATTATAAGAGAAAATGAAGGAACTCAAGTAGATAACAGGTCGACATGCCTACTTGAGTTGTCTGATTCCTCTTATACATTATGCAGGACCTATAAAAATATTTTAGAGATTTTTTAATTGAATCTTTTTAAAGCAGTGCTTATTAATTTTACAATATTACCCCTAACAACTAATTTTAACAATTGAAGGACCCATAAAAATATTTTAGAGATTTTTTAAATTAATTTATTTAGAGCGGTTGCTTATTAATTTTATGTTATTGCCCCTCATAAATAATTTTCCAACTACTTCAATTGTTCAGTTATTTCAAATTAATGGAACCGACAAAAATATTTTGGGAGTTTCTTAATTTAATAGTTTCAAAGCAGCTGCTTAGTAATTTTACAATATTACCCCTTACAACTAATTTTCACAGTTGAAGAGCCCATAAAAATATTTTCGCGATTTTTTAATTTAATCTATATAAAGCAGTTGCTTAGTGATTTACGACATTGCCAATAAAATTAGGATAAAAATTATAATTTATTTTAGAGTGAAAATATTAACAATATTTGTTGGATACATCTAATAAAATGATTAAACAACATTTAATTATATCATTAAAATATTAGGCTAATCATGATGATTAAAGCTGCTCAAACAGGCAGGAAGTCGACATGCCTGCTTGAGCAGTCTGAGGGTGTATCCGTAACTATTTATGATTCGTCTATTGTAACTTAAATTAAAATTAAAAAATAACAGATATTGGGTCCGCGCTAGCGCGAGGGCGGATGTCTAAAATATCTATTACACATAGTTATAGTTTTAAAATATTAATAATAAATATAGCTATAATTAGATTTTATAGTAATTCCTAATATTAAAAAATCACGGTTCTTATCCAACCCTCTTTATCACCCCTCCCGCCCACCCACCGTTGAACCCTCCCCT
>JAOTQJ010000091.1:7711949-7723144 GCA_025642045.1 Solanum sejunctum | reverse complement strand
CCTACAATCCCATTCGGTGCTAAGTCATTATCCCACAAAATACATATGCATATACATGAGGCATAAGTCTTTCAAATCATTTTCATGCATATTTAAGCTTAAAAGCCAAACATCATCCATAATCATGCATACTTGTGCTAAGAAGCCAAATCATACTTCATATCATGCTTTCATGCATAGGATAGCTCATTTATACTTGTACATGCAGGTGTAAACGCTCATAATTGCTCAAAGAGCCATATTTTAGATATAATGTGATCACATGTCATGCCATAACTATGATTTCCTTAAAATCATATTCATAAACATAAGTAGATCTTAACCCACATCATAATCTTCATGAAAATCAATGTAATGTATGCATATGCCATGAATGATGAGAGAATTGCATGGGCAATAGATATTCATACTTAAATCAACAATATAATATGAAATCCAAGTAAATCCATGAAGAAATTCACATTTAAATCATACTTGAGATTACCCATGCCTAAATCAATATTTGAAATGGACATGCATATTCAAACCTTCATAATATCAATGCAATTCAACATATTAGGTCTTAAATCACTTTAAAAACATCAATTAAATACAGTTCATATCTCAATTAAATTAAGTCAGCATTAATTTAAAAGATCCATATTCAAAGTAAGCTTAGATTTCATAAATCAATGAGTAAAAGTGTTTGGGGTCTTCATGGTTGAAAGGGACCATGAATCAATCCCACATACCTTAGATAATTTAGAAGAATCAAGAAGAAATTAGTTGGAGAAGAAGACCCTTCCTTGTGTTAAGCTAAATCCCAACGACACACTTGAGAGGAGTTCTTTAGAAGAGAGAATTTGAATATTCTAAGTGTATTGAATGAATTTGTATAAGAATGAAGTAGTATAGGTCCTTTTAGGGGTTTAGGATAGGTTAGAAAGTCACAAATGACCCTTAAAAATCATCAAAATTACAAGCAGGTCATTAATGAAACGAGTTTAAAAAAGAGTCCAGTGGCCAGTGGAAGAGCACCACGGCTCGGGAAGAGGACCAGGGGCCGTACAAGGGTCTGTGTTAAGGGTCTTCAGATACTTAGCCAAATTTTAGACAAGGTCATTTCCACTAACAACTTCACGATTCGTACAACGCTCGACGATCCATATAAGCTTCTGTACAATGATACAAGTTCTAAGACGGTGATTTGATACTTCAAAAATTTTTGGACTAACACAATCACAGGGCCCAGCCACGAGCCGTGGTGATTTACATAGCCCATACAAAGGTTCGTGGTGGTACCAATGGCTTTTAAGCTAAGGGCACCTACCACGAGCCACTTTCACGGCCAGTGGCGAGCACCATGAGCCATGAAGGGCTCAGTGAAGCGCCACTTGGTCTTAAACTCCACCATAAGCCCAAACACACCATACACAATACCAAGGGCCATCCCGAGCAGCCTTCACGACTCATGGACCTCTCTATGGCTCGTGAAGGTGACCATGGAGTGTCACCTTAGTCAAAAACTCCTGGAACCCTGATTTTTAAGCGTCAATAAAATCTCACGAGATTCGAATCCTTACAATAAGTTCAGTAGATCATATTATGTTTCAAGGCATAAGTTTAGTGACACAAGTTATACTTCAATATGAGAAATTATGCTGAAGATATAAGTACAATAGAAAAAGTCATGTCTGAAAATAAAAGAACTAAGCTGACAATACAAGTTATGTCCCAAGGAGAAAAGCTTGGTGGTCCAAGTTATACTCTCGAACATAAGTTCAATAGCACAAGTTTAGTGCAAGTTATGCCCTAAAACATAAATTTAGTGATAAAGTTATGCTTAAAGCAAAACAATATTGTAAAAGTCTTGCTCCGTGAATCAAAAGTCATGTTTAAAATATAAATTTTATATCTTTAAAATAAAATATCTTTTAAAGAATTTTTTCTACAAAATTAATTATTCCCAATATTTGATCCCTAAATTGTTTAATCTAAGTGAATAATAGCAACAAAAATTTAAGATGAAGAACAAAAATTAAAGACTACCCTAAATAGAGAGAGTGTGTGAAAGCTTGAAAGAGAGTACTTTTGGGCCTAAAGTGAAGCAGCCCAAGCGATTCATAGCAAAACCATACTACTCCATCTCTTTTTCTTATTCTTCAAGTCTCGACTCTTCTCTCTCCCGATTTCTAACTTTGCTTCTTTTTTTTTTTTCAGTTCATCAGTCGTCTGCAACAAGTAAGTCTCTGCTAAGAAGCTTAATTTAATGGTTCTTAACGATTGACAATTGTACTAATCTACGCTTTGCTATCTGTGTAGATTTAATTTGGAGGTAAACTGACAACAATGGATGTTCCCCAAAAAGGTGGGTTTAGTTTTGATTTGTGTAGAAGGAATGAGATGTTGGTCAGTAAAGGACTTCGTTCTCCGTCTTTTCTCAAGACTGGTACTACCATTGTCGGCTTAATTTTTAAGGTAACTTCCCCCTTTCTTGCTTGGACTGGTCTGATGTGGTGAATATTTCTGCAAAGAACTAAAAACTGTGACCATTGTCAAAAAAAATAAATCTTGCTGTATTATAGCCCCAGGGGGCCTCTGGATAAGTCATGTTCCGTATTTTCATCTCAAAATTAGTTGGGGTCGGCTGATGAATCTACTATCTGTTCTACTTTATTTGGTTCATTCCATTGCAAAACATCACGTCATTTTCCTCTAAAGATACAATAAAGCTTCTCTGAAACAAAAGGATTTCTTAAATCTCACACTATTTTCATCTAGATGTCTGTATATAATCTAGAAGGGTTCTTTTATTATTTTCTGTTGACTAAATGCAATTGTAATTTGTCCATGTGTATGAAAAACCCTAGATCAAGGAGTAAATAGTGGGAAGAGAGGAGATAGTTTATTACAATGAAAATTGAATCTGATCTAGTTCTGTATCCTTATACAAATGGACAGATTACAAGTAAGAAAATTGGTTACAAATTGTACACGTTGCTATGTAAGTAAGACAAACTACAAATAATAATGTGGTCCTATGTTATGGGCTGTTGCACAACACATGGGCCTATGTAAATCAGTCCCCCCACCCCCAAAAACCTAAAGCTGGAGCACGAAGCTCTCCCAAGAGGAAATGATGAAGTGAACCAGCCAAGGCCTTGATAAAAATATCACCCAATTGATCTGAGCTATTGATAAAATGAAGGGAAACCAGCCCAGAATGCAAACAACTCCTGAAAAGTGGCAATCAATCTCAACTTGCTTTGTGCGCTTGTGAAAAATTGGGTTTCTAGTAGTGTGCATAGCAATTTGGCTATCACCAAAAATAGGGAATATGTACAACCATTAACGGTCATTTATTATCTATATTTCCCCAAAGCTACACAACATAATAAACATTGATGACTTACTGTTGTTACTGTACGTTATGCTAATTCCATGTCAATTGTTGGGAATACAACTGCTTGATTTTGTTAATTAAGTTTTTTTAGAAAGCTAGTAGTAATATTCCTTAGCATCAAGGATATGTTGGCCACCTTTAAAAAGCCTTACAAAATAGAGTAAGTAGAAAGCCAGATTCAGAGTCGCCTAAGAATTCTACAAGATCATCTACTTGCAATATACGGTTCTCTTTACACCAAAAAATAGAGAAACTATGAAATTTCATTTCACATTCTGAGGACTTAATTTATAAACAACGCATCTACCATTTCTCTCCTTTCATGCTGCCACCATATGCAGGTAGGTATTATCCTCCATCACTTCTTCTGACAGTTGGTACCCCCTCTTCTAAACCAACAACTCATAAGATCTACAATATGTGCATTGCTGTTATGACCCAATCCATCGGGTCATACGAGCACCTACTTTAATGCCTAGATAGGAGAACCCTTTGCCACCCAATTTATAAAAGCTGGTGAATACGGAAGTAAATAAAAATAGGATATATCACCTTATTAACAAATAAAGAACTAGTCTCAACCTTAATTTCAATAGAAAAATCTTTTGAAAGTGCAATGAAACCCTATCTAAAAATACCTTGAAAACCCTCCCTAGGAACTAGTCTAAATAGGTACAGGAGCTTCTAAGGCCACAATTGTTTTAATTAAAATTTAGACATCTGAATTTGATTGCACATCTGAATGATTAAGATGTTGTCTCTAGATCTGAATATTGAATGATTAAGATTGTTTGTTTTCAATATCTAAATGTACATAATTTATTTACATGTACATAATTAATATACAATTCAAATAAAAATTAAGTAATAATTTAAAAAAGAATTAATAAAATAACATCATATTTGATTAAAAAAATGAAACACTTGTACTTGCTACTGATGGTGGTGAAAGTTGTGACCTTGGAGGTTATGGGTATTTTGGTGACTATAATAATGGTGGTGATTGGTAGTGGTGTTGGTGGTTGTAATGATGAAGTTGGTCAATGTTAGTAATTATTTGTGTTGATGGTGGTGGTTGAAGAATGTGTGATGGTTGATGATGTGTTCGTGATTGTTGGCGACATGCTAGTTATGATCATGGAGGTGGTTGGTAGTATATATTGATCACGGTGGTAGTAGAGTCTAATAGTTGCGGTGGAGGTGGTTGTGGTGATGGTGGTGATCGAAGAATGTATGGTGGTAGTTGGCAGTGGTGGTAGTTGTGATGGTGGAATTTGTTAGTAGTAGTTATTTATTGTAGTAGTGATAGTAATTGATAGTGGTGGTGGAACTGGCGTTCGCTTTGGAGATGGGGTGGTGATAACTATGTAAATAATCATAGTGATGGAGGAGGTGTGTTTGCAACTAACAGTAGCAGTTAGCAATAGTGGTGGTTGTGATGACAGAGGTGGTTGGTGGTTGAAAATGGTGGTGGTTGTTGTAGTTGTAGTTGTAGTTGTGATGATAGAGATGGTTGGTGGTAGATGGCGATAATGGCGGTTGACAATGGTAGTGTTAGTGGTGGTGGTTGTGATGGTTAGGAATGGTGATAGGGCGGGTGTGGGTCGGGTCTATTGAAACCCACAAAATTCTCAACCCGCCCTGCCCTATTTACTGCCACATACATAGAATAAGTTGAACGAATGAGAGAGATTAGTAGTTTTACTTGAATTAATTAAAAGCAAGAGTGAATTTTGCATGTATTTTGAAAGCAAAGTTAACTTCCATTTTTTTTTTTCCTAAGTAGTCATACTAGGACTTTAAATATATGACTTTTTCCTCCTAAAATTATAAATACTTATTAAATCTACGAGTTTGGCCTTATCAAACAAGTGGTTGTTCAAAACTTTTTCTCCAAAAATTTTAAACTTTTCACCTGAATATCAGTTTTTAGTTTGTATAGCTGAAAAATTTTAAAGTGCCAACCATAACTAGATGCATATAAATCTTTTCTTAATTTTTAAGCAATTGAAATATAAATGACAAGTGAAATATAAAATGATACTGGCAAGAAGAATTTTTATGTTATTTGAGATTTTTACCAAACAAGAAACGATAGAACACAAGAAGGGACGGAGGAGACCCGCCCCCGCCTCGCCCCCACAAAATTTTAAAAACCTAAAGCTTTGACCCGCCCGGCCCTGCAATTGTTTAGAGATTGCCCCTTGCTGCCTTGCCTCACATAGCTTTAACCCTGCACCGCTCCCGCACCGCCCCATTGGCATCATAGTGATGTTAGAAGTGGTTAGTGGTGGTGGTTAGTGATTGTGGATAGAACGACGATGAATAATGTCCATATAAGAATACCTCTTAATGATATTAAGACTCTGTTCTAGCTCTTAATGATTCAGATCTATTAAGCGCTTAAATATTAATGAAACAAACGCACTTAATGGTCTAATGTCTGAACTATTCAGATTCAGACCTCCATTAGAAATAAATATAAATAAAGTAGACATAACTTCCTTTCTCTTAATAAACTTAAAAAATCAATACAATCAATGATTTAAACAAACATAGGAAAAAGAAAATAAAAGCTACATTGATGAAGATAATTGTGGTCAAAAGGGAGTGAGAGGACAGCACGAGGGAGGAGAGGAGGCTGCTGGTGTTCATAGATTAGGACTTTTTTCACGCTTTTTGCTATTTCTTAAATAAATACATAAATTAACAGAGGTACTACGAATGCTCTTAGACCGAAACACATTCCCAATTGGCTTAGAGCAACAACATACCCAGTGGAATCCCACAAGAATTGGCTTTGGGCAAAAATAAATAAAATTTAAGGCCTCACTCAAATTCGGGGAGTCTTGTTGAAGAACTTTTTATGAACTCCTGGAAATAAGGGTGTAAAAGATTGGACTAAAACTTTACAGGTGAAGACCTCACCTAAGAAAGCGAACTCCTCAACATAATTTCACTTCTGCCAATGCAAAAAGGGTGAATTTTGATTTCCTCTGACAATCCAAAGATGTTTAGAATCTAGCACAGAAGCAGTGAAACTGAGAACTATCAAGATGAAAAATGTTTCAACATTATCGTGGTTACGCTTATCTTGTTTTTGTTTGACCATATTCATTGGGAATCCTTCTCAAAATAGTGTTGTGCGAGTGTTATCAAAAACAAAAAGAGCAACAAAAACGCTTATGTCCGTTTGGGCTTTAAGCGCAAATAAAGTGTGGCGTAAGGTGAAAAGGAAAAAAAATACAAATATATATTTAGTCCCAAACTAATAAATATAAAGATGAGTGACAAAATCTATTCCCTGGGATATTTTCGATTTGTCTGAATCCTGACAGCAAGAAACAAGAGGTTTGGTCTCCACAAGGATAGAATTTGCTTTTTAGGAGATTGCTGAATGACTGGGAAATAGAGTGGGTATCAGATATGCTAGCTTTGATCGGAGACTTTCCTAGCACAAATCTGGAAATAGATAAATTGCTATGGAGGCATCATACTGATGGCCGATTCTCTGTGAATAGAGTGTATAGAAGAAATCTAGTCACAGCTGTAGGGAAAGAATCTAGGCCATGGACTGCTATCTGGACGAGTGTGGACCCCAACTAAAGTGAAGTGCTTCACTTGGTTGGTATCTAGGAGAGCTTGCCTAACACAGGATGCACTTCAAAAGAGGGGAAAAATTATTGCCTCAAGATGATGTCTTTCCATAGAGGCTCTAGAAACCAAGTATGGGCTCTGTTCCTCCACTTCTAAGTAACAACAAAAGTATGGGCTCTGTAACATACAACAGACCCGCTAAGTTGCTGGGTCAGAAGGGGAGGTAGCAAGAGCCAAAAGAGGTGGTGGTGAACATTACCAGCTTGTATCTGGTGGATCATATGGAAGGAGAGAAATCAGAGAATCTTCGTAGGGAAAGAATGCACTATAGAGAAGATTAACTGGAAAGTAATTGCCACTTTAGGTTTTTGGTATAAAGAAATGAATATAGAAGAAGAAATTCAACCAGTGGATTTCATAGGAGTTCTGTAGTTTTCCTGGGTTTTTTTGTTCTCTGTTTTTTTCCCTATAAAATTAACATTTTTGGAGGTGGCCAGCTTAGCCCTTAATGCTGAGGAATGCGAAGTTGCCAGTTCCCAAAAAAAAAATGCCTCTTCCGGAGAGGTTAACTGACAAGGGAAAGTATGCCTTAGTACCTTGATGACAACATTGAAGTGACATTAAGCGAAACGAAGCACTCAACACGTTTTGAGCTGAGCTACAGGGATTAAGCGAGCCTTTGATAACACTGGTTGTGCTTAGTTATAATATAGCAATAGAATCATCTGACATTGCTGAAATCATACAATTTGTTGAAAATAATGATACTGTAATCATTCAACATAATTGGCAGTTGACTAGAATATCTGATAAGGTGACCTAGCTGCTTGTATGATCTACATTCTTTTGTGTTGATAAATGATTTAGCTCATCTGGCCAGAAGCTTTACATCAATACTACAGTGAAAAAGGGTGAAGAAAAGAACAGATTTGAATGTATTTACTTGTAAGTTCTTTATAAAGAAAAATATATTTCTTTGTAACTGTTAGAATAGGAATAGATATATACAATCCTACTTAGAATAGGAATAGGAACAGAAATAGTAAATAGTATCCTACTTGGAAAAGAATTGTATTGTAGTGTCTATAAATTAGGTTTCTGTGTAATAATGTAGAGACACTATTCAATAATATTCTTCTCCAATATTTCTCATTCCTAATTGTGTAGCACTATGTTATTTCTCCGGTGACCACTTTTTCATATTTAATTTGTCTAGCACCATGCCATCTTTCCAGTGACAACTTTCTCATATTAGAGTTGCATAGCGCAATGTGTCTTTTTGGTGACTCTCAAATTTGATTTGCATAGTTCCATTCGGCTTTTCGGCAACTCCTTAAATCTAATTTGCGTAGGGTCGTGCCATCATTTTGACCCTACCTATATAATTTTATATTTTAGTAGAGTTGTGCCATCAATCCGACCGATCCATATAATTCTCTTTCTCGATAGGGTCATGCCATCATACCAACCCTACCCATATAATTTTATTTCTCATATTGTGACCGCTTTCATCAATCAAATCTAATAATCCGGTGCATGAGCATGTTCCGGTCAATTTTTTTATGACAAGGGGAATCCGCAATTTACTACTATTTGGGTGCGCACAGGGTAAAGCTACCATTTGGGTGCGCACAGGGTAAACCGTTGCTCCTATGCAATAGCTCGCAAACCACAGAGGAGAGGTAACTCACACTAGGCAAGTCCGGTGCGACGAGCTTGACCCAGAAGACAAACCCTTTGCTTTCGTTGGCAAGGAGTTTCGAGCTGGAGACCTCCAACATGGAAACCCCTTGCTTTCTGGCTAATTCTATGGTGACTTTCTTGTTTAAGGTCTACTCATCTCTTGATGTTGAGATGATCCATATATTTTATACTAGATGTTGAGTACTTCCCAATGACCATTGCATTGTTTTCGACAGGTCTGAGTTTTTCTGCGGTGTTTTCTTTCTGTTTTCTGTTTCAGATTACTTTTGCCAAGAATAAAAAGGATATCTTAGATATTTGGGTTGGATTGGAGAATGTTGTTTTTAATCCCGTGGCTAAAATAACATATGCCCCTTTTTATCTATGGTTGTCATACTCCATTGGCCTTTATTTTGTTGGACATTAAGAATGATCTCCATGATGATCTCAAGGAAGAGTCTATATAGAGCAACCACTTGATTTTGTTGCTCGGTGGAGTTTGGTAGCCTTGTATGTCGATTGTGTAAAGTTACTCTATAGTACGAAATAGTCTTCTGAGCTTGGTTTGAGAAGTTCAACACTGCAATTCAAGAATTGATTATTCGGTGTTTTATCGACATTATGCATCAAATCAAGTATTTCATGAGAAACTAAGCACATTAAGATTGATTGTCAATTTTGTGAAGTCGTGTGATCAACTTGCAAATATCTCACTAAGCCCCTCGTCGGTTCTCGTATTAATTACATTTGTAACAAGCTAGGTACATATGACTTTTATGCACTAGCTTGAGGGGGAGTGTTAGAATGTGAAATAGGTATATACAATCCTACTTAAAATAGGAATAGGAACAACAATAGTAGATAGTATCTTACTTGGAAAAGAATTGTATTGTAGTGTCTATAAATTAGGTCTCTGTGTAAGAATGTAGAGACACAATTCAATAATATTCTTCTCCAATATTTCTCACAGTAACTATATGCATGAGTTGTTTACTCTCTGTGTTCTTTTTATTGTAAGATGTTTGTGTAGATAGCTGGAGTTTAGGTCTGTTACCTTGCTTCAATCACATTAGAATTCATCCACATTAGCTAAACACCATAACAGTTTGTAAATTTTTCCAGTTTCCTAGCAAGAGAGGCAATTATGTAGGGGATGATGTGTACTTTTTGCTTGAAAATGCAGGTTCTCAAGGAATAGCTATTGAGGAGGTCATAAGCAGAATTTAGTCTTTAAAGATGTAGAAAAGAAGAGGGGCATCATACTTATTGAAGAAAAAAAAGGGAGTGGGGAGGGGGGATCATGTAGGTCATTGTAATGGAGTTAGGACCATTTAGTTTCTACTCTTTAGTATTAACTTCATTCAACTGATTATACTTATCCATTTAGTCTATCTTCCGGGGAATGAAATGAAAAATGGATTGCTGATAAAAAACTGAATGCAGAAAGATTTTGCATTTCGATGGATAGTACTTTTCAAAGATTGCTGCTCCTTCACATTCCCTTCTTTTACAGAATATCTAATAATGTGTCGTTTTTATGGACAATGTGACTCTATTACCAGTGTTCTGATTGATTTTTCATGAGCCCTTGCGTTGCATTATGAGTTTGCTGAGTCTACAAATAATACTTAATTGACTTATTACATGCTCGTTGGAAATGTGACCTTTCTTGGGTGCTTTATCTGTTTAATTCTGCATAAGTCGCACTATCTGGAGATTGCTTTTACAATCAACTTCTTAAGCATGATTCTTGTTCAGGACGGTGTTATCCTTGGAGCAGACACACGGGCAACTGAAGGACCAATTGTTGCAGATAAAAACTGTGAGAAAATTCATTACATGGCTCCTAATATATATTGCTGTGGAGCTGGGACAGCTGCTGATACGGAGGCTGTGACCGGTAATGAGTTTTTTAAGCCATATTCTAGCACTTTGCAATTTTTGGAAATTGTTTGCAATATTACTTCTCCCTTTAAGTTTTAAATCATGCGTGTGTCTATATATATGTGTGTCATCTATTAATTAACAACTGTTATTGTTCAGACATGGTCAGTTCCCAGCTGAAGCTTCACAGGTATCACACTGGTCGTGAATCCAGGGTTGTGACATCTCTCACACTTTTGAAGTCCCACCTTTTCAGGTAAGTTTCTAGTGTTAATATTACATACTAGTACTTTTGAGTTCATTAAGGGTCTGTTTGGAAAGTCATCTAGTAATTGGAATTGGTGTAATTTCCAGGGTAGTAATTACACACCTTGGTAATCCCACTCTCCTGTTTGTTTGTCAGAGTGTAATTACAGTGTAATTCCCATTGTCTTGTTTGGCTGGACAAATATAATTACATAGTTAATTTAACAAATTAGATTTTAAATAAATGATACTATTACTTTTTTTAATTTATTTTGAGGCTACACAAGATCTAATTTATTATTAATAAATTAAAAAAGTGATTCTCGAAAATTAATAAAAGAAAACACAAAAATTAAACACATAAAATAATTTATCAAGGCATCAAAATATGAAAAAGAATTAA
>JAOTQJ010000091.1:7689137-7711849 GCA_025642045.1 Solanum sejunctum | reverse complement strand
TAAACACATAAAATAATTTATCAAGGCATCAAAATATGAAAAAGAATTAAAAAAAAGAGATTTTACTCGAGAACCTTAGAATGTTTGCTAGGAATGAAAATGTTCAAATAAAAAAAAGAAAGGATTGCCTTTACATCTTTCACATAAAAAATATATTTAAAAAGAAAAGATAAAAAGCTTGATGTCACATCATGTAATTACACACAACTCCTACCCCTACATGGGAATTGAAGAGTGTAATTACACTACTTCAATTACACTCAATTCCACTTATACCAAGTAATTACTTGGTCTACAAACATGTCAAAGAATGTAATTACACTCAATTACACTAATTCCCAATTACATGGGGGCTTTCCAAACAGGCCCCAAGTGTGAATCCAGCAAGCCTAACTATGTTCTCTGTACCAGCTACCAGGGCCATGTCTCTGCTGCTTTGGTCCTTGGTGGTGTAGATGTCACAGGGCCACATCTGCATACTGTAAGTAGTTCACATTTGTGTGTGTGTTTCTGCAATGTCATCAAGGTTCTGACTAATTGGTCAATGGATTGTCTCTCAGATTTATCCACATGGATCAACTGATACTCTGCCATATGCTACAATGGGCTCTGGTTCCCTCGCAGCAATGGCTATCTTTGAGTCGAAATACCGGGAGGAGATGAGCGTAAGTTTGTTTCTCTAGCTACAGTAGTTTGCTGCATTTGGCAGGTACATGTTTTGTGAATTCATAACATTGATGGGAATTCTGTTTGCAGAAGGATGAAGGTATAAAGCTAGTAGCAGAGGCCATATTGTCTGGAGTGTTCAATGACCTTGGTAGTGGCAGCAATGTTGATATCTGTGTGATAACTAAGGTCCGCTCTCCTTTAAGTGAACCTTATTGGAAAAATAATGTTCTCGATAATGACAGAATTTTCAGAATGGAATGCATAACACCATTTTTCTGTTTTTGATTTGTTGTGGCTTCTAAACTCTTATCTTGATCAATAGGGAAACACGGAGTACTTACGAAACCATTTATCTCCTAATCCCCGCACCTATCCACAAAAGCGTTACTCATTCTCTAAAAAGACTGGTTAGTGTTCTCAAACTTATCACCTTCAATTTAATTATCATGGTTATTAGTATTCTGAATGGAATTTTGCTAATATGATCTGCTGGAACTGTTTGTGCTGCAGAGGTTCTCCTTACAAAGATTACACCACTGAGAGAAATTGTGCAAGTGATTGAAGGTGGAGACGCTATGGAAGAATGACATGTACTGCAATGATAGAGTCCATGTGGATTTCCTTTAAACATTATATGTCAAAAAATTCCATGAGTATTTTATGTCAGAGAAGTTTCAATTGCAAGTTTAAATGAACTATTCTATGTTATCAGATGTAGCTCCCGAAGAAATTCCTCACTAGAAAATGAATGATTGTTTTGATCTGAAAGAAGGATTTTGTAGTTTTTGTTGCCCTTGTGCTGTCAATTATCTTGAACCACTGGCTTCCAGGATCACTTGTAGTATCATTTGTGCTCAGACACTTGCATGTTTGTGTGACAATGACATTGTTTGGATCAACATCCAAGCAAACACTCGTAGCATCTTGTAGCTTAGAAGACAGGTGCATCCTGGAGTCCGAGATGATATCCCATTTTGAGCTATAAGCACTGCATATCATACTAAGTTTTGCTGGCTCCCCGAGCTTATTATCTGCTTGCAGGCAAAAGTTAGTTCCTATGACTGTTAGAGTTTTTGCTGGAGCATAGCCCCATGCTTCAGCCTCCTCGCATGGACCTAGCTCCAATGGCTGCAGCAATGATGTTCTTTGAACACAAAGCCCTGTCATAGGATGGAAAATTACTTTATGTGGACGAGTCTCGGTATATCCTGGTCCTGCATTTGTACCAAGGTAAACACTTAATCCTTCTTCTCACAAAAGTTCTGATAATTATTTTATCAGTAGAGTGTATACCTTGGAATGGCGTGCGGATGACTGAGATCCTTTGCAGAAAGCTTGAATTCCTGATATCCAACCAGTTCCAATCTAAAATGCTATAGTACTCATTGTATCCTACAATGCCATCTCTCAAATAATAGCTTCCAACGAGTGTCCACAATGCCCAATCAAAGTCAAGTTCAGCTGCCAGTCCAAGAAAGCAGTTGAAATACCTGTTGTCGTTCACATTGGTGCCTCTTTGATCCACCCCAAACTCGCTCACAAACAATGGGTAGCCTTGTTCTAAAACAAAAGCTCCTCTGCTCACCATGTCATTCAACACTTGTCCGCACGCTTGGTTTGCATTCTCTGCTGACCAAGTGTCTCCATCTGTGAAACCATATCGATGAATCTCAAAAACTAGCTTGCCGCTAAATGTCAACTTCATTGGTCTTTGGTGCAAGAAAGAAAGATCCTTGTCGAAACTTAGGCCAGATAGAATGATAAGAACATCAGAGTTAGTTGCATGCACTGCTTCAGCTCCTTGCTGCATGTACCTAAGCTCAGAGCAACCATCTTTTAGTTAGTACTATGGCAAATATGGTCCTCCCATAAAACGAAGGGTAGAGCACAAGATAATTGGCATGGCATAACTACATTATTCAACATACATCGCTATCATATATACTGACCATACTTCTACTTTCTAATAATTCGGGATTTTTCATAAATAGTTTAGGTTTGAAACATAATATGGCCCAATAGCTATGTTTTACATAATTACATAATATAACCTCGATTATGTGACCTGGAGGGGAGGAGAGTGGCGAGCGAGACCGAGAGAGGAAGGAGAGAAACGAATTGTGTACGTATATTTGTCAAATTGTATATGTATATTTATCAAATAATTGTATATATGTAATTAATATATATATTTGTTAAGCCAGATTGGGAGAGGAAGGAGAGAGGCGAGCGAGAGTGGACAGAGGCGAATTGTATATGTATATCTGTTGAATTAACTATGTATATCTATCAAAATAATTATATATATGTAGCTGATATATATTTGTAATTGAATATCTACAAGGAATTGCAGAGAGAGAGAGAGAGAGAGGAAAGAGGCGAGAGAGAGGAAGAGAGGGGAGAAAATAGTAGCAAAATCTTAACTATAGCAACAAAATCATAACTATATCTTAAATTGTAAATTTTTTTTTCAAACTATAGTTATATAATATAAATACATATCATGTGTTTGTCTAATTATATTATTTTTCCTATATATTATCTTTATACCATACATTATTGAAGATACAATAAATAAACATATCCCTTAAAATTAGGATTGACTAATTATGTTAACATTTAAATATCTTAATTAATTCCAAATGCAATCAAATTTATTTCTCTCTCATCAAATTCTCCACACACACACCCTCCTCCACGTACTCCATGATATTCTCTCTCATCCTTGATCATCTTCAACACATTTCTCCTTTATTACATCAAAATCATGATGGGATAAGTGATATTAGGTTAGTAATGATAGAATAAATTATGTTAAAATTATTTTATATTTTTGGTTTGTTGTATAAATTTTAAAAATATGTTATTTTATAAAAATATGCTTCATTCAATTAATTTTTTTTAATGTATTTTCTTTGCTAGCTTTAGTTATTCAATATTCATTTTTAAAATAAATCTTTCAGCTTATTTAGTTTAAATATTTTTATATGTGCATTTTCAAGATAATGTTTTTTGCATTTAAAATAAAATTTTATTTAATTTAAAAATAAAACTTCCACTTTTAACTTTGTTAAAGTAAAAAAGGATTTATGAAAAATCAAAATATAAAAAACATAAGAATTAGTCAATAAAAAGTATATTATATAGTGTAATTTTTTAATAGAAAAATATAAAGAAGTATCTTAGAAATAAGGAGTGAAGGTTGTGAATGTTATTATATATTGTTTTAAAAATAATATAATATATATAAATATAAGAGTGAGGTATGAAAAGTGTTTAAAAGGATATCTTTGTCATTTACCTTTTTTATCTCGGGATTAGTACACCACCCAAGAGGAGGGATAACTTATCCCGCTATTATTTATTATCGCGGGATAAGTTATCCCAAGTGTGTCAACCAAACAACAATTTAAGGGCCATTATATTTTTATCCTAAAATTATTTATACATATCCTTCACACCAAACGACCCGTAAATCATGTATCATGATAGAGTTCAATTTTTTCCACTTTATATTTTTTGAAGTTATACAAATTAAACTCAACATTGTTTGATATTTGGGTTTCTTAAAATACGTACTTTCATGGCTGATCATTCTTAAATCGGAACTTTCTTTGATAAGGTACAACGTGTTACCACGCATCTACCAAAACAAACACGGTTATGTTTTTGATATCGATTGTTTAATGCTATTTTGAAGACTATTAATATGCCTGATTAATAGAGGAAGAGTACAATGGTTCCATTAGAGGTGATATTCAAAACTGTAACAATTACAGAGATATCAAGTTGCTAAGCCACACTATGAATGTTTGGCAGAGAGTGGTAGAGATGAGGGTGAGAAAAGTAGGCCTATATCTGAGAATCAGTTTAGAGTCATGTCGGGATGGTCGACTACTGAAACATTCATCTTGTTCAGAGACTAGTGGAGAAATTTAGGGAAAGAAAGAAGGACCTTCATATGGTGTTCATTGATCTTGAGAAGGCATATAACAAAGTTCCAAGGGATGTCCTGTGGAGGTATCTAGAGACGAAAGGTATTTCAATGGTATATTTTAGGATGATAAAGGACTTGTATAACGGAGCCAAAACTCTGGTAAATGAGACTTTTATCAAGGATTTGTGTTGACCCTTTTCCTTTTTGCCTTAGTAATGGATGAGCTGACATGGTCTATTTAGGATGAGGTTCCATGTTGTAAGCTATTTGCAAATAATATAGTACTGATTGATGAGACTCGAGATAAAGTTAATAATAGGTTGGAGGCTTGGAAACATACTTTGGAATCCAAAGGGTTTAGATTGAGCATGACTAAAACAGAATACTTGAAGTGTAAATTCAATGTTGCAAGGGATAAAGCAGACATTAAAGTGAGGATTGTCACTCAATATATTCCCAAGATAGATAACTTTAAATATCTTGAGTCCATCATCCGGAGTAGTGGCGATATCGACGATGATGTCACACATCATATTAAGGTAACATAGACAAAATAGAGGCTTGCCTCTGGATTATTGTGAGATAAGAAAATACTAGCTAAACTTAATATAAGTTTTGTAGAATAGTGGTTAGACCATCTTTGCTATATGAGGTGGAGTGCTCGCCAATCAAAAACTCTCATGATCAGAAGATGCAGGTTGCTGAGATGAGGATGTTGAGATGGATGTGTGGACATACGAGGGGGGATAAGATTATGAATGAGATTATTCGGGAAGTTAGGGGTGACCTTTGTGACAAACAAAATGAGAGAAGCAAGACTGCAATGGTTTAGGCATGTGCAGAGAAGAAGTGTTGACGCTCCTATTAGGAGATCCGAGAGATGGGATGTAGGGGTTACGCGGAGGGGTGGAGGTAGATCCAAAAAGTATTAGGGGAAGGTGATTAGACAGGATATGACGCAACTTCATATTACCAAGGACATGAACTTATATAGAAGAAGTGAAGATCACGTATTAGGGTAAAAGTTTAGAAAACTAGTAGGGATAAGATGATATCTAGCCTTGTGATATAGTAGGTTAGTAGAGGTAGTCGTGCCCTTATATATTGCATTGTTATTATTCGTCACTCATTTTGTTACTTTTCTTGTGTTTACAAATTATTATTTGTTTTTCATTCTAATTGTTTGGTTTCATATCTAGTATTTTCTGCCTACTTGTGGGATTTCACTAGGTATGTTGTTATTATGTTCTAAGCATAGAAATGGAGGTGAAGCTGGTCTCTGGCCAAAGAGAAGAGAAAGATAAAAAGGGAGAGGAGAGACAGTCAAAATATGTTTTTAACTAGTACATGTATCTGATAAAATATACACAAGTATCTAGTTAAGAGTTTATGTATTTGATAAAGTGTACATGTATTTTAGTTTAAATTATATGTATCTATAAGAAAAAAAAAAGTGTTGATACTAAAAGTTTCTGAGGCTAGATACATGTTTTTGGATAGAACATATGAAATTAATACTTGATATTTCAAATTAATACTAGATACATAAAATTAATACTAGATATATATAGTCGATATATGAAATTAATACTAGACACTTCTATAATACATATGAACATGTTTGTGCATTCATGTATCAAAGTTTACTTGTTCATACTGAATAAGAGGTTAGTATGTATTTGTAATACCTTTGAATGTATTGTGTTCATCTGATTAACATCCATCAATTTTTTATATATATCTAAGAGGTTAATATATGTTTATGATACGTATAAATGTATATGTGAAATTAGACAAACATGTATCTAAGATGTTTGGTTTGTTGGATAGATGATATTGATAATAAATACATCAAACTAATGAATTTCTTATTTTATAATCAGATTTCATAACCAGGATATACATGTTTCTTTTTTAATTAATGATATTGATGAATTTATTATTTTAAAGAGCAATAAAATAAAACTAATTAAACATAGATACATTCCTTGATTTTCACCTTATATTAAGAGATCAGATTAATTAAAATTTTTAGAAATAATTGTTCATGTATCTAATAAAGGCTTTTTTATGTATCATCATCCCATTATTTATGAGATATCAGACAAATTTGCGAGAAAAGAAGTAATTAGCTCATAAAATAGTAAAATTTATATAAGTTACCTAAGATAATTTCATATTGTGTTTATTTTAGTCCAATATGACATAATTCATTTTGAAGGTAGTCTTCAAGTTAGTCCAATTCTAATCAATTTTTGATATTTACTTCAATTAGAATTTATTGTTTGAGAGCTACTTTAATTTGAATTTATTGGGTGAATGGGTCAAGGTTCGAGTCTCGGGACTCTCATCCCAACCCAAGGTCGGATTTTAGGTTAAGATCGAGGCTTGAGTTCTAGATTAAAGTCAGATTGAGTCTCAAGTTTTGGGTTAAGGTCGAATCTCTGCTCGAGGTTAGGTGTTAGGTCTCAAGTTAAGGTCAAATCTCCAATTTTGAGTTAATGTTGGGGCTCAGTCTTGAGTCCCTCATCGGGGTATAGTTTTAAGTAAATATTAGGTCTCAAATTTTGGGTCAACGTCAAGTCTTGAGTCATTATCTATGGTCCAATTTTTAGGTCAAAGTCAAGTCTTAATTCTTAAGTAGCGGTGGGGTCTTGGGTCTTTAAGTCGGAGTTATGTATCTAATTCTAGATCAAAGTTAACTCTTAGGCTTAGGATCTCATATCTCATTGGAGTTAGGTTTAGAATCCTGTGTCTTGGGTCGGAGTTGAATCTCAAGTTCTAAGTTAAAATCAAGGTTAGGTTTTGTGTTTTGAGTCAAATTTTGATCTCGAGTTAAGGTCGAATCTCTGGTTCTCAGCCAAAATTGAGGCTCAATCTCGGGTCGAGTCTTCGGGTCAAGTTTTGGTCAAAGTAAAGTCGCATCACGAGTTAGGTCTATGGTTTAGATCGGGTCTTGAGTTAAGGTTGACACTTGTGTTTTAAGTCAAAAGTTGGGTCTTAGGCCAGGGTTAGGATCGGGTTGGGTCTTGGGGTTTTGATCAATGTTAGGTATCGGGTCTTGAGTCATGGATAAATCTTAGGGCTCAAGTTAGGGTTGAGTCTAGTGTTTCGAGTGTTGGGTCAAGGTCTAGGCCGGTTGAGGCACAAACACTATGTTTCTAATCAGTGTTGGATCGAAGTCAGGTCCTTGGTCTCAGGACAAGGTTGTGAGTCAGGATCGAAGCCTCAAGTCTCGGCGGATGGTAGGGGAGCGTGGAGTTGAGTAAGGGTGGGTAGGGAAAGGTAGACCATTTGAAAAAATTAAGTATGTCATGACCCAACCTATCTTTAGTCTCTTTCAGTCAAATTCATTGTTGATTTAAGTCCAACCCACTTATTAACTCAAACTATTTTAATTTGTTCAATTTCAGTTCAACCCACTCACTTGATACCCTGATGCTGAGTTCATTACATTCACAAATTATTTGTGATAATGTATTGGAACTTAGTATCAATCATTCACACACACACCCCTCATATCGAAGGAGATATCAATAATTCATAAGACTTTTTGGTACAGTGGTGTAAAATGTATTTTGCGGCCTAAAATCATCATGTGTTAGAAATTATGCAAGATCAGAGTTCAAATCGTAGAAGGAATTTAAAAAGGAAAAAGTAAACAATCCAATGCTAATGTCGATGGAAGGTAGCATGTATGCGATCAAATATGCATATAAGCAGATTTAAATTTCACTTTTTTTTCTTTAGAATAATGAGATATGTGAGGAAATGAGTAGTACCTATACCAATCATCAACATTTTGTAAAGGTCCACGAAGTTCATTTCTTAAGCTCATGCCTACAACATTGGGAATGGCCTTGAAAGTGGTGGCTACTTTTATAAGGCCTTGGATCCAAATGTGAGGGTCAAAGTATTGATCTCCAAAGAAGCCATTGCCATCAAATCTGCTGCAGCACCACCCAGGCTTGCTTATGTGATTGTCTAATATAATCATCACATTGTTATTTGCAAGGCTAGCCACCACTGCCTGTCATACAAGTAGTATGCATAGAGAAAAAAAAATCAATCCGTAGATCAATATTGAACTTAAACGCGTATCTCTCGTACTTGTAACCTTGTCATTAATTTTAGAATAAAATGATTAAATTTTATTTTTAATAAACCACCTTCTTTTTTTATTCATTAATGAAACCAAAAAAGGACTAGTGGCGATATAATAAATTCCACAAGTAAAGAGCATAAGATGCCCCTTTAAACTAGCAGTTTCTTGTTTATCTGGCTCTAATGGTGGGGCATCACAAATTATTATATGATATGCCTTTCGGAAAAAGTGGAAAAAAATGTGGACAATAGCTATAGGATGGACTCGACAGAGTCAAATTTGATGCTCTAAAGATTTGACATAGTATTTTTAGAGTCCAAACAAAATTGTTACCTTGTAAGCATCTAGGACAGATAGATCAACAATGGAAGGATTATTAGCTTGTAGACCAACAATGGAGCTAAAAAGTCCAAGGTTCTTGAAAGATTGTCTCACAGTTATAGAACCCAAAGAATCATTAGTAAACAAATCGAGAGGCCAAGTCAGTCTAACACAATTAAAGCCCATGTTGATAATTGATTTAGAAATTGCATCAACTGGCTGATGATTTAGTCCTTCTGCTAACATAACATCCATATGTGACACCCAATTTACACATGCTAGTTTCACTCTTTGCCCTTTTGAGTTCACAATCCATCTTGAATTTGTGTAAAGTGGTTGTGAGGAAACTACAACATGTTGCTTGATGATTAAAACCAGTAGAAATAGATGAATGATGAAGAAGGGGATGTTAAGGGAAGAGGAAGAGGATGATTGTGACTTCCACATATTTTATCCTTTTAGGACTCTGGGGCCATTTGCCTAATGGGGAGATGACCATTTATAGCTAACATCAACAACATTGAATAACAAAAAATATACATTTCAAATGAATAGTCCGTTTGACCAAGTATTTAAAGTTGGTTCATTTTAAAAAGTAATTTTAGTGAGAATCAGTTTGTGTTGTTTAATTAAGAAATTTTAAAAATACTTTTGAATGGTAATTAGTGTTTTGCCAAGCTTTTAAAATGTATTTGTAAGTATATTTTTTCTCAAAAATATTTTTCAAATAAAGTGCTTTTGGGTAAAAGAATTTTTTTAACTTTTAAAAAACAACTTTTGTTACTCTCTAGACATACTTATTTTCTCTTAAAACCTTGGTGAAATACAAAAGCGCCTCAACCATATCAGAAACCTAAAGCCAAACTTTAACATGCGCCTTAACTTGAATTCTTTAATATATATTTATGTAACATTTCCTAATTCATTCCACCTAGTTTGAGTTAAATGTTCAAGAAAAGTTGAGAAGATAACTTAGAAAGAATTACTGGAAGAAGCCACAAAGGACCATCTACGGCCTATAAAGTGATCTACGGCCTGTGATGGGACCCCGTAGAGCTCCTGTGACTTAGGAAATTTTCTAAGTCTGAGGCCCTTGTACGAGTTCTTCCAGGGACCATACATCCTTTCACGAGTCGTAGAATTAGTTTTGTAATTTGAGGTTTTGAAAAATCATATTTTTTGGATCTTGAACCACGATTAACAGGATGGCTCGTGGACCTTTTCATGACCCATAGAAAAGGGTTCGTAGAACCTAAGTTCAAACTTTAGTAGCCTAACTTTTGGGAATGTTCTATCCACGAAGGTTCTTTTCACAGACCGTGAATAAAATCACGATCCATAGACAGTGTTTCGCGATTCCCTTTGGCAGTTTTAAGGCAGGGTATTTTTGTTTTTCCCTCCTGTTTAAATTAAAATCCTAGATGCTTTGGGGTTAATTTGGATCCTTATAAGCAAAGCGCTTCCTCGAAGGCGAAGTAAGCACCGTAGATAGATATTTTGTAAGCGGTAAGCAAAGATCAATTGAGAATCTAAGGATAGGTTGTAAGCTACGAATCACGAGCCCTCCTTCTTCTGGTGGTCCTTAATGATGGCTCCAAGGCTCTGAAATTGCGGGCATTTTCAGTACCAATGTGTCCCTCCGCCTTAGCATTTTTTCTCTGATATCTATCTTTTGCCTTAACCACATCAAAGAGGAATTGAACCTCTTATAGTTTTTTTCAAACTCTAATTCATTTGATGTCCGCCACCCTTCCCCTCCTCCTTCCTCCGTTAGTTTAGCTTGGGAGAGTCGTGTTATGGGTGACCTTATTGCACGGTTCAGAGAGCACTTGTGTATGTGATGCAAGTGAACGTCTACTGGTAATGCAAGGGAAGCCATCGAAAAGCTACTAAACATCGTGAACATTTTTGGCATTGGAATAACTATTCCGCCCATTTCGTCAACATAAACAAGGCGGATTCTATCATAAGTCGTTCCCGCCAAGAAAAAAAGTGCAGCACCAACATGAGAGATTATTTGTAAAAGGGCTCCATTAAGGTATCAGTACCATAAGTGTATTTTTTCTCATTCTACACTTAGACATCTCGAGAGTATCGAGGAAGGGAGAAAGTTAGGGTTCCAAGTACATTATTGAAGATTGTTTGAGAGTGGATCATTCTTTATATTTTCAGGTATATAAGGCTACCCAAAGCGTAAGATTAAGTTCATCCACGCACCCATTCATATACATGATCGAATTAAGGCATAGAGATTAAGCAATAAAATCCTATAATCTTATTCTTCGAGTTACTTTCATGTATTTTTGAGTTTTCATGCATATTTATGATTAAATTGATAAGTTTCATCCCGGTTACATGAAATTAGAGTATTAAAATTACATTTCATTTGACATTATGAGCCATAAATTGCATCATTCACTGTAACTATGTTGCATTGATAGAATTGAGATCATGATTGTGAATGTCTGAATTGAGTAACTTAAGCATGATTGAGCATGAGGAGCATATTACTTGTCTACATACATATAAGGAGCACCTTATATCTTTTATCTTGATTGCATGTAAAAGTGGTAGTCCTGATTGAGTGAATTGTGGAGTTTGATTGGAGTAATGTGAATAGTTGATTGAGTTGATTGACATGAGCACGCTTTAGTCTTGGGAGGAGTATTAAGTACTGATATGTGCACGAGTAGATAACGATTCTAACTCATAAACTACATTGCTAGCGTTGGACAGTTGTGTCATTAATTCAAGCAACTCTTATCCAAAAAAGATGGACATTAATTGTAGATCTAAGTGAAGTTTTATTGTCCTTTACCTTGGCAAGTATTGGACGAGCATAGCAACAACGTCGCTTTCGTTGTGAATCACCAAACTAAAGGTGGTGGAATTCATTGTTGGTTAAGCGAAAATCGCTAGCAACGCATGATAGAATATGAAATGGTTTAAAACAAGTTGCATAACACTGAGTCTATTTAAAATCATGATTATGTTCTTAAACTTGCATATTTACTGAGTTGAGTGATGGATTGTTGAACCGTTTGTTGAGCCAAGTCGATTGATTTGTGTTTGAGCTTTATTTGTCCTCTTGGCCATTTTACATGTTAGTATATTCAATGTATTGATGTCCATTTAGGCCTGGAGATTAATGATGTAGATACATGTGATAGAGACCTTCAATAAGTACATAGTTGAAGTCCAGACTCTTGTTTCCAGACTTGGTGAGCCTTATCATACTTTCATAGTCGTCTTGTAATCAAGGTCTTCGTCTCTTTTCGTTGCTCCGAAGAAGGTTAAAATTCCCTTTTAGTCTTTACTAATTTCGTTTGATAGTATGATTGTCCTGTTAAGTGTTTTCTCTTAGAATGTTTTCTTGTATGTAACAATCCCTATTGTGATGTGTTTGATTCTTTCTGAACTATATTATGTCAAAACATATCTGGTTTATTCGATTCGCTGGTTGTAGTTTCAAGTCGCTACTGAATTATGTCACTCTATTGAAAATTTTTGAACCCAAATCCATATGTTTGGTCTCCTGAAGTATCTATTGAGTATACTTTGGTAGTATAGCGACATTTACTGCCCATTCATGATATAGAACGGAATTTCTTTTACCCTTGTGTCTTTTTTTGTTTTTTTGAGAAAATAAAAACATGTTATCGCAGCATTTTGGTTTGTTTAATTTTACCATTATGGCTAACCACCTTAATGCTTCTTAAATAGAATGTCGTTCTTCCGTAATTATAGCTTTACTTTTAGTCTTAGTTACTTCTTTATGGATCATATACTAATTTGACTTTATTTTGCTACCTCATTCCTTGCATATCCTGTTGAATTTTTAATCCAACAAGCCCTTGTCGAGCCAGTGCTTCTGTTGTTCAATCAAAGGGAAAACAGTATACAAGCATGGAGCTAATTTACAGGTTGTGTGAAGGCCAAATATGAGCTGTATATACTGGTATAAAATATATATGCAGATACTGTATACAAAGGTAAAGTTGGCCCACTAACCCAAACTCCCGTAGCAACAGTCCAAGAGGACCCAATGGGAAGTAATGCACAATGGATGTTGATCCTTTTCTCGTATACTCGTAATCCAATTATATTTAATATTGAATCGGTATTGAATCTTCGTCAATCTTATAATGAAATTTAAAAAAATTAATAGAGAGATCAACATTTAGATGTGTTGAAATCACTTGTGTGAATCCATTAAAGTAAAACTACTAAAAATGTCATTTTTGATCGATGAGTGTTGCTGATTTGCGTCCTTTTTTCTCTCTTCTTCGCTAATTCAGTTTTGAGGAGTTGTAAAAATTGTAAACCATGTCTCCTTTTTAAAGCTTTTTCATTGACTATTGGTTACCCTTTTCTAAATTAAAAAAAAAACTTATGAAACTGTCTTTTAAATTTCGGGACAAAATGTGCTAATTTTTTAATTGTCTATTAAATGCTAATAAATGATGGGCTAAATATTGTCAATACTATCTAATACTCATCTTTATATGTCAATTCCTCAAAAATTGGTACAACATATTATCTTATAATACAAATTGGCAATTAATGACCCCTTCTATTTTTTACCAAAAAACAGATTTTTATTATTTTATTTACATTTGTTAAGCTTATTTTTTTCTCTTTATTGGGAAGTGGTCGTTTAAATTGAACTTCTCATTCTCCAAGACATGTTCTTTTTTTCAAAATATTTTTTAGTGTTTTACTTCTCTCTCTTATTTTACAAAAAATATTTTTTTTAACATATTTATCTTTCTTTTACACGTTCTTTTTCATATTTATTAGTCTTCTTAATTTGTATTTCCTTAATTTTTTTTTGTCATTTTTTTTCCATACACCTCATTATTGGAGTCTCCACCCTTTTCCCCCTTTTAAAATCTCTAAATTTTTGAAATTTATATGATGCATACTGTTGCTTTCTTGTGTTTATTGGTTATAGTTTCTTTAAAACTTAAAATCTTGATATTTCCATTCAAGATTATAGGGATTTTGATTTTATCAAATTAAAATTTTACTCAAATAAATTGAAAAATTAGGATATTGTGATTAGTATTCAATTTAATTGCTATGGTGAAGAAAGATACTCCTAAAGTTTTTTCAGAAAATGGGGATTCTAAGTAATGCACAATGGTGTAAAAAAAAAAAGTAATGCACAATGGATAGTCTTTCAAATTTGTTGATCCTTTTCTCAATTGGATGTATACTCGTAACCCTATTGTATTTAGTATTGAAATTGGTGTTGAATCTTCATCAATCTTATAATATAATTCAAAAAAATTAATGAAGAAATCAACATTTAAATGTGTTGAGATTACTTGTGTAAATCCATTGAAGTCAAAACTATCAAAGATGTCATTTTTGATCGATGAGTTTTGCTGATTTGTGTCCTTTTTTCTCTCTTCTTCGCTAATTCAATTTTGAGAAGTTGTAAAAATTGTAAATCACGTCTCCTTTTTAAAGCATTTTCATTGACTGTTGGTTACCTTTTTTAACTAAAAACAAAACTTATGAAATTGCCTTTTAAAATTTCGGGACAGAATGTACTAATTTTTTAGTTGTCTATTAAATGCTAATAAATGATGGACTGAATATTGCCAATACTTATCTTTATATGTCAATTAATCACTCAAATGTTGAATCACAGGTGGACTACAGGTGAAAAAGGAAGTATATACACTAACATACAATGTATATACCTTGCACATATATAGATTAAAATTGGGTTATGACCCAAAAACAATAGCAACATTGGCCCAAGGACCAGCCCTGGCGAACAGGAAACTAATCCTTGGCCTAAAAAAGTCCCTTTTCGGACATTTGTTGTATTTAAATATTTATTTTTTATCTTATCTACTTATTTGTACTAGTCTTCCTCTATGTGCTTTGCTCGTGATTAAAGCGTGTACTTTGTTTGATAATAAACATTACAAAAAAAAATTTAATTTTAATTATAAAACTTATAAAAAGATAAATAATTCACAATTTTGATAAATTATTTATTTATAAAGGTCATATAGAGAGAGATTCTATCACTAATAAGAAATTACGATAATTATAATTTTTCTTAGCGACTGTAAGGTATTTTCTTGATTCAAATAAGGAAGAAGTAGAAGTCTATCAAATAAGAAAAATTTAGGAGGCTTTTCATGGTTAGAAGTTCTTATTTTATCACTTCTTTCCATATATTTTAAAAGTCAATATTATAAATATGATTAAATAATGATCTATATTATATTAAAAATGCGAAGACCCTTATCTAAATAGAATAAACTTGTGAATAGGCGGAGATGTTAGCTACAAAATAAGAGAAATTTTTGAATAAGAAAAATTTATTAGACTCAACTAACTAAATTAAGATCATAATATAATTTGAATAAAGCAAGTTAAGCAGGGATAACAATTAATATTATTTTCTTTAAATTCAAAAAGTGAAAAAGAAGAGGAAAGGAATATGAAGCAAAGAAAGTGAGTTTGTAATATAAGTAAACCGGAGAATCAAATTGAAGTTCGGGAAAAAACATAAAATAAGAAGATGCAAGATGAATTGTTGTTGTTGAATGATTGATGAATCAAAAGCTAAAATTCAAGTGTTTTTATAAAAGTAGAGAAGCATAAATAAAAAAGGAAAGAAAATAATATTTTATTATTGTTGACACACAATTTTGACGCAACACCTCAAAAATTCACACTTTTTATATTAAGATTTTTAATTAGCTTAAAATATTTTCTCGGTGATTTTAAATTAATTTTTAATAATTACTTTTATTTTTATAATATTAGAATTTTAATTTTAAATTTTAATGTATTATAATAATTCATTTTTCTTGTCCAAATATATTTATACGTGTATATTTAATTGACCCACAATTTGAGCTCATATTTTTTTAACCCATTACGTTTGAAAGTGTGTATAATTTTGCATTGTTATAATAGGTGAGAATGAATAATACTTGGATTATGATTTAATAATTTCTAAATTTTTTGAAGTTTCACTATTCATCTTCTTCTCCCGACAATCCCTCTCCCTCTTTTACTCACCTTGCCAAAAAATCCCCATCCTCTTCTCCATCTAGCCACCACCAAGCGTCCACCAATAAACAACACCAACACACCACCAAAAACCGTTGTCCACAACCCCTTTTATCTTTATTTTCGGGCCAACCCCAACGTCACAACCCACCACAAAATCACACCACAAACAATCTTAAAAAACGCGACCCAAAACCTTATCAAAACAGTTCCAAGATGACCCCATTTCACCACCATTCACGTCATTTTCTTCCACCATAAAACCCCATTGTTTTGACTCCAAAACTCACTTGAAACCCATCAGAAAAACAACCCAAAAACCACCGAAATACCACCAAAATCTCAAAAAATCTGCCACCCTTTTGCAACCAAACCACAACTAGAACCCCCAAAACCCATCGCTCACCACCAAAACCCGACCACTCATTCTAGCACCGGTGAAAATCTCTCACCACCAGCGACCCCTTTCTTCTTCTCCATTGTCCTCTGCCTTAACCTACCATAACAGTCATCTAAAATCTTACCTGAAATTCCCGCTATTCAGCTTCTCCTCTCATTCAGAGCATCTTTTTCTGTGAAGCTTACCATCAGAATTCGATTCAAAATGGACAAGTTCAGGCAAATCAGAGAGTTGTTTCCTCTTCTTCGGTAAAATATCAACTATTTGGCTCTATTTTGACTTCTTAAGTTTTGCTTATTATTTTGTTTGATCACACTCATTCAGCATTTAGTTAATATTCTGATGTTTTGTTATTTTTCTATCTCTATTTTGTTACTCTTTTCCGTACTATTGAAGATTATTTTATTTTATGAATTCACTTTTGGTTGAAATTAATTCAGACGTTAATAATTTATTGTTGTCTTCATTATTATTTTGGATTGTTTTCTTTTATATTTTTAGTGATCTGTTTCTGTATTTATTATATAATCCACTAAAATGATTGTTGGTTGTCGTATTTTAATGTTATTTTCAATGTGTTTTTATTCCATTTTTGTAATCTACTAGTGATTCTTTTATTTTACTTTGCTAGTGTTACACTCCATTTATTTGTTTTTATTACAAGTAGCCTGCTACCTAGCCTGAAATTTTTCATTGGGTTTGGAAGTACCAGACCCCCAACAAGATCAAATTCTTCCTTTGGCTCCTTAACCACAATTGCCTCCCCACCAATCACCTTCTCAATAGAACGGGAATGAAAGTGGGGACCACCTGCCACACCTGTGGTTGCTCCCCTGAAGATGCCATCTATATCTTCCTCAAGTGTACCAATACCACTACTTTTCGGGCTAACCTCATAGCCTTCTCCATCAATCCGTCGCCTGCAGAGATGGCACACGTGAATGCAGGAAACTGAAGAAAATGTGGGAAAACATTGTGAAGAAGAATTTCAACCAAATGATCACTTGAGCAGAACTGATCTCCTTCTACCTGTGGAGCTTTTGGCTAGTCCAAAATGATAATTAATTCAACAATAAAAATGAGAAAGCCAAGGTGACACATTGTTATGAGAAAGTTATGGAATATCAACTGCTAGCAAACCATAGTAGAGATAAGTAGATTCAAAGCAGCAACATTCAAGTGAAATCCCCCCCTCCCCCTTCCCTAAGCCTAGGCTACATCAGATTGAATGTGGATGGAACAGTTATAAAAAACCCCGGACAAGGGGGAATAGGAGAAGTATTCAGAGATTGCAATGGACAATAGATTGGAGACTTCAACTGCAGAATTTAATAGACAAACCCGCTCCTAGGAGAGCTACAAGCCCTTCACAAAGGACTAACGTTGACAGCTAGCAAGAACCTGGCGCCATTAGAAGTCAAAACTTACGATCTTGAATTGATATCCTCGCTTGCCAAAGGTAACCCCCTATAGGTAGATGCAGGTACTGTGAGCTCGAAGATTAGTGCACGTCTACAGGGAACAAAACCAAGTTGTAGACATACTAGCTAAAGAAGGAATGCGACAAGGCAACATGGAACACGGTCACTTTTTGGAAGTTCCACCAATATTTATTCATATTCATATCCAAGCAGACATTATCGGAACTACTTTTGTCAGAAAAAATCATGTAAAAACTACTTCTATTACTACTCTTTTGCCCTTGGGCCACACCTATTTTTAATGTTCAGATAATCGTCTCATCCAATGGGGCCAACTCTATGAACTATTAATAGAATTCCTGATTAACCAAAAAATCAATTGGTTGGATATGCATTTTTAAATTTTGTAAATATACTCTCATGTTTCGAGTTGAGTGGATTATGTCATTTCTTCGATTATTCTTTCAACAATTAGCCTTACTTATTAATGTTTCGTTTTGATTAATTGTTACATTCTTTTATATACTGATATTATTATTGTTTATTAAACTTGGCCAATGACGAATCTATTCGTTGAATTCTGAGGCATCTCTATTTAAAAAAGCGAAATAGTTTAGATTAATATTTGTTACATGTTAAGATTTCAAATTTTAGTTTAAGCTCATGCACACATCGTTTGTTAAAATTGGCCAATGACGAATCTATCCGTCGGATTTTGAGGCCTCCCCATTTTAAACGACGAAAAAATTTAATCTAATTAGATGTTAAACTTAGCCAATGACGAATATATTCGTTGAATTTCGAGGCTTTCTCATTTTAAAAAAGACGGAACAATTTTAGTTTATTCTTTATTTATTCATAATTGTGTATATTATTGAAGTTCGGCAAGTACTTGGATTTTCTTCCTATCATTGTTTATTTCACTGTTTGTGTATATTTTGTGATTATTATACTTATATTATATTGTATATCTCCTCCTTAATTTGAAAAAAAAAAAAGAAAAGTTGAATCGGGACTCACAATTGTGGATTCTGAAGGGTGCTAATATCTTCTCTTCGGAATAACTTGAACCATACTCGAAACTTTTGGTTCGTAGACTATTTTTGTAAATAATAATTGGTTTTCTAATTATCCTTAAAATTAGGTGGCAACTCAAAAATTAAATTATTTTTTTCTTTTAACTTCTTCAATTTAAATATTTTTACGAGTTGCCATGACGTTACGCCTTCGGAATGTAAATAATTATATTTAGGACAAAAGGAAAAAAATTGACAAACTAATTAATTATAGAAAAAAGAGTTACAAACCAACTCACTATGGTAAACTACTTTTAAACAATTAACACGTTCTCCCCTTAAAAAAAATTAATCATTATGTGAAAAAAATCAATCTCCAGTTTTCCCTTAAAAATATAGATTTTTTTAATTCAAAAATCATTAATATGTTTCCCCTTAAAATAAGAACGTTTCCGTTTTTCTCTTAAAATAAGAAAAAAAACTTTTTTTAACAAAGCCGTTTTCATTAATATGGCTTTCACAAATGGCTAATTCTAATTTGAGTTCAAATAAAAAACTAACAACAATAAAAAATTTATGAAAAACTAAATTAAATAAGTCTAATAAAGAGACAACAAAAAAAATTTCAACATATATATCGCTGGTAAGGCTTGAATTATAACAATATTTGAAAAAAAGAAATATATAGAATCAATACATAATTTTGATGTTTTTGTTGGTATCTTCTCTCCAACCAATCAAAATTAAAGAATCTTTATAAAATAAATAATACAATAGTGTTAAGTGTTTCACTATTTTAACTATAGAATGCAAAGGATGTCCTAGATGAGAGTCCTACGAAACAAAAAAATGAATTTATAGATAAAATTGGGGAAATATAAAAAGATATCTTAAAACTTTAAATTAAATCGTTGGAGGTTATGAAGAATATGAAAAGTATAGTAGTTATGAATATGAAGAGTAATAGTTGAATAAATAATTAAATATGAGTTAGGTTTTATAAAGAATTTTTTAAAATTTTTTTAATGATATTGCTGTAATAACTTAACTTTGTAAGGGTATTTTGATATTTCAACTTTCAACTTTTTTGTTTTCTCCTAGTTTAGTATACATGCACGTATGTGTGACGTCAATAGTATTCTTTTTTTTTAATTATATATTTTAGAATTTTTTTCTTAGCATATATTTTAAGACTACTTTTTCACATATATAACGAAAAAAGAAACCCAACATTAATCTTTTATATATATATATATATTAGAACTCTTTAATTTTTAAGATTATTATTAATTTTATAAAATAATCAAAATAATTTGAAAAAAAATAGTAAATATCATGTAAAATCTTTTAATGAGGCACCAAAAGGTTAATCAACATTTTAAGGACTTTGGTTATTAAACTACAAACGAATTCTTTACAAAAATAAAAGCATTTTAAAGAAGGCAAATCATCAATAAAACCAAAGAATGTGGTGCAAAGTGTAAAAAATACATACACTAGGCAGTATTGTGTATCCGCAAAATGTCATTTTAAGAAACCTCAACGTCTTTGGTATTGTATCGAAGTATCCAATCCTCATTAGCTTTATTCTCTCTACATCTTCTATTAGACCAGCATTCTTGTAGATCTTCATCAAAAGCTCAAAATTATGGTCATTATCTGGCTCCAACTCGAACTCTCCTATTTTAACATTGCCATGTCTGTAGCAAGCATATAGCAATGCACCCCAAACTGTTGGTCCAGCTTCAAATTCCATTCTCTTCATTATAAAATCAAAAGCTTTGTCTATCAATCCTACTCTCCCATATAGATTCACCATACAACTATAATTTTCCACCCTTGGACTGATATCCTACCTGTCTTTCATTATTCTAAACAGCCTCTCCGCATCCTCTAGTTTCCCTAAATGAGCGCATGCTGACAACAACGACACAAATGTGACACTGTCCGGCAGGTCACCAGATTTCACCATCTTCTCAAGTACAATAGGGCTTCAGGATGCTTAGAGTGAGCTGAAATGACTGAATTCTATGACACTACATCCCGTTCATGCATATGTTCAAACAACCATCTCACTTGCTTCAACTTCTTCTTGTCCGCATAGAAACCAATCAATGAGTTAACAATGGACAATTCTTGATTAGTCCCTCCACGAAGAACCCATCCATGAATTTGTCTCCCAAGTGAGAAATGTAATCTGGCCACCAGTAATGCTGATATAGAGACAGAGTCAGGTTCTATTCCAACACGTATCATAAGGCGAAACAGGTTTAAGGCCTTACTTATGAGCTCATGCCTCATGTATCCGATGAGCAATCAACTCCAAGAAACCAAATCCTTTGTCCCAATTTGATCAAAGAGTTTCTGATCCTTAACAATATCACCACATTTCAAATAAGTGCATTTAGAATAAACACATTACTTCCAAACCCACAACGGATCACACGGCGATGAACTACTTCTCCGACGTGAATCAACCCAATACCACTGCAAGCCTTCAATGCACGAGGGAAAGTGTAACAATCAGGTTCCACACCCTCTTCCATCATCCGAAAATACATGGCTACAGCATCTTCAAACAAACCCTTCTCAGCATATCCTGATATTATCGAATTCCAAGCAAATGCTGAGGCATTTCTCTTAGGCATTTTATCAAACAGTTCATGGGCCTTCTGCGTTTGTCCACTGCCTGCGTACAGCCTAATCAGCTTCGATGAGATGCCCACGTTTTTACGAAGAAGTTTCTCGGGAATGAGGTCATGAACACGGATATCATGATCAATGGCCTGCAACTGAAAGCATGTTTCTAAAAGGGAAGCAAAGATTTGAGGGTCGTAAATATAAGTGCCATTTTTACAGTGACTTCTAAATTACCGATGACAGTTTCAAGAGCTTCGAGTTTTGCTTGGGGTGGGATTTTAAGCTGCGTCTGGCGTGATTTTGAAGGCTGATGAGGCTTCTTTTTGGGTTTTCCTTTGTATTATGCAGTTTAGCATGTTTTGTGTTTTCCTTTGTAAAAGAGAAAGTTGGGTGTGTGGATTTTGGATGCGGCGATCTGAAGTTCATGTTTATGGGAATGCTTTGCTGCAATGTTAGAGCTATTGTCTCCATTTTCCAGAAGGACCGGAGCCGTAAGCTCTGCGTCCAACTTCAGTTCAAGTGAATCTTTGATCAAAGATGTTATTCAGTGCATCATAATTTTTATACTACTAAATTAAAGGAGGATTAAATTAAGGCATAATATCCAAATATGTCTCCCAATTTGACATCAGATTGTAAGTTAAAACTTAAATTTTTAATTTATACAAATATAACCCTTAACTAGGTAATTCCTTGAATAAGTAGGCACAAGTTGCTAACTAGACTAAGCGCATGAGTTACACTCACACTGACGGGTTTTTTCCGTCCAATGCTGCGATGCCACGTTTGTCCACGCAAGTAAAACCTGTACATATGGCATTCCGATTTTACCCGTGACATTCCGAAAAAAAAAAAGAAAAAATTAGATAATTTTACAAAAAAATTACAATTTTTTTAAAAAAATTTAACTTTTTTACATAAATTACAAAAAATTACAATTTTTTTTTAAAACATTTAAATTTTTTTACATAAATTACAGAAAATTACAAAAATTATTTAAAAATTTAAATTTTTTAACATAAATTACAGAAAATTATAATTTTTTTTAAAAAAATAAATTTTTTTATATAAATTACCAAAAAAAATTAAAAATTTAAAAATTATTTTACAAAAAATTTAAATTTTGTAAATTTAATTTTTTTTACTCCAACTTGGACCC
>JAOTQJ010000091.1:7667309-7689037 GCA_025642045.1 Solanum sejunctum | reverse complement strand
GATTATGTTGGAAAATCACGTATTTATATATATATATATATAGATATATTTTTTTTTTCAATGCAAATATTTTCCTAAAAATAAAATGAGAATAGACAGAATAACATAAATGGTTTGACATACTGAGAATCTAATTAGATTGAAACTATTAATTAACAAAATGTTAGCATCCAAAACCAATCGCAAATATTTGCGAATAATAAAATAAAAGGAAGAATTTAAAGAAATGATTGGGCTTATCAAACTCAAATTATGACTCGTTTTAAATCCTTGTTCGGACCTGCCTGACTGCTGTTTCTCAGATTATGTATACTAACTTCTTTCTCCCTAGGAATTGGCTGACTCGAAAAGAGGAGGTTAGGGCCTCCATGGCCCAACGAAATGCAAATGAGAGAGTCCGAAACGAGCTCCGAGCATCATTCATGCAAAAAAATCAAATTAAAAATTAGCAAAAGACTCAAAATAATATTAATAACATAATGATACTGGCTCTCATGAAACAAAATGACAAGCAAGACATTTAACTCCAAAGCAGTAGTAGGCCAACACATAGAATCATAACAAGTCTTAAAACCAAAATGAATCATGCAAATCTGAGTATGGCATTTGAATACAGACAACTCTAACACTATTAATCCAATTCACACTCTAAATTTCGGACAAATCCCATAGACAAGGCAAGCAAACCATGACTTCTAAGACTTATACCAGTAAAGCAACATCTCAGGAAGAGGAATATATAAGCTAATTCTAACAAATTGATTTTTAGACAAAGAACTAACCTGCATCCATAGCAATAACATGTAAAAGAACATGCTTATGGACATATATAACAGTTTGTAACTTAAGACTTGAAGTTTGAGCGCTATAGGAAGATGACAAGATGCAAACAGACTCAATAACCATGTTAAGGGAGTTGTATTCATAAAAGGAGGGGCTAACAGTCGATTTAAGGATCAGATTACATCAGAAAATAATGGTTGAATCAACATGATAACGGCGACCCTTTAAGACACCTACTGGAGATTGTTGTTTCATCCATTAACTAGAGATAAAATATCAACATTCCCAGAGTTCATTAGAGCTTGACATCATTGTGACACCAGCCCAGCCAAACCAGATTCGTAAAAGAATAATAGCAAGGAAAGTTAGAACATAGAGGAGGATGAATATACTATTAAGATTCAACCATTAAGAATTCAGATGACGATCAGTGACTTAGAACCTTGAATTTTTAAAGATACTAAGTGATAGCGGGGAGAAAATTAACCCAACAACAGGCTATATAACTGGAAATCAGGAAAAATTAACAAACAACAAGAATCGAGTACCACAGACAGACTGTAACATGTCGTTAAACTTATTAAGACCTCATTAGTATTCAATGAAAGACATACCAATAGCCTTCTAAAGAATCAGAACTGTCACCTAATGAACTAACAGGTTGAAACTTGAACATCACAACATGTATTTGGGAAACAAAATCATTTCAACATTAGTTTTAATCCCTAACAACTTCAACAGTAAATAGAAAAAGCAATAGCAACATTCTCAGTCAGTACCAATTTTAAGTTCAACTATCAACGAGCAGAAACATAAGAACGAAATCATTTTAACCATACTACATTTGAAAAACAACTCGGAATCAATAAGCAATGCAGCCTTTTGAGACTTAAATGAAACTAAAACGATTTAATGACAACCAGCAGCAACAGTCAAACAACGAACCACATCATCTATTCACAATAACAGGGGAATTCCAGTCAAGACGAGCAAAGATACAAACATGACAACTTCGGTATAGCTATGACATTCACATTCCGGACTAAGTATATGAAAGCTCAAAATAAAAATAAGATTAGGAAGGATATTACCTTTTTTGGAGCAGGAACTGGGACGATGAGCTTAACAATGAACTTCGACACCACCGAAATAGGAGCTGTCACGAATGACTCGAGCTTTCAGATTTTAATAATGAAAATCGACTTGAAATCAATTGGGTATTGTTAGGATTCTTGATCATTGATGGTCGCCGCTTGTACCCGGGTGTTTTTTGAACTCGTCCCCCTAAATCGAAGAAGAAGAGGGATTATAAAGGTGAAAAATAGAGCAACGGCTCTATTCGATAGGGGAGTATGGGTTTTCGGAATCCTTCAGGCACGCGAGGAACAAACGATAATGGGGATGGGATGATGGGTTTGTCAGACGCGACAGAGAAATCATAAGTGCGATCTGATTTTGGTCGGGTGTTGGTGCGATGGCGTCTGGTTTCAGGTTTGAGGAAAAATGTGAAAGGGAGAAGAAGAAGAAACGAATAAAGGATAGGGAAGGGATCAGAGGAAGGGAACAGGGATGGGAAAGGGGTCGGCAGCGGCTAGGTTTTGCAAAGGTTTTGATTTTGCTGTTTTTTGAAGGAGAAAGAAAATGGAGGAAAAGGTGAAGAAGAAGGTGGTAAAAATGGGAAATTGGGGGCGCGTGTACCACACGCGTCCGCCTTTATTTTTTATTTATTTTTTATTTTTTTAAATCATGGTATAAAAATTGTTAAAACAAAATAAAGATCAATGATTAATTTGACATCGTAAAAGATAAAAATTGAGTGTCAACACTTATAATAAACAAATTTAATTTTCAACTTACCTTCTTCGTATAACTTTCATTTGACTAAATCATATGCAACAAAAAGAAAAAGAAAACTGTTAAGATCTATAAACAAAAGAAATAATAGACAAATAAAAATTTAACTCCAAAGGCAAAAGTAAAAATTAAAAAAATAAAGATTTGCTTAATAAAATATGTGGTCATAAGGTGATAACAGTTAATGCTACCTCAGAAGAAGAAAGAGATATTTATATATATATATATAAAAGAGTCCTAAACCCCAGAGAAATCTAAAGTGATCAAAATTTACCTAAAAATAATTAGAAAAAACTAATTCTTAATTAAAATTGCAGTTTCATTATTTCCCTCATATTAGAACTTTGCAATCTATTAAATATGATATATTGTTATTTTCTTCTTATTTGAGTTATTGAATATTTAAAATTGCAGTTTCATTATTTACCTCATATTAGAATTTTGAAATCTATTATGTATCATATATTATTTTTTCCTTGTTTGATTAATTAGTTTAAATTATTTTAGGTTAAATTTTGATCACTTAAAATTTTTATTAGTTTTAGAATTCTTTATATTACATAATATTTTCTTAAAAACGAGGCAGATCAAGTCTGACCGAAATTGGATTTTCTTTTCGTGCCAAAAGCCGGAGCTCAAGCGAAGAGAAAGGAGGCATTTTCCCACCAGGATTGACAAAGCGAAAACGCCCCTATTTTTTTCCTTTTTTTCCGTTTCTTTCATAATTAATTGATATTTTTTTTTTTAATATTAGGATTTTAAAATCTATCAAGTATGATATTTTTTTCCTCGTTTGATTAATTAGTTTAAATTATTTTAGGTTAAATTTTGATCACTTAAAATTTCTATTAGTTTTAGGACTCATTATATCACATAATAATTTTTTTTAAAAAATTCCCTTCTCAATAGGGGAAAACGTCCCCTATTCTTTTTCCCCTTTTTCCGTTTTTTCCATAATTAATTGACAATTTTTTTTTTAAAAAAACCCTCCTCAATAGGGGAAAACGTCCCCTATTTTTCCCCCCTTTTTTATTTTTTTCATAATTAATTGGTAAAAACTAATTAATTTTGATATTAAAATAATTAAATAATAATTAAAAAAATATTAAAAAAATAATTTTGTCTAAAGCAAAATGTAAGGATAAAAAATTCTCTACTTCTAGTGTTTGTTCTACTATAGTGAAATTTTCTTATGAAGTTATGTTTCTTTGATGTTTCATCAACATCTGTCAGTAAAACCTGGTTGTTTTGCCTCTGTGTAAACGCCTAAGGCCCTAAGCTATTAACGGTTACTGCCTCTTTTTTTCGAATTGGGGAATTGAAGGACTGGATTTGATCCCCAAAGTATTTTACCTTGCTTTCTTTTATATGATGTGATCCTGACTTTGAGAGCCATATAAGAGTGATTTGGATCTGTGAAGTCTTCATTTTGGTTTCTTCTAGTATATCTGCCTTGTGCCACATTTAATGTAGGAAATCCTAGTTCGACGTATCTGTTTGTAGTGCAAATTCTAAGCAATTTTATGCAACAAACATAAAAAGACGCATTCTTGTGCACGCCCCATATATCTTCTTTTACTTTTTGCAAAAGTAGTTATTCCAGTAATTTCAAGATCTTTTAATGTTTGTTTGGGCCATGGTAATCATCAATAAAATAGAGTAGACAAACTTTTTTTGGGTTTAATCTTTGATTCTTTCACGTTTCTTTTGGTTAGCATATGCATTCAAGTATGTGTTGTTAGGTGTGCGCACCTCCGAGTTGCTCGAGTTGCTTTATATGTGCAAGTTAACTATTTTAGAGTGTTGTAACAGTGGTTTTGGACAAACTGCAGGTACCTTGCTTTTGTGAACAAACTATTTTATTCAGTTAGGACTTCTTTCCTCTGTAAACAGTGTGGACAACTTTTTGGATTTTGTTAGCTTCCTGTCTTTAGCTTAGTAGAATATTCAGGGTCTTAATTTGGCCGTTTCACAGGTTTAAGCCTAAGTTTGCTTCATGTTTTGTTTGAAGCAGCTTCTTTTGCTCTCTTGTAACCTTGAGTTTTTGATGCTTCCTCAGATGATTTGATTGCTTGATCCCCCACCCCCCACCCAAAAAAAAAGAAAAGAAGTAGCTACCTAGCTGTGGACTGGTGACTATCTTGCTTCGGTTACCATATTGTTTGTTGTTGCTACTGGTCTCCTTTTCCTTTATTTTTTAGCATGGGTTGTTCACTATTGCATTGTTGATTTGGATGTGCTTTACTTGAGCTGAGTTTCTATTAGAAACAACCACCTACCTTCACAAGGGGTAAGGCTGCCTACGCATTACCTTGTCTAGACCCCACTTTTTAGATTACACAGGGTATGTAGTTGTTGGAAACTCTTATTCGAAATCAGTGCCCCCTTGTTCCTTTTTAAGGCCCCCCTCTTATCCATGCTCTAGTCTGTATTAGTAACATTAGAGTTTTGTTTTCAGATTCCTTTTATGAGTGTTCCTATTATGATCTTTACGTTTTCTGTTTGTAACTTTTGCTTTAGACTTGTAGGTAACTTTTGCTTTAGACTTGTAGCAGGTAATTAATTATATTTCAAATTTCAAGACTCAAGTGTGTGAAGCCAGTGTTGGAAACAACTACTTTACTCAAAGGTTCTCTTAAGGCAGGAAAAAAATAATGTAAGTTACTTTCTTACCCATTTTTTTCTTCTCGTTTTCTATGTCCATGAAATGTTGATGCTATTTTATTCTCATTTTTTTTGAGGGAGGTGCTGGTTCATTTTTTTTAATCAGGTGAGGGAGGGGTTGGTTCCTGTGACTTCATATGTTACACATGATACCTTCTCATAGTTATAATGATAACAACTTCTTTTTCAGTTTTTTCTTTCATTATAATAAGTTATATGGAAATTTCTGTAACGACAATATTTTAAGTGATTGTGTTGTTTGTGCTGATTTATGGTTATTTTTCACAGGGGTGCTGTTAAACTGCAACTTCCATTGCCTAAAAATGTTGATGGAGTCACCCTGGATCCAAATCCTGATTGGACCTTTGATGCTTTATTGGTCGAGCTCAATTCGATAGAGAAGAAGCTCAACACATCTTCAAAATTTCCAATACCTTTTACGAAAACAGAATCTCGGTATATACTTGTTAGAAGGTTTCTTGGTGAAAATCACCTCAAGCTTCTTTATTTCATTTGGAAAACAAATGTACTGTATTTTGTTCTGATCTGTCTTTGCTCAGACAACTTTCGGCTTCAAAGGATAATTCTCGGAAAGGCTTTGTTATGCAAGTGCCTGATGATGACGTGGAGGATATGGACAGAGATAGTAAGCATGAAGTTGGTAATCATTTTCTTATGGGAGGAAAACGATTTGCCTGTGATGAAATCTATCTGAGGTAACTGCTCAATAATTGCAAATATTAAAGTGTGTAAGAATGAGAGGATGTCAACTAAAACAGAGAAACAAGGTGTAAAAATATGTTTCTATGAATGCCTTTACCCATGTTACACGAATCACAGTTGCTTGGTCATATAGCTTTTTAAGCCGCCACTTGTTCATAGCAGTTGCTTATTGAGCCAACAGTTCGGATATACTCATCCAGTCAGGAGAAGAGGTTTGTGTGGTGGTGGTGGTGGTTGGGGACCGGGGGGCACTTAGTATTACCTCATAAAGTCCTTTTTGTTTTGATAGGTGCCTCATTAAGTTATTCCTATGGTACCTTAAATTCATGGGTTTCATGTATAGCAAGTTATAAGACATCACTTTGCAAGTGTGTTTTATTTATTCTTGATTAATGCTTAGTGCAGCATTTTCGTGTTGTTTCAGTGATAGCGACCAATCTGAAGAAGGCCTATACATCGAACTTCAACATGATCTAATGGATAAAGTGGGATTAGTGGAAGGTGCTTTATCTGAGTTAGCTCATGACCATCAACTTACTATTGCGGTTGGTAACTTATATTATGTGCTTCCTTAACTTTCTCTGTCCATGCCCCAGCCTCACTTCACTTAGGAAACACAAAAGAAAATATTAAACCCAATCTCTTTCTATTACTACATTACAACAGGAGGAAATGAGAGATCAACTATCAGCACTTGAGGCTGAGTTGATGGATGAAAGTGAGAAGTTCGCCTCCACACTAGAACGAGTTGAGAAAAACACTGAAGCTCAAAGGGAAATGAACAGAAAATTTGACATGCAGTACCAGCGTAAAATGTAATGTGTATTATTCTTATTTGCGAGAAAAAGTTTGTTTCTGCATCAAGTTTTATTCATCATGGTAAAACATTTTCCTAATTGTTCAATGATGTGCAAGGTAGATATTTCTCAGTGAGTTTAATCCAATGCCAATAGGTGATAGGAAACGTAGCAGACAACGAAATGTGGTCTGCTGTAACTGATGGAAAATTTGTCTATTTCACTATTTGGCCACTAAAATCAGAATATTTGTTTTATCCATATTGTGGATTTCACTTCAGCTGTTGCTCTAATAATTAGCACCAATGGACATAAAGCATTTTTCTTTTCATACTGAGATAAAAGGATGCTGAAGACATGACAAGCAAATCTGAATTATTTTAAATAGAAGCTTGTTCATAAAGAATTCACTTGAGGAGTGGTAGATTGACAGTTAATCTTGAACCACAGGAATAATGTGGTTTAGGTGGGGAATAAAAGTGAGTGTGTTCATCTTTTATTATTGACATGAAAATTACACTTGAAGATGTAAAACAGATTCAGGAGTATGGCCAGCGAATCAAGTTTCCGTAAAGGGGGCTCTTACAGGAAGCATGTCACTTTAATTGCAAGTGGCTATTTTTGTTACAAACTACATGCATGCCCTTGTTAGCAGTTGATAAATTCACTGTCAGTACAATACCTTGTGACTGATAAACATGTAACTTCTTTTGATGTTTCTTGTTCACTCTAACTGCTTAGGATACCCAGAGCTTGAAGTTTAATCACCATTGTTCTTACATTTTACGTTTAGTGGGAATGTACTTTTGACTTAATTGTATTATTATAGTGCAGAAGCACTTGATGATCACCTAACTGCCGTACAAAGGGATCATGAACACAGATCCCAAATTGAAGAAAGGAGAATAATAGATGATGCAGCTCGTGAAGAGGCCAAGAGGAAAGAAAAAGCTCTTCAAGAAGAAAGAGCCTGGCAAGAAAGGATCAGAGCAGAAGCCAAGGTTTGTGTTCTTAACTATCTAGTGAGACTCACTATGTTATTTTCTCATTGATAATTGTCTCATATGCTAACATAGAAGTTTCTTTAAGAAGAAAAGAGTTTAGAAAGAAAGCTTTATTTATCCAATTGCATTTCTGTCACGTGCCGTCTTGTGATTTCTTTATATTTTAAAGATTTAAATATTTGTGAGAATCATCATTAAATGAGAAAGTAATAGTGCTTGTGTTGATTTAATAACTTAATACTTATTGATACTGCTCTTTTTCTCTTGTGGCATACTGCTGTAATTGCTAATTCTCGCATTCCCCTGGTTCTAGCATCCCTGACTTTCTTGTGAAATCTGGCTGCTTAGTTGTCTTCCCTCATGCTGCATTTGTTGCCTAATGCCGTTATCTGAACTATTAACTCGTACTTGTTTTTAATGATTCTGGAAAAAATTAGAACAGTTTTGTAATTGAATTTTGACCTCTTGGGTAATGATAAGTTTTATTCCATCTGGTGCAGGCTAGGCTGGAAGCTGAAAGAGTTGAAAAGGAAAAGGCCGCAGCACTGGAGGCTGAGAGGAAAGCAGCAAAAGAACCTGCAGCTGCGACAGAAAAGTCATCTGAGTCGTTGACTACTGCTCCTTCGGAGGCTAGCAAGGTTTCAATGGATGTCACTAGTCAGCCTGTGAGACCCATCTCTGATGGGCAGAAACATTCAGCAGGTGTATGACCATCCTCCTACTCTTCATTTTTTTTTCTCTATCATTTCAAATTAATAATAATTTAAACAAAATGCCTATGCATTGTCTGAGAGGAGAAATCCAATCACTGCTTTAAGTATAAGCCATATAAGGGTAGATTAATTTTGATCATACATAGAGTTGGACATAAATAGGCCTTTTAACTTTGTAGAAAATGAAGAAATTTTGATCCTTGATTGAAGGCTATTCACCGACTGAAAAGACTACTGAATTTAAAAGCTGGGACCTTGGAATCTGGCTAATGGAAAAGAATAACTGTGAACATAAAAAATCCAAGAAACACTTCAGAAAATATAGTCGTGAAATGGTCTTACCTGGGATTAGGGGTGTTCATGGTTCGATTTGGATCGGTTATTAGTTAAAACCATAACCAAATTAATTAGTCGGTTTTTAAATTTCTAAAACCAAACCAAACCAAATGAAAAAAAATAACTGTCGGTTTGGTTATTATTGGTTTGGTTTTCTTTGTTTTGGTTATTTTTCGGTTTGAAAGTTATAACTTTATTAAGGATATACACATCTCGAAAGATACAAACACCTAGTACATTTATGATCCACAGAAAGCTACTATGAATTCAATTAAGCAATACTACTAGAGTTATTATCACACTAACAAAGTGATTTAGGTTAAGTAATACTAAAGTCATTATTTACCAAATGTCAAATATTTATAGGAAAAGAAACTCAAGCTCAACAATCAAATAACTACCCGGGGGAAAGGGTAAGAAAATTTTATGCCAAAACACTAACAAGAGAATTTTCAAATATAAATGGTAAATTTAAAGATTTAAGTTCATTAAAATATAATAAAATATTTATATATTATTTATGAATACTATATAAATAATTATAAAATTTATATATATAATTATACGGTTTGGTTCGGATTGTGGTTCGGTTTGGTTTTTTAACTATAACCATGAACAACCCTACCTGGGATTGTCTCTCTCAACTCTTCACAACCATGCTTTTGGACATTATAAGCAGGTGAGTATGTAGGTGTCTGACAAACCAGTGGCTTTTCACAAGCACCTTGAAGTTGTGAAACTTCTTTGTGGCCAAGGGCCATGCAATAACACTTTGCCAGTTTATGAGACCCAATGCCAATTGAGCGCATGATGAAGCAGATATACAACTTGATCTGATGTAGAACTAGTGTTGGTTGAATTGTTCGTCAACAAGTCTATCGATCTGTTCAAAGGGAGAAACAGAATATGAGGATATCATTTCACTGACACCACCTTCCTTGTCTGTTAAGAGAGAAATGTCAATCTTTATTGTGGATGGTGTTCTGTAATTGCTTCTGCTACTGAATGAAATGGAGTTCCCTTATTTACATAAGTGGAGTCAAGCTTAAAATTATCTAAAAGAAGGAGAGATTTTCTTTTATCAGTAACCATATCATTTTAGGCCTTTAGTGAGTTACAGACAAGTCAAATTTTTGATGATTCCATCATCTATGATTGAGTTGCGAAAACTTCTGGATAGGTATCCTACATCTGAATCGAATTCTTTCTAGCTAAAGAATCTTTGTCTGGTAGCTTTGGAACAATTAGGAGATTCTCCAAAAGAAATACCGGGTTCTACTTTTGGCAGCAACATGCTTGGTACTACTTATGGGATCAAATCAATATGTTCTAAGAAGTAATATTGGAATATAAATCTCATTGAGATCATCGATCTCATACCAAATCCCATCAATCGAATCTTTTTATCAAGAAATACAAGACATCTAAGTCATATGAGTAAAGAAATCTATTCATTGATAAGAAAAAAAAAAACATGAATCGGGATTGGATTGATGGGAAAATAGAATCTTGGGTCGCGAACAGTGATTCGATTAATGATGAAGAAAGAGAATTCTTGGTTTACTTCTCCACCTTAACGTCAGAAAATAGGATTGATCAAATTCTATTGAGTCTGTCTCATAGTGATTATTTATCAAATTAGAAAATTATGTTCCTGTCTCCGTTCTCGGCAAAATATATCTATCCGCAGTTTTCTTTCTGCAAACAAAAGTTCTCCATTAATGCCATCACCAGGTTGAGACTCCTGTTCTTGAAATTACCTCCTAATGATTACTTAGTACTGTTTTAGCATGTTCTTGATGCTGGTCAATTTTTTTTTTTTTTGAACTTGGTAACTTTGTATTATATCATAAGAGTACATGGGTTGCACTCAAACCTTATATACATTGCCCTATTTCTATATTGAGTTTAAAACATCAACTATAAAGACAGTGTCATTTGAGTATACTTGATTACACCAAAAACATAACAAGCGGCAGTCTAGTTTAACTTCCTACTCACTTTTTTCTATGCCTTCAAACATCTGGAGTTTCTCTTTCCAGATTGCCCACCAAATTGAAGCAGGGATAATTCTCCATCTAATTCTGTCTTTTGCAAAGACACTTGCCTCCTCCCAGCTATATAAGGTCTTTGTAACCCTCCTAGGCATAGTCCAGGATATGCATTTGAGACTCAAGAAGATCCTCCAGAGCTGTTGAGTATATTTGCAGTGTTGAAATAGATGATTTACTGTTTCAAGGGTTTCCCCACAAAGGAAACACCTAGAGCATAAGGTTATCCCCGTTTTCTTTACATTATCCTGATTCAAGGCAACTTCCTTGGCTAGCAGCCTCATAAAGCATGAAACTTTGTGTAGAATTTACACTTCTATATTTGTTTCCAAGGCCAAGTGTAGCATTGCTGAATTGATAGATCCATTATCCCGTAAGCTGAATGTACTTTGAACTCTCCTTTTTTGTTGCCTTTCCACAAGCCTATCCTCATTTGTCTGGAGTCCAGTAAAATGTCCAACAATTTTGAGGAATTCTGCCAACCTCATTACTTCCCAGTCATTTGGTTGTCTTCTGAAATTGAAATTCTACCCCAGTGGTGTCCATAGTTCTGCAATATTCTTTTGTTGGAACAGGGCCAAATTGTAAATGTCAGGAGAAGGGGTTTCCAGGTTACCCTTCTCATGTCATTCATCCTTCCAAAATTTGATCTTGTTGCCATTCCCGACTTTCATCTTGATTTTGATTTTGACTTTCTCCCAAAGAGCTCTTATGGATCTCCATAAGCTGGTCCTATAAGGTGTGGTCACAGCCTTAGACATCCAACAGTCTTCATCCTCATATTTGGCCCCTACCACTCTTTCCCAAAGTGTTTGCTTTCCATTTGAATATTTCCACAACCACTTCATTCTAAGTGCTTTGCCACGAACCTGCACATTCTTTATTCCCAGACCACCATTCTTCTTTCTAGTTGTGACTAATTTCCTTTTTATTAGATGGTACCCTCTAATCTCTTTATTTCCTTGCCACAAGAATTTCCTTATGCTGTCTAAGTCTTTTAGTGGACTATTGTGTGACAAGAAAATACCATCTAAACTCAAAGGTAAGTTTTACAGAGTGGTGGTTAGACCATCTCTGTTGTATGGGGTGGAGTGTTGGCCAATAAAAAATGCTCATGTTCAGAAGATGCATGTCGCAGAGATGAGGATGTTGAGATGGACGTGTGATCACGCTAGGAGTGATAAGATTAGGAATGAGACCATTCGGGATAAGCTAGAGGTGGCTTCTGTGGCTGATAAGATGAGATAAGTGAGACTGCGATGGTTTGGACATGTGCAGAGAAGGAGTACCGATGCTCCTGTTAGGAGGTGCGAGAGGCTGGTTTTTGGAGCTACACGGAGGGGTAGAGGTAGACCGAAGAAGTATTTGGGGGAGGCTATCAGACAAGATATGGCAAAACTTGATCTCATCGAGGATATGGCCTTAGAAAGGAGTGAAGGTCACAAATTAGAGTAGCAGGCTAATTGGTTGGTAGGGTTAGGTGGATGTCTGGCCTTAGGGTATAGTAGGGTAGCAGAAATAGTCATGTTTATATCATGTTTGTCATTATCTGTCGTATGTGTGTTAATTTTATCGTATTTACATATTGCTATTTGCTTTTCGTTATTAGTCGCCCTTTCTATTCCCTTTATTTCCTTGTCATATCTAGCTTATTCTGCTTATGGGTTTTTGAGACGAGGGTTCTTAGGAAATAGCCTCTCTACTTCTATGAGGTAGTGGTAAGGTCTGCGTTACATTCTACCCTCCCCAGACCCCACTTTTGGGATTCCACTGGGTATGTTGTTGTTGTCTAAGTCTTTTAGTGATCCCTGTTGGGATGGGAAATATAGACAACATGGATGTCGGAAGAGCATCAAGGACTGAATTGATGAGGGTCAGCTCCCTCGGGACAAATACTGGGTTTTCCACCTGGCCAATTTCTTCTCGCACAAAAACCTCAACACTCCACTCCAAATTTCTATGGGCTTGCATTTTGCTCCCAATGGCATACCAAATAAATGGTAGGTAGATTACAAACTTCACCCCCCTAGAATTGAAGCTAGCCAATTCATATTATTGACTTCATTGATAGGATACATAGAACTTCTCCTCCCATTAATGTGTGGCTTAGACACCCTTTTCAAATAGAACCAAGATCACCCTTAAGAACTTCAATTGATCTTCCTCAGCTCTACAAAAGATCAGCACATCATCTGCATTCTTAAGGTGTGTCACTTCCAAGCTTTCTGTTTCTTCTCTAGCCACATCATAATCTTTTAGCCAACCTCTCATATTAGCTATCTTGATCATGTCATTGAGCCCTCCATAGTTATTAAGAACAGAAAAGGAGATAGTGGATCACCCTGAGTCCTTTTTGAGATTTGAAGAAACCTGTCGGGGACCCATTAATCAAAACAGAGAAGCTGACTGTAGATTTGCAAAACTTAATCCAGTTCAACCAATTCTCTCCAAATCCGATCATCTCTAAAGCCTTAAGAAGATTCTTCCAATTCACATGATCGTATGCTTTTTCTATGTCCAGCTTACAGATAATACTAGATTTCTTCTGTTTGATTCTAGAGTCTGCAGCTTCAACGGTAATCAACACTGCATCCATGATTTGTCTTCCTTTTTATAAAAGTCATTTGGTGTGAGTCCACTGGTTTATCTATAACACCTTTTAGCTTTTCTGTGAGAACCTTGGACAGTATTTTATAAACGTTGCCTATGAGACTAATAGGTCTATAATCCCTTAATTCTTTGACACCTTTCTTCTTTGGAATTAGTGCAAAGAAAGTGACATTGAAACTCTTCTCAAAGACTTCTTGATCATAGAAGTTTTGAAAGGTGTCCATGATGTGTTTCTTCACTACATCCGAACACTTGATGAAGAAGCCTATTTTGTACCCATCTGGATTAGGAGCCTTATCAGCTGCACATAGCTTTAGACAATTTAATACATCCTTCTCCTCGAACCTGCCTTGCAGGGTCATGTACTCCTCTTCAGTCAACCTTGGGCATTGAACACTATGATAAGAAGGCATCCATTGATGTGTTTCTCTATACAAGTTCTTATAATATGATATTATCTCCCTTCCAATTGTACTTTTATCTTGAGTATCTCTCCTTGTATGCTGAGTTCATCTATATTGTTATGTCTCTTGTGAGCATTTGCTATTTTGTGGAAGAATTTGGTGTTTTTGTCTCCCTCCTTCAACCATAGCAAGCTTGACTTCTGTCTCCATGAAATCTCCTTTTATTTGATCAGCTCCTCAAACTCAATAAAAATTGCTGCTTTGTTGTTGTTTCCTCCTCAGTGAGAGTTCTGCTCTCTTTTTCTGTGTCCAGTGCTGCTAACTTCTCTAGGAGTCTCCTTCTTTGAAGGCCCAGATTTCCACCTTCCTCTTTTTTCCAATCCTTTAGTTTAAGTTTCAATGCTTTAAGTTTGCAGGCCAAAACATAATCAAGTCCTCCTGTGTAACTGAAGGGAGCTCACCACTGTCTTAACTTTATCCACCAGTCCTTCCAACTGTAGTCGCCAATTTTCAATCTTGAAGTAGCTATTATTCTTCTCCCAGCAACCATCAATTAGAGCTATTGGTATGTGGCCAAATTTCGATCTTTGTAGGGAAATCTGTTTCAAATTGTTGAAACTGTCATCCCACTCTTTAAAAATCAATATTCTACCAATTCTAGAGGCTATTTCCTGTTGATCTCCCTTGAACCATGTATACGTGGCATCTTCTAATTGCATGTGCACTAGTTCCATGTCCTCTACAAAATTAGAGAACACCCTCATGCCCCTAGTTCTTTTGTTGCAGTTCTTCTTCTCAGAAATGTACCTAGTTACATTGAAATCCCCACACACTGCCCAAGATCCCTCCATTAGTCCAATCACCGAGCTCAAATCTTCCCATACAATTCTCCTTTCCTTGTAACAGTTTGGAGCGTACACTCTAGATATATGACAGCTAAAACTTTGTGCTTGTGATTCAAACTTACATGTAATAAAGTAGGTACCAATTCCAAATCTTCCCTTTCCATGCCCTCTCTTTCCACATTAATAAAATCCCTCTTCTTGTCTCAGTCGCTTCTAGATAGGCATGTCTAATCCATCTACCTCCCCAAATTTGCTTTACCATCTCTGTGATGTTCCCTTCTAATTTAGTTTCTTGGAGATAGAATAGGTCTGCTGTCCATTCAACCAACAAACTATGCACTACCCTTCTCTTCTCCCCTAACATTCCATGATACTAGCTTAAGCTTCATCATGTGTTGGAAATTGTGTTCCTTCCCTTATTCCTGCTTCCTGATCTTTTAAATTTTACATCAAAAGCTACAAGACTTTTAAGCTCTTGGGCACCCTTAATCCTGATCCTCTTGACTTCTGTGTCCAGCTACATTCTCTGCACTTGTCTATAGCTATCTATTTGTAGTAGTAATTCTGTTGCCTCCTTTTCATGTCCTTGGAAGTCAATCCCAACGATTTTCCCCAATTTTATCAAGTTCTGTCGTACCCAGGTGGACTTCATATTTTCTTATCTTGAGACCTTCGTTGTTGTTGTATCATTATTGGTACAGGTTCTTCTACACCCCCTCCCCACTTTACTAGATCTGTATTTGCAATCTGTATTGCTAGCCCAATCTCCCCTGATTCTGCGTTCTTCCGTCATCGCTCTTATCTATTGAATTAGGTTCTTCCTCTCCCGTTATCATCAAAATTCCCCTGTTTTCTTCCTCTAATGTCTCTGTCATTATTTTCATGTTCAAATTCTGCTTCTCTGCAACTGAATTGGCCTCATGCAGGGCTGTGATGTCGTTGATCATTACATGATCCGTGTGGGGTTCTATCCAGCCAAGCTTTGCTTCTTGTATGCCATTAAAAATGACTTTGCTGCAAAATCTGGGCTGCTAGCCCAGTTAGCATTCTTTTTCTTCTTGGGCTTTTGTGATGGGCCCAATTCCTAGTCCTTATTTAAAAATCTCACGTGCCTTTCACATGTTTCATTCCCACTTGTCTTTCCAGCTATTGAAGTAGAACCCACGTGGTTAGATGTACTGAAATCCCTAGAAAGGTGGGATTTTGGTGCTGTGTCGCAGATGCTTACACCATTGGACCTCTAGGTAAAGCTAATCCTTGGACAAAGGACTTTATCTTCTCCGGCGACTATGACTCCAGATTCCGACATCATTTCAAATCTGGGCTTGCTTTCTACCCTAATGGGGATGTAGTATGTTATTCCATTTATAAGCGACGGTACCTCCCTCGTCATGCTGCTTCCGTTGTTTTTCACCAAAATCCTAGTCCACTTTAGGTGATTTTTGAGTTCGCTTTCTTCTTTTTTCTCAATCCAGCCTCCACACAATTCCCCAATTTCTTGGAAGACCTTGGACCAAAGATTCAAGGGAATCCCCAATACTTGAATCCAGGTTTCTCGCACTATTGCGAAACTAGTAGTGTATCCAGTTGTTGGACTCCGTCAGTCAAGAAGAAATCTGCTACTCTTCCACCTCCATTGGCCTTGGATGATCAACCCCGCCATGTATCTATTGGGAAATTTGAAAAGGAACATTTCATTGTTCAATTCATAGACGTTAAAGTTATCTAGTTTATTCTGCTTATGGGTTTTTTGAGACGAGGGTTCCTAAGAAACAACCTCTCTATCTTTGATGTAGTGGTAAGGTCTGCGTACATTTTACTTTCCCCAGACTCCACTTGTGGGATTGCACTGGATATGTTATTGTTGTTGTGATTCATAGATGTTAACTCCAAAGACTTTTTTCTAATTTGTTGAGGGCCACTTCCTGATATCCGACAGAGTTGGTTTCTCCTTCATTCCATTGGTGCAATATCCTATGAGGCATCTCTTGAGAAGATCTTCCTGCTCCCAGGCACATCTGCCCAAAAACCTTCTCTCTCCTAACAGAGGAGGGCCGAACCCATTCTAGTGACCTTCTGTTGCCGGAATCCACCTCTGTCTTCTTTTCTTTCCTTCCCCCTTCCACCTTCAAACGTCTTCCATTTCCTCGGACCATGGAGGAAGACGTGATTTTTTTCTCGATGGGTTTCAAATCGTTTGACTTTGCAAAAGACACAACTCGTGCTGAGATGTGGTATGATTGGACTGAGAGGGGAAAAAACATGATGAGTAGAGCAAGTTTTAGTCAACAAACGATGGAATGGATCTGCTCAATCCTTAAGGAAGCATCAAAGCTGAAAGGAAATGTTGTTAGAAGATGGAAAAGAGACAGGTACATGCTTCGCTCGCTTTGCCCAAGGAACTTAAACAAAAAGGGCAGATATATAAGTATTATCAGTGTACAAGGCAAAAATAGATCAGTATTAATAGTTCCTGAGATCTCTTTCAGTGTTGGTGGGAGTTGGCCACCAAAATTGAAAAGTTCATTTATTACGGAGTCAACATAACAGTCGGCAAAAGTTTCAGGAGTATTGAAAAGGGATCTCTTATGCAGAGATGGTAAGGAAGAGAAAATGGACTTCTGAAGGGAACGATGCTGGCATTATAAGAGAGCAAGGGGACACCATTGTCATTGATGGAAAGACAGATAAAATTTGCAACGAGCTTTTAGCCAGTAGTCTTATTGGGAGTCTCCCAGCAAATGGGTCTGAGCCTCTGGTTTTTTCGACGTAGATGGGCATGCAAGAATTGGAACCAAGCTCATGGCCTTAACATCTACAAGATGGGACAGAATCGCTTCCTATTTGAGTTCCAGTCCATTACGACGGCTGAACACGTACTCAGAGGGAGATGGTTTTGGATGAATCAATGCATACAACTACAATGGTGGTCGCCGACGGTGGGTGCAATTTCATCTAGGGCAGAGGTAAACCAGTCTTGGATCAAACTGGTAGGCATCCGATTACATCTGTGGACACAAAATGTTTTCAGAGGAGTAGGTGATTTCTGTGGTGAATGGGTGAAAATAGAGGAAGAAACATAGCTCCGAAACCATCTAAAATGGGCTAAAATTCTTGTCAAAAATAACGAAAAACCCATTCCGAAGGAGGTAAAGATAGTCTTTGACAGCTACGGGTACATCGTACAAGTGTGGGATGAGACTTCGACAAGATTCTTTGTCGTAGAAGAAGGTATGGAAATCGCAGGTGAAAAAGGGGATCTTATTTCGACCCAACAGTTAATACATAGGGCTGATGGTGTGAAACCCACGCGTTTGCCAGCTGGTGACAGTAATTATCACGTGGGACCCTCAAAAGTTTTTGAATTCAAACATTGCACACGTGATCAGGAGTGTGAGAAAGGAAAAGAAATCAAAAGAATGGGCTTAGAGAAAGAGAGAGAAATAGATCTGAAATGTTTGGGCCTAGATCCTCTGGCCCAAAATGTCAGTTTTTTAAATGTTAAGAAGCCCAAGAACAACAAAGTCATTTATGAGCCTTTGTTTGATGAAATAGAAGCAAATTGTAGAGCTCTACGGGAGAAAGCCAGCAAAGGAATCCTAATTCCGGTGGAACAAAGAGAGGAGAACCATAGAACAGACCTCGAAGCTGCAACTAGGGACGATGACCGGATGTCCATTATTCAAATAGAGGATGAAGTAGAGATGGGGGCACAAATTGTAGAAAACTTGCAGCTGGGCCGTGTGGTGGAGGGGAATGGTACAATCGAAAATATTCTACCTCTAAATTCTAATGAGAATGGCATAACTACGGTGAATGGAATTCCTTTTTGGTTCCAACAAAACATTATCAAACTCAGTAAAGAATTTGGGGTGCATTTTACTGGCTGTGAAGAAGCAGCATTGAGTCTTTTCATGACAATCGACAATAGAAGGAAAATAATTGAAGAGGGGGCTGGAGCTCTACTTCCTATTACTCCAATAGGAAAGAGATCGAAATAACTCAAGAAACTGGAACCAACGAGCAATTTTGTGAGCTATGGTACAAGAAGTGTGTGTGTGTGGGTGGGGGGGGGTTTGCTTTCTAGATTTTTTAAATGAAAGTTAACATAGTTTCATGGAATGTTAGAGGCCTCAATGACCCAAGGAAGAGGCAGCAGATCAAAGGCATGATGAATAAATGCAGACGTGTATTGTATCCAGGAATAAAAAATTAATGGTGATATAAGTGGGATTGTGAAAGAATTATGGGCAAATAGGAGGGTTAGGTACGCACAACTTGAAGCAAGTGGGACAAGAGGGGGTATTATTATCTTATGGGATAGTACTATCTGGGAGGGTGAAGTATGCAAGTGGGGACTCACAGTATCACTTGCAAGTTCACAGGGAAAGGTCAAGATTTTGGATGGCACTTATCAGGGGTATATGCCCTAAACAGTAGAGAAGAAAGAGAAGAAGTATTGGGGGAATTGGGGGCAGTGAGGGGACTATTCAGGGGACCTTGGGTGGTGGCTAGGGATTTTAACGTAGTGAGGTTTCAATTAGAGAAGAAACACTGTAACAGACTCGACAAGGCCATGGAAGAATTTTCCGAATTCATAGAGGATATGGAATTACAAGATTTACCACTGGTAAGTGGTAATTTCACTTGGAGGAGCGGGGACATCTTGGATATTATAGCAAGACTTGATAGATTCTTGATTTCTGAGGAGTGGGAAGTTGCCTTTAGGAAGATCAAACAATCAATCTTACCTAGAGTAACTTCTGACCACAACTCGTTTACTGTTAGAATGTGGCAGCTGGGAGAGATCAAGCTCTTACTTCAAGTTTGAGAATTGGTGGTTGCAAACTCAAGATTTTAAGGAGAGAGTTAAAGAATGGTGGAATTCCACAACTTTTGTGGGAAAACTAGATTACATCCTAGCTTGTAAATTGAGAGTACTGAAAAACAAGTTGAAAGAGTGGAGTAAAACAGTACATGGCAACTTAGGTTAACAAAAACAAAGCATCCTCAATCAGTTAGCTGAGTTGGATTTGTTACAAGACCAGAGAGCTTTATCTGATGATGAGTCTTACTTGAGAGCTGTACTGATGGTGGAGTTTGAAGAAAATGCCGAGAGGGAGGAAGTGGCTTGGAGACAAAGATCCAGGGCCTTGTGGCTCAAGGAAGGGGACAGGAACTCAAAATGTTTTAATAGAACAGCAAACTATCACACAAAGTACATCAACATTGACAAATTGATCATCAATGGAGCTAATTTGACTGAACCAGCTTGGATCAAAGATGAAATTATTGCGTTCTATCAGAAACTCTACACTGAGACAGAAGTCCGGAGGCCACAATTCAGTCCTAGAATCCAGTCTATTGTTGATGAAGAGGAGAATGCAACACTGCATGGCCAATTTGAAGAGCAGGACATTAAAAATTGTGTGTTCTCTTGTGCAGGTGACAAGGCACCAGGCCCTGATGGCTTTACAATGGCCTTCTTTATTCACTATTGGGAAGTGATAAAGAAGGAAGTGGTAGCTGCGATTCAGAACTTCCATGATCAGGGTTATTTTGAAAAGAGCTTTAATCTTACCATCATAGCACTGGTCCCAAAGAAGGTGGGCGCAGCTGAACTGAAAGATTTGAGACCAATTAGTTTAATTGGGAGCATCTACAAGATCATATCTAAGTTACTAACAGAGAGACTCAAGAGAGTCATGCCAAAGTTAGTGGATGATCAACAAATGGCTTTTATCAAGGGCATGCAAATCATGGATGCAATTTTGGTGGTAAATGATGTGTGGATATGAGACAAAGATCCAAAGTTCTAGGAATCCTATGCAAGCTAGACATAGAAAAAGCTTATGATCATTTGAACTGGGAATTGATGTGGGGCACTCTAAGAAGGATGGGTTTTGACTACACCTGGATAAAATGGATCAAATTTTGCATGTCCACAGTGAAGTTCTCTGTTTTGATTAATGGATCCCCAACTGGTTTCTTCTCCTCTGAGAGAGGGTTGAGACAAGGAGATCCACTTTCTCCTTTTCTCTTCATCTTGGCTATGGGAGGTCTTAGTGACATGTTGAAGAGTGCTCAGGTAAACAACGAAATTCAGTGATTTAAAGTAATTGAGGGTGTAAACTTGGGTGTATCTATCTCTCATTTACAGTATGCTGATGACACTTTGGTGCAATGTGATGCTGAGAAGGATCAACTGATACATTTGAGGGTAATTTTCATTCTGTTTGAAGCAGTCTCCGGACTTCGTATTAATTGGGGAAAGAGTTTGTGTATCCTGTGAATGAAGTGCTAGTGAGAAGCTTATTGGCCAACATTTTAGGTGGTATGGTAGGGGAACTTCCCACTATCTATCTTGGGATTTCCCTGGGAGCCAAGAGTAAGTCCTTAAACACTTGGAATCCTATGGTGGAGAAATGTGAAAAGAAGTTGGTTAATTGGAGAAGTCGGTACTTATCTTTGAGTGACAGAGTCACCTTGATAAACAGTGATCTTGATGCCATACTAGCTTACATGATGTCTCTTTTTCCCATCCTTGGAAACATCATCAAGAAGTTGGATACTATCAGAAGGAATTTCCTGTGACAAGGCAATGGTGAAGGGGAGAAAAAGTATCATTTGGTTAAATGGGATGTAGTCATGAGCAATAAGAGAGGAGGAGGTATGGGAATCAAGAACTTGAAAGCACAATCTAAGAGCCTCCTGTTAAAATGGCTATGGAGATTTGCAACAGATGAGCGAAGCCTACGGAAAGAAGTAATTATTGCAAGATATGGCAGGGAAGGACCATGGACTACGAAGGAAGTAAAAAATCCATATGGGATAGGTCTCTGGAGAACTATCAGAAATCAGTGGCCCAGTTTGTGGGATAATTCTGTTATTAAAGTAGGTAATGGTAGAAAAACTAAGTTCTGGGATGATATATGGCTGGGTCA
>JAOTQJ010000091.1:7653909-7667209 GCA_025642045.1 Solanum sejunctum | reverse complement strand
GAAGATCATAGGTGATAGATCTTTTGGTGGTCCTATACTTTTGATGTAATTACTACATGAGTACACTATTGGTGTAGCTCTTTTGTTTATAATACCAGTTAACTTTATCCAAAAAAAAAGTTTCTCCTGGACATTCACTGGCTTGGTAATACGAATATTTCCTTTTCTGTTTTTTATCTCAACCTTCCTTAAATTTCTGGTTTCCCATTTGCTCTTTTGTACAACCTCAGCATAAGTGTATTCATCCTCCGTCTACCTTGAGTGAGTATTCCTTCTTTTTTTGCTGACATTTAATGAATCTTTCGATCTTTAAAGCAATGTCCAACCACCCTGTATTCAATGCAAGTTCTGGAATAATTATGGCGACCTTCCGCCACTGTTCAGAGTTATTAAGCTTATGAATTTCCCATGTTCATTTTGCTTCTTAGTACAAAAGAGCACTGCCTCTCTTTCTGCTAGCTTCCATCTTCTCGTCTCCATCTTTTGTTCCTTTGAAGCCTCTCTCAGACAGAAACATATCCATTCCACAGCTTTCTTACTCATAACTGACCTCCTCATCATCCTTCGACTTCTTTCAACCCACACATACCATTCAGACTTACTCAATTTCCATCTGGTGATATCGAGTGATTTGAACCCAGCACTGAATCAAGTTCTGTTCTCCTTCATCCCAGGCTAGGTGTTTAGCAATTATCACAGTGGGTTATAATTGTTGGCTTAGAAAAAAAGACTCAGTTTCTGGTGAATGCTGCTGGAAAAGTGGTCTTCTGCTGCCCTAAAAGTAAGAAAGAGAAAGTGCATTGGGGATGGTGCCTGAGAGCTTTCTTGGAGAGAGAGATCATACAAGACAAATAATAATACTCACCGATGTTGGTCAATTTAACAATTACTACATCAAAAATAATAAATAAATAATAATGATAGTGATATTGGTCTAACTTTATCTCTATCAAAAAAACATATTAGTAATATTGAAACAAACGATTAAGTATGCATGCACTCGTCATAATTTTCAATGTCATATGATGTGCTTAGAATAGTTATGTTTTGGTTAGATAGCATGGAGAAACATTATTCTCTAGTTTGATAATCTCAGCAAACTGTCAAGTGAATTTCCACGAGCTAATACCTGCGTCTCTTTTCTGACCCTGGGCTTTTAGAAAGGAATGTTTTCTTTACAGTGTTGTCTCTTTCCCATTAGTTCTATAAATCCCGTTAGTTTCTTGATTATTAGCCTTTAGGTGTTTTCCTTTCTGGTGCTGTTTCTTGAGAGTGTTATATATTAAGGACCAAATTAGATCTATCCTATATTTAAGGGACTGTTTTGGTCTTTTTCACCATAGTCTAATATAAAAAGTTATTGTCAAAACTTTTATTTAAGTCAACTGGATTATATCCTTTTAACGAGTAGTGTATGATACCCTAACTTCCAACTGCCAAGATGAAACATGTAGGTGTTGTTTTTCTTACTGTTTCTAGTGCTTGTAAATCTATCCCTTAATTTAACCTTGCAATTCCAATAAGCAGGAAATACAGTCAGGGTGACAGAAAATGCTCGAAAGCTGGAGGAGAAAAGATTGGCTGTTTACAATGAAATTGCTGCGCAGAATGAAGCACTAGGATTGGGTTCAAACAAGGTAACCTTGCAAATCAATATTTGAAATTTCATTCCAGATTTATTGGACTCTTATGCTTCTTGCTGCATAGAGTGAAGTGTTCTTTGCAGAGGCTTGGGACTGTGGGGGTTCCTTAACAGTTGGGTATCAACAAAGTGTATTAGTCAAAAGACCCTCTATACTTATCGCTATTGTATTCTCTCTTGTGGATATCCCAAAATGTGTAACACCATTGTATTAATATTGTTACTCTATTCTACCTTCACAATTTCAAAAACTATTGGACTATTAGAATTACATGGATGTGATTTGGTATATCAGACTAACTTCTCAACATCTGGTCTTATATTTTCTTTCACCACACCTAATATTTGTTCAAAGAAAAAGTCAAAGTAACATCTTAGACTTCCATGGTCAGTGAAGTAGTGTCATTGCATTTTGACTAGTGCATTTGAATCTTCATATGGCTGAAATAACAAAATGAAAGAAATAATGATGCTGGTCATTGTAGGTTTTGGAGACCTCTATACTCCATGTGCACCTCCTCCCATGTGTTTCCACGCTGAACTCATAATTGAGAAGTTGTTTCTCACTCTTCTAGGTCTGTGCAAGACCTTTCTAGAGATTGATTGAAACGTTACTAGATGTGTCATGTTGTTTCCTGATGTGTTTGATTAATATAGTTTAATCTTGGCAATTTGCTTTTTGAGTGGAATGCTCAAAAACTTGCTTGTTTAGTTGGAATGTGATCAGATGCATTTTTATGTTGCTTGATGTGTTGAAATATTATGTTTCATCCTAGCATACAGAGCTTTGGGACAGACGTCTATTTCTGATCCTAGGGATGTTAATTTTGGTTAAGTAATTGCTGATATTCTACAGTTCAACACAAATTCTCTGTTCTTAACAGGCTTACCGAAAATTTGAAATGGAAATAGCCAGACGAATCAGAACTATCACTGGTTCAAAAGAAAATGTCAGGTATCCATATACTATTTCTTGGATTATTAACTCATCTCCTATAGATTTGATATTTTTTTAAGCCATTATCTATTTTCCATACTTAAGTCACACTTTTAGTTGCTTTGACGTGCATTTTCAAACCATAAGCTCTATATTGCTCTTTGATACCTATATATTCCCTGCCCAATGCAGAGTGAAAGCAGATGAATTAATTAAGTTAATTAGTGATTCAACATGTCCGCAGTCCATCAACATTGCAATGTTTGCGCAGAAGGTAAAATCCTGAAGGAATTCTTTAACTTGGGTTTCGTCTTTCGGTGTTTCTTATGATGTTGCTTTTACTTCGTTTTCATTTGCCTTCCTATTTTCGGGAGGGACAGGGGATGATGGTGGGGGTTTGGGGCTTTGCATGTGCTTTTGCTTGTAGAAAATTGTGGTTCTTGATGTAGCAGTTGAGCTGTGTATATTGAATATTTTATACTATTGGAGTTTTGTGTTAACATACAAGGCATTTACTTTGACTCTGATTTTCACCTTTATAGGTGGTGTCCCTGTGTGTGAACCCTACAGGGAGCTTTAACAGTGCAGTCTATGCATATGGTCGTGTAATTGTCCATGTTACATCGAAGGTAATTATGGTATTGTTCGTATACTTCTTGCTATTATATGTCCGTGGTAGTTCTTCTCATCTTATAAGTAGGAGATTGACGTCAATAACTGAAAAGAAAGCAATCGAGGTTTTCTTTTTATTCCTTCGTTGGCAAGGAATAAAATACCGATGTGCTCCCTCAAAACCAGTCTTGCCTCAATCCTAGAATATCATATTTTGACTTCATTGTAGGGGTGCTTGTTTTTCAGACTAACTTTCTAAATTAAACAATTTTCTCTTAAACCAAAACAAATTGTCAAGCAAGCCACCTCTCTAGTTCTCTTCAACAAATTTTTTAAATTTTCACCCATTTGAAGGCTTCAAAAACTCTTCGGAATTTAATGATATCTTTTACCCCAAAAAATCCAAATACAAACAACAACTACATATCTAGTGCTCCCACAAAGTGGGGTCTGGAGAGGATAGCAGACCTTACTACTATCTCATGGAGGTAGAGAGGTTATTTTTGAAATAACCTAGGCTCAAATGTATCGAACCCAATTAAAAAAAAAGGAAACAATAGATAAAACATAGCGGCTAACAAGAAGAGCAATGTAAATCTAGTCTTAAGTTGCTCGAACTCTTCACTTTAGGTGCTGCATCCGTGTCGACACAACATGTTTGTGGGTGTGGGATCGGTACTCGATCTGGTCAAATAGTTTTGGTCATTTTGACCAAATTCAAGGGAGAAACTCTTAAAAGATTCAATGATTACAAAACTGAGGTGACATTGAAGAAAATGAAATGCCTTGTATATATAAATTTCTATTGTCACTCTCTTTCCTTTTATCTCCTTTTAGGATTCTCCTCTTGATCAGTATTTCTCCTCAAGTTTTCCACATAATATCTACTAATTTAGGTTTTATAACTCTATTTTTAGATTTTTGAATTTTTTTCACAGAATTCCCACACCCATATCCGTACATGGTTAAAATTTAGATCATAGAGTATTCGACCTCTAGATCCACACCCGTATCTGACACCCGACCTCGAGTCTGAGCAACTAAGAATTCTACGAGAAAAAAATACTAACAGTAATAAAATATTGTGATAATCAAAAAGAAATATCAACATAACTATAATGGTACAATAGTCCTATGACAGACCCTAAATCATCACAAGGCAAAACAATAGCCTTTTACCCTAATATGCGACCTCCACTCCTTCCTAGATAAAATCATGTATTTAATGATACGAAGTTGCATCATGTCCTATCTAATCACCTATCCCTAATACTTATCCAGCTTACGCCTACCCTTTTACATGCCCCCTAAATTCAACACCTCTTTACTGGGCATCGACTCACCTCTAGCTCTTCTGCACATGTTCAAATCATCTCAGTCTCGCTTCCATCATCTTGTCTGCACAAAGGCCACTCCTACCTTCTCCTGAATAATCGTCTCGATCTTGTCATTGCTAATATACCTATATCTATCTCAACATCCTCACCTCTGCAATATGCATCTTTTAAATATGTGAGCTTCTAACTGGCCAACATTCCATCCCATGCATGTCGGTCTAAACACTAGTCTTTAGAATTCACGTTTAAGTTTACGTGGTACTTTCAAATAACATAATACTCCAGAGGCAATCCTCTGTTTCATTTATGCTGCCCGACGATGTGTTACATCATCGTTGATGTCCCCACTGCTCTAGATGACGTATCTCAGATATTTTAAAGCTCTATCTTAGGAATAGGTTGAGTGGCAAGCCTCACTTCCATGTCCGCTGTATCCAAGCAACACTGAGTTTTGCACTCCAAATATTCTGTTTTGGTTCTGCTCAATTTGAAACCTTGCATTCTAGAATTTGTTTCCAAACCTCCAACATATCATTAACTCTGTCCCATGTCTCATCAATCAATACAATGGTCATCCGCAAATAACATACACCATGGAATCTTCTCCTAAATAGACTGCGTCAATTCATCCATCATTAAGGCAAATAAAAAAGGGCTGAGCATAGATCCTTGATATGGCCCCATCTCAACAGGGACGTGCTCCAGGTCTCCTTCTAGCGTACTAACCCAAGTCTTGACTCTATCATACATGTTCTTGTTGCCCTAATATACATCATCTAGACACCTTCAAGCTCCGGACACCTCTAAAGGATGGATGAACACTATATGAAGGTCCTTTGTTCTTTCCCTATATTTCTCCACCAGTCTCCGCATAAGATAGATTACTTCAGTAGTCAATTACCCCGGCATGAACTCAAATGGATTCTCTAAAATGAATATCCCTCTTCTCACCCCCATCTCCACCACTTCTCCCGGATCTTTAATAGTGTGGCTTTGTAATTTGATACCCTTGTAATTGTTATAGTTTTAGATATCACCCTTATTTTTGTACAATGAAACCATTGTACTCCACCTCCATTTGTCGGGCATTTTAGCCGTCTTAAAAATAGCACTAAGCAACCTAGTCAATCACACTATACTTGCCCTGCCAGTGCTCTTTCAAAGTTCCATCAGAATCGCATCGTGTCGGATTGCTCTTCCCCTACTCATCCTACTAGTAGCATGTCTAATCTCCTCAACCCCAAAGCACCTACAGTACTCAAAATCCTGAAGACTCTCACAGTGCAGCAGATCCAAACACAAAGCCGAAGCTAAATTTCCTGAACCACCAAAAACAAAATTTCTTTTCTATCCAAACACAATTTCATGCCTAAGCTCGAAAGATGAATTGCGGAAAATAAAGCGGAATATCTTTGAATTGAAAATGAAGTCACAAATTCCTAACCGAAGGGAAATACTATCCAGCTTTGAAGGATATTTGGATGCTCTACTCTGTCACAGTACTAGCTTTGTACTGAACCTTTTCTAACAAAATGCCTTTTTACTTGTTAAAAGAAAGCCGAAGTGAATTGAGAGGTTATATTGGTTATTGTGGGAAGGTCTCTAGGACTGTTTAATTAACATAAAAAGGTTTAATTTAGAACGGAGAACTTATTCTTTGAAAAGGGATCCCATAGGGGGATCAGAAAGTACTAACTAATGTATATATTACCATCCTTACATATTGGTTTGCTTTTCATCACAGGTCCCTCTTGCCATGGATATTCTCTTAGCCAAGTTGAACAAAGTTTGCATTTACACAGTTCCTAAGTACATTATTTATTCAGAGGTAATCAGCGTTGGTATTTACCTCAGTGTTACCTGTTTGACATCAACACATCCCACTATTTTATTCTTTGGGGGATTTTTCTTACTTGATCGTCTTTGAGCATTATTTTGCTTTCAGTAATTTCTGAAAACAGAACTTGTCTCAGACATTAATTAACTTCAGCCCGTGGTGCACATCATATGTTGCTACCTCCACGTAAATAACTTTGATGTGTCTTGACTTCTTTCACTTCAGGCAGCCTTCCAGACTAAAGAAGCTTACTACAAAACTATTGGCTATGCAGAGGAAGATGGGAAGATAGAAAGTACTGATAGTTATGTGGATCGCTTAAGTGCATACATGAAATTATATGGTGCTCTTGTTCAGGTCAGTTGCTCAGACATTTGTCATATTTATCCTCAAGAAATCTTTAATGCTTCTGTTGCTGACGCTCTTATGTATCTTACTGCTTTTTGGAAAATAGGGGTTTTGATCTGAGTTATTGCTTTGTTCCGGTTTTAGACCCTCGATTATTCATTATAGCATATCTGACCAATAAACAGAATGTGCTACTTTAGTCCAGTCACTTATTAGAACTAACAAATGTTTTCTACTAATGGACATTTTTTTCTCTTATCATTTCTAATGGACATATGTTTAGGTTCTGTAATTTCTTCAACAATCTACCCATTCTTCCTCATTCAGTCAGCAGTGATCAGCAGTTTCTATGTACCCAATGGAGTTAGTGTGCTCCGCGAACTCGGAGGTCTAAGGGGTATGACTCCCATACTTCCGTGAACGCAGACCCTCTGGCGCGAACTCGGAGGTCTATAAAATTTGACCTCCACGAATGCGGACCTGGAGACGCATACACGGGGAGTAGTTTGGGATGCACCAGAAACAGCAAGAACTAGCACAACACAACATAAACAAAATAGGAACTGGACCCTCGGAAGTTCGTTTGGAACCTTATGAACACAAACCAAAGATGGAACTCTACCAAAAACAACCTTCCGGACTCAATTGAACCGTCGGAATTTGAATCCGGAACCTTCATGGCCTAGAAACCGAGAAGGATCATTTAAACTAGTTTTGGACTCAAAAACTCAAAATATTCATGGAAGCTCTAAAAGTTACAACGAAGACATTTTCAGCCGTAGTTTCATTATCCGGAACTACTGGAACTAACAGAATTTCGATCCGACGAATTCAGAATGATGACCAAAGTCAAACTTATGATAAAAATGAACTAAAAATGCAACTTTGGGCCCTAAAATCTCCATTTTAACTCCAAATTTAGTTCTTTGCAAGTTCTCCTAGACCAGATTCGGCATTTTGGAGCTAATGTAATTGAAAGAATCGCAATCCAACACTTGAAACTCAAAATTCCCAGCTTTAAGCCTTTTAAAACTTTTCCTTTGGCAAAACTCCAACTTTTTACAAGGTTTTTCAAAATCCGACTTTTAGACTTGACCAAAAATGACACTAGGAAACTTTTGGGAAGGGCAAAACCGTAATTTGGTCTAAAATGCTAAAAATGACCTTCAAGGTCATTACAGTTTCCTCCTCTGTTTGAATTTACCCTCCACAATAATACCCTTGAAATTTTTTTTGGACCATAAGTGAAGAGGAAGACCCACCAATCTAATCTAGATGTGGGTCATTCTGACTTGACATGGAAGCGAGCCAACCGTTGGTGTCCTCAACCATAGAGCCTATCCCAGCTACTTCTTGTCTTTATTGTTCAGTATTTAGATCTGAGCAGTAGCTTTGGGTTAAAATGGATTTTTACGGACAAGAGAGTTCCAATATTGGCGATTGTGCTTGTGCCTTCATCCAAACAAGATAGTTTCAGGTTCAAGAAGTAGCTTTCTGTTACTTGGGGAAGTTGATATATTGCTTTCTGATAGAGTCAGAATTTGTTCGACGTTACAGCAGCAAAGCCATTATCTCATCAGGTCAATTGAAATCCTCCAGTTAAACTTGGTATGTTCGTCATCTGAATCATTGGCCCACAAACACGACAAACTTCATCAGAGCAGAGAACACATTCTGGTTAAAATGCCCTTTTTGCAATATTAGGTACCAGTACTACAGGTTATGAACAAAGATGTATGCTGCCAGAAATTATCCAAGCCATTTGATTGAATTTAGTGAACTGAATTAATATCTGTAATTCCACTTATAGAATTCTGCTAATGGGAGTTCTTGGTGCAGAGCTTCTTTCGCCTGAGGTTTGATGGAGAAATGACAGAATCCCAAACTAGTATCCTTTAGATAAATATGACATCCTGTTAAATTTGATAAGTATGGTATTTAAGTATTAGTTAATGTATCTATAAGGGTTATTTATGTAATTGTATATGTATTAACTCTTGCATGAATCCCTTCCAATACAATCAATGAAAGTAACGTTGGAGTTTACTTTACATCGTATCAGAAGCCAACACAACAAAAACCTTAAGTATGTCCGGAACTTCAGCCGCCACCAACGCTGCCATTGTGCTTGCTGCTTCAGCGACAATGCTGCCATCTCCATCATTTAACCCTACCCATCAACTCTCAATTAAACTGACTTCAACAAACTTTTTACTTTGGCGAACTCAATTCCTGCCTATGATTCGTGGTTATGGATTAGAGCATCATCTTGATGGCTCTCAACCAATTCCAGAAAGATTTCTTGCTAAAAATCAATTGAATCCCGTGTATCAGAATTGGGTACGACAGGATCAAATAGTTTTCAGTTGGCTTATGACCTCTGTTTCAAGAAGTCGATGGTGTGTGTGCTGCTTCTACTAAGCCTGGCACAAACCTATCTCTTGCTCTTATTACCCCTAATACTGTTCCACCTGCACCTACTCATCCACTAAGGTGGCAACCTCAACCACCAGTCAGCCAAGAATCTGCCTCGCCTCATCTGTCATCCTCTCCACAGTGTTCTCCTGCACCTTCCCCATCTCCATCATAGGTTTCTCCAGTTTTACTTGGTACTGGCTTAAATAATACACAAGTTCAAGACCTTGACATTTTGATTGATGGTGAAGTTCCTGATTCTCCAGGTGACTCCAATTCTGATGGTGTTGCTTCATTGGGTGTAGTCACACCTATTCACAATCATCCAATGGTTACACGAGCGCAAACAGGAAATCTTAAGCCCAAATGTATCTAGTCCTTCTCCGTCTCTTGTGGCGTTGCTCTTGATGCCCACATGTTCCACTCAGGCAATTAAAATTCCTGAATGGAGATCTGCTATGTCAGCAGAATATAATGTGCTCGTTGCAACTGGTACATGGAAGTTGGTTCCACCTCATCAGGCTACGAATGTTGTCGGTTATAAATGGGTTTTCAAGACCAAAAAAGACCAGATCGCTCCATTGAACGACATAAGACTAGATTAGTTGCCAAGTGTTTCCATCAATGCCCTGGCATTGACTTTGATGATACTTTCAGTCCCGTTGTCAAACCTACAATCATTCGCCTATTGCTTTCTATTGCAGTGTCACTGGGATGGATTGTTGATCAACTTGATATCTCTAACGCGTTCTAGCATGGTAAGCTAGAGGAAGATGTATACATGGTTCAACCCCCAGGTTTTGTTGACCCCAATCATCCTAATTATATATGCAAGCTAGAGAAGTCTATTTATGGCCTTAAACAGGCTCCCCGAGTCTGGAATAAATGTTTGATGGATGCCTTGTGTGAGCTTTGTTTTCAAGGTTCTAAAATAGATTCCTCACTCTTTTTTAGAAGCAGGGGCACTATTTTGTCTGATTTATGTTGATGCCATTATAGTCTTGGGCACGTCTATGCATCTAGTTTCTTCATTGATTCAACAATTAGAAATTCGTTTCTCTTTGCGCAACTTGGGGAAGCTTACTTACAATATCTCACTTTCACTAGACCTGATATATCCTTCTCGGTCAATAAAGTTTGTCAGTTCATGCATAGTCCGACAAAGAAACATTGGGCAGCAGTTAAGCGTATCTTGAGATATCTAAAATCCACTTCTTCTCATGACATTTTCTTTTCAAATCAGAACTCTCACCAGTTACAAGGATATTGTGATGCCGATTTGGGAGGAAGCCCCGCAATTTGTATTTTTGTATCCGCTTGTTCTGTTAATTCAATAGCCTTTTTCATTGCTTTTCACGAAAATCGATTTTACGGTATAGACGGTTATGACCTCCCCCTCTATGCCTTGCGGTAATGATTCCTCTGGCATTACGACCTTTACCACAACGGCTAAAGCGGCCTTCATGCAAGCAATCCTTTGTAGGTGCCATATAGATGATCAGAAGTCTACTACTGGTTTTGCAATTTTCTTAGGTTCCTCGCTTGTTTCTTGGTGTTCCCTCGAACAACGATCAGTCTTGCGCTCCACTATCGAGGCCGAATATCGCTGCCACTAGTGAACTTCTATGGATTCGTCTTTTGTTGAAAGAAATTGGCCTTTCTTCAAGTTCTGTACCTTCGTTGTGGTGTGATAATTTAAGTGCTACCTATCTTACCACTGACCCAGTGTTCCACTCTCGCACCAAACATATGGAGATAAATTTTCACTTCATTGGGGATCTTGTACAGAAAAAGGAACTTCAGGTTCGGTATATTTCTTCTCATGACCAGCTTGCAGATATTCTTACCAAGCCTCTCTTGAAGGATCATTTTTGTGCTTTGCGTGGCAAATTGAACCTTATACCTGGTCAACTCGAGGGGAAGTGATAAGTATGGTATTTAAGTATTAGTTAATGTATCTATTAAGAGTTATTTATGTAATTGTATATGTATTAACTCTTGTATAAATCCCTTCCAATACAATAAATGAAAGTAATGTTGGAGTTTACTTTACAAAATTTACTTGTTGATTGGACTAAAACTGCTCATTTTGTTTAATTGGAGGTCAGATGTCTCAGGTCAGTAGTACAGGGACAAAAAAGAATCACAATGTTTCAGGGACCAAAATTACTTTTTTCCCCTTACTCCTTTCATATTGTAACTGATTGAGTAGTAAACTGGATTTTATGACAGACTGAAGTTGACGGCTGCCAAAACTTGCATGGCCTCAGAGAAGGTTGGGCATGGATAGCCAGATTCTTAAATGTTTTCCCTGCAAATTTATACACTGCAACTGCATTGCAGGCTTTTCTTGAAGTAAGTGGAAAAACCTCTTTATTAGTTGATGAAATGTGTGTAGGATTTGAAATAAAATGTCTTGGTTACCAGATGGCAGGTTTTGCTCTACACAAAAGATATAAGACACAATTCAGAAAGCTGCTGGATATCATTGCTAAAGATTTTCTACCTGCATTGAAAGATCGAGGCGATGCAAAGTTGATCAAAGTTATTGTGAATCTCTGGAGTTATATAGAGTCAAATCAGTTCCTAAGTGAACCCGAGGGCTGGCGACTTAGGAGTTCCTTGGAATCACACAATTTCACTCCAGATTCAGACTATGATCAACAGTATCATTACCAACAGAATAGATTCTATTAGAGTAGAGTAGGAAATTTGGTCCTTTCTGTTTTCCTTTAGTTACTGAACATTTTGTTCAAATCAGCTGAGATGGTTTGTTGTCACAGTTTGAATATGTAATAGCTCCTGTATCAGTTTTATATGGTAAAGGAAATATGTAACTGTTGTTGTAGCAGTTTTGGTAAAGGAAATTACGCCAAACACGTAATGGGAGATTTAAATTACTGCATGACGGTATCCTCTGCAGAGGAGAAATTTTGAGTGTGTGTGGAAGTTTCTTTCTTAGCTTTCCCAACAGATTGAGATCATTTTTATTTGGGAGCCTTTTCTCTCACATACAGTCGCCACTCTCATTTTCTTTAATCATGGATAAGAATGGTTAAAGTTAGAACTGTCTTTAATACACCGTAGATTATCTAAGAAATAATTCAGGATTAGTTCCATCATTACTAATACACCCTTTTAGGGGGTGTTTGGATGCAGCTTTGATAAATTTTAAAATGATTTAAAAACCGTTTAAAATAGTTTTAAAAAAAGTTAAAAGTTGATCTCTTTTTTTTTTTCTTTTTGGCTTAAAAATGATCAATAAATTTACCTTTGTATTCCTAATGTTTTATATTATTTTGTTCCTACTTTTTTTTTCTTGCTCTTTCTTTCTTCCATTTATCCCTTCTTACTATTTTTTCTTTTCTTCCATTTTTTCTTCTTTTTGTTATTTTTTTCTTTTTTCTAAATTATTTTCTCCTTATTTTATTTTTTTTTTATAAATTATTTATGCTAAAGAAGAAATACAACCATTACTTATTATAAGTATAATTTAAAAAATACTCAAATATCTTTTGTATTTTATTAAAATTGTACATTTTAAAATAACTTAAACATATAAATTAACTTATATAATCAATTTATATTGAAGATGAATTAAAATAAATTAGTTTTAATTTAATCTAATTTAGAAACAAAAATTTAGTGTAATAATTAATATTTTATAATGTGTAACAGTTTAAGGGTATTCTAAACATTTTGATAAAAGAAAGTGTTTAACACCATTTAAGTACCAAACACATTAATAATTTTTTTTAGCTTAAGCATTTTTATCCAAATACTTAATTGCTTATTTTTATAATAAGTTTTAGCATTTTAAAAAGTACTTTGAAAAAATGTTTCAAAAGCTATTTTTTTTCCAGCTAATCCAAACGAGCTCTAAATGCATTTACTAGTCATGGTATTAGTTGTTCTTTGTTCGGTAGAGTTTTCAGCTTATGTATGATTATACATGTGTTAGTGAGTAAGCGTCCAAATTGCAGGTGATAAGAGTAACAAATTAATAGTAATTTTGCATTTTTTATTATTATTATAAGTTGTTTGGCTTTGGAGTATGATGGAATAAAACAAAATGACTCTTTAAACTATCTGCGCCTTTTTCATTTGTGAAGTAGCAGTTAGTCAATGCAACTTTCGACGCTCCTCATGGGTTATCTGGAAACAACCGCTTT
>JAOTQJ010000091.1:7629743-7653809 GCA_025642045.1 Solanum sejunctum | reverse complement strand
ATTTTTGAGAAATTCTGTTTCTGATAATTGAACACCATTATAAGTACATTTAATCTGCATTTCTCTATTCCATTCCTGAAATCTTTAGACAAATAATTATTCATAAATTTATTTTTTAATAATAAATATTATTAATATTGATTAAATTTTAAATTTAATGATCAAGAGATTTGTGTGTGTGTGTGTGTGTATTTGTAGTACTTCTTTTTTGACACAAATATAATCACAGAAAGATATTAAATAGTTATTTAATTTTATTTGTCCAGTTTAAATAGAAATTTATTTTATTCTAATTTCAGTATTTATTTAACTTAAAATAATAAATCGAGGTGATATAGTGCAATCATAGGTGAAGCAATTGGAAAAATTATTTATTAGTGGTAATATTATAAAATCATAATTGCAATAAGCAGTTGTCTTAAAAAAATTAAATTAAAAAATTCATGAAATATTTTTATAAACCCTATATAGTTTATAAGAAGAAACAGACAACTCAAGCAACACTTCTGCGAAGAGTTACTTGTTTGCCCCTCAACTATCACTTATAGAATAAGATAAATTATCACAAGGACAAAGTATTTTATTTTGACAAAAATTAAATTAATTATTAATATTAGTTATTAAAGATTCTAAATGAATTACAAGGGTCGATTTCAAGATTTTGATGTTCATTGATATTTTTTTGCTGGTGCCTAGCGCAAGCTTCACAAAAGCGATGAATTGGTTGCTTAATCGACCATCACTTTTGCAAACGATGTTTGCTTAAGTGAGGGAGATTCGCTTAAGTGCCCCTGTGTCGCTTAAGCGACATCAAAGGCCTGGATTCAGGTCAATGCTGTGGGAATTAGACCTCATTTTCTATTTTTGATTTTGGAGAGCTCATGGATCGTGATCTTTGAAGTTATTTTGAGTGTAATTTTTTGGGTAAGTTATCTTGAGCCTAATACTTTGTTACCCATTATTTACTTCTTGTTTTTAACTTCTAATTGGGATTTTTGAGTTGGAAAACTGAAGGCTTTGTGCATGAACCTAAAATTTTTAAAAATTATGATTATGAGCTTATTTAAGTTCCATTCTCGAAATGATTTTCATCAATAGATTTCTAGTTACATGAAGAATATTTTCATCTTAAAATTTCCAAAGCCTCAATTTTCTACACTAAATTTTTGGATCATTTTATCCTTCTTCTTCAAACTATATGATTTTAGTCTCATTAATTTTATAATGCGACTGTGAATCAATTTTTTATTAGATTGTGATTCTTTGGAATATAATCGAAATGATAAAGCTCCGACTTTGGATTGATCATGACCTTTTTGGCTAAGGCAAGTGTATTATTTCTAACCTATGATTAAGTGTGTTGAATCTTGTATTCCCTACTTGTGTGATTGAGATGTAATGTGAATTGATTTAAATTTGTAATTACGTGAAATGATTTAAGAAATGAGATGAGGCATTATATGTGATGTATTAATTAATGTGTTAATATGGAACTCGCATATGGAAAATTTTGTACGTATTTGTAGACACGTAATTTTTTATCACACTTAAGTTATATATGCTTTTTTGCACTTAAATATTTATTTTTGAAATTAAATATTATTATTTTTATCTAGTTTATAACAATTTTGTTAAAAAGTAATTTGAAAATTACAAAAATAGAGTCACATTTTAGTGTAAGTTTTGTTCTAAAAAAGAGAAATTTTATAAAAATATATGTTTTGTTTTAATTTTGATTTTTATAAATAATCAAGTATTCTCAATCATTTCTTAATTATATTTAGCTTTAGCTGGTTAACTTTTCTATAATTTATCAATGTAAAATAATTTCCTAATATTTTTATATTTTTATTTGTCCTCTCAAAATAAAAATAAAATAAAAATGATAATTAATCTAAAATACTCACTCACCTAAACTACCCACACTATATTACACTACACCCACAACACAAAACATCCCCCGACTCCCTCATGAACTTCTAATATACAATTCCACTACACACAACAGAGAGGACTTTATTTTTCTTTTCACACATTACACACTACACACAACATTTTCTATATATACTACACAATACTCCAACAAACAGAGAAAAATCACACTCATAGAAACACACCAAAAAAAAAAATTACTCACAACATTAAACACATATACACTCACAGAAACATAAAACACAATATATCCATACGTACACACTCACGGCTAAAGGAAAGATAAAGAAAATCCTACACCATATTTTTTTTCTTTTTTTTTTCTTTTTCCCACATACACAAACTCACTAGGAAAAAATACTACAATTCATCTTTCACACACACTTCATACAATCTAAAAAAATGCACACAGAGAATACCCCCAATGAAAAAAAAAAACTCCCAAAATGCACATCAATAAAACAGAGACGGAATTTGAGGTTTACCTTTGCGGTTCGAGTTCATGATTCTACTCTTTATAATTATTCTTCACAAGAGGTAACACTTATCTTTTTTGTCCAATTCAATATGATTACAATACATTAAAGTTGTCAAATTCCGTATGTGTTTGACCCATTAATATTCTTTGACACTGTGATATAAATTATGTTCAAATCTTCTATATCAACTTTTCGTTTAGATATTTTATATTGTCAAATTTGACGCAAAATTATTATAATGATCTGTAATTTATTTCACATTTGCATAATACATAATTTGTTTCGTGTTTAAGTAAATTTATTGTCTAAGTTTCTATTCTTATTTTCATATTTTAATCTTTATGATAACATATGAATGTTGAATATAATTGACAGCTCTTACAAATATATTTTTTTATGATTTCAAGAGCTACTAAGGCTTGTAGCATTCGGACACAAGTTATGGTTTGCCAAACCACACCGCAAAAGGAGCAAAAGTTAGTTGTGGGTTAATTCAAGACCTTATTGCAAAAAAATAAAAAATTAAAAAGGATAACCTCAAATTTACAAGAGACGAATAAATGTCCTTGCTGTTAGACAAGCATAGGTTTCACTTTCTAAAAATATAAATTTATCAAAAAAATAATATTTTATTATTATTATTAATAATAATAATAAAAATAAAAATTTATTCTCCATAAAGAATATTGTTGCACATCTTTGTGGAGACACTAATTTTTTTCCTTAATGATGCGGTGACGCACCATGACCCAAATGAGTTTAATAATTATTATTTTTTAATCCAGATTAAATTTTGATTACATAGAATTATTAATATGTAGAGAAGACAATCATGCCTCTAACGTCTAGATGAAAAATGTGATGACACATCTAAGTTGAGACTCATAAAATCAATATAGAAAATGAACAAGTTAAGACTCATAGACACAATTTATCCTAAAAATAATTTAAGACAAGTATAGGTTGATAAAAGCGACCGTGCTAGAACCACAGGACTCGAGGGGTGCCTAACACCTTTCCCTAGATTAATAGAATATTTACCCGATCTTTGTTTAAAAATTACTAATAAAATAAAGAGTCAACTTTCTTTTGATTAGGGATTTAAATTAGGTGATTTGGAACACCAAAACTCAATTCCAACTGGCAGCTCTGAAATAAAATAATCCCTTTTTCCAAATGTTACTTTAATTAGAAAAACTATATTTTTCAAAACTCATGCGGGGGAAAATACAGGTGTGACAGCTGGTGTCTCTGTTGGGGACAACTAGAGTTCGAACTTTGTTATATTGATTGATACTTGCTTTAATTATTTGAATATATTATATTTGTTGACTCAAGGTAATATTTGCTCACTTTTGTTGTAATGATATTGTTGAATGACTTATAAATTATCTTCTCTTACACACCCTCTCTAAGTCTCTAAAAGCATAGGGTAGCCAGGAATGCAATTATGCATCCTACTTTCTATTAAGACAAAGCTGGAGTGTCTTGACATTCAGTGAAAGGAATATTAGTTGCACATGTTAGGCAAGTTTAAACCAGCAACGAAGTCGGAATAGCGTTGCTATCGATAAATTGCCCCTCCTTGGCTTGAGCATCTGCTCGAGTGAGCCAGTCTAGACCCCACCTCTATAAGGACTTCAAACTTAGTAGAAGAAGCCTGACTTTGCATGACTAAACACAGGTATTGAGTTCATATGAGACATGAAACATCTTTTAGACCAACATGTTCAAGACTATGTGTTACTTGTTACATTAATTAGAAAACTATTTGATTGTTCTCATTAAATATTTTTTATTTTTTTTTATCAAATCTCAAGTAATTCGGTCCTCGCATGTTTGCAATAAGATGTCCCAAATAAAAGATGTTTTTCAAGAAGTCAAACATATTTATGAAAAGATGGTCGAACTACGAACACCTGATTCTCATCCTGATGAGATACGTAGGCAACCTTTTTGGGTTTGGTGGTCTTTATTAATAAAATAATTTTAAAAAAAATATTTCTTATCAAATGTAAAAAGAAAATGCAAACTTTTTTCTATTCATAAAAGAAAAAGAAAATATATATTTTTTATAGAAAAAATAAACATGAACATTTCTTTGATTTCAGAACTACACACACCTGATTCTCACCTTGATGAGATACGTAGTCAACGCTCTCCGGGTTTTGGTGATTCTTATTTTCAAAAATAATAATAATAATTTTTATCCAAAAAGAAAATAAAATTTTACTCTTCATTTAAAAAAAAAAAGAAAGAAAATCCTTATTCAAGAGGTTAAAAACCAAGATCTTATTTCTTTGTTTAAAATAGAAAAATATTTTTTTTTCAAAATAAAAATAATAAAATCAAAAAGTATTTCTTGTGTTGATTGATACCAACATACTTATAAGTGTGCATGAAAAAAAAGTGTTAAACTATTTAGTATAATAAAGTGGACCAACTTTGTTGTGACTCATATAAATTCTTTTGACATCTCTTAATTGTACTTACGCCACACTCGAAAAAATCTCTTGCTCAAAGTTAAAGGTAAAAATGTTCGACTTCACTGTTTCATATGCATTGTGTGGTGAACTTTAGATACAAAGTAAAATGGCATGATTGTTGATCTAGAACTTGACCCAAATGTTTGTTGAGGCAAAATTTTGAGCAACATTTAATTTGAGAAAGGACTGTAGGCTTTTTTTGATCCAATTGTGCCAATAGGCCTACCAAATGACACATAATCCCTAGTTTTTTTCTTTTTAAAACTAAAATATTTTTTTAGATAATCATATCTTAGCTCATATCCTTTTCAGTGCACAAATGCACCACTCTATTTTCTCCTATCTCCAAAAATTCACTGACGAAGTTTTAAGTCGGATGACAAAGTAAAAGATGAAAAATATGACAGTAAAGAAAAACCTCCAATAAAGGGAGAGAAACTCAAAAAAAAAAAAAGAGATCAAATGTGAAAACTTAAAAAATAAATTGAGAGCATAGTGCAATATTTGGGGAGAACAATCATTATTTTATCCAAAAAGATTATCTTACCCATTTCAAACCTACATTTTAAGTCGAATACAAGTCCTACCTGATTTCATTTTTGATGTTCGTATATTAGTAGATACTTATATGAGGATCAAGCAGATGGTATTTCAGTTTCATTCATTGAACATTTTTCTGACTGTGAGTGACTCTCAAAATGTCCTACAATCTCAACTTCTTTATTTTGTGTGAATTATGACTTTATTTTGGTAAGGCACTTGAAATATAAGAACGTGAAAAATTTTAACCCCATATTTGATGCAAGATGAATATATCTTGTTAACACTTAGATATGCTTGAGATATTTTTTGAAACTATAAAAATTACATCAAAATTGACCTCAAGTTTACCTTAAAGTACTTGAAGGTGATTCATATGCATCATACTAATTGTTGGTATCATCTAAAGCCAAGACGTGATCAATTAAAAGTCAATTTATTTCTATCTAACATTCTTTTCAAAAGATATTATTTTGAAAAAAAAAAGTTTGTACTGAACTACGTTTGACCTGATTTTTATTTCACAAGATACGTAGGCAGCCCTATTGCAGGGGTTCGGTCTGACCAAATAAAAACTTTAAAATTTCATATTTAAAAAACAAGGGCAAAAGTTTTATTCTCTTTCTTTCTACCTGGTCGATTCCCAGAGTTGAAGTCAACCCTGTGCATTTGAGCCTTCATAACATCCTTTCTTTTTGTCTTTACACAAAAGTCACATTACGACCAAAGAAAGACTCTTAAATCAACTTTGGAATGTCAAGCAGAAGCACATTAACGTCATAAAAAAATAGCGCAAGAAATGATACTCCTCTTCAGCAATACGAAAGTTAATAAAATAAAAATAAGAGAGTTTTATTGGTGAAGACCTTAAGGGGCACCATAAGGCGAAGGTAAGATTGAGAAAATAAAATGAGAGAGTCCTATTGGTGAAGACCTAAGGGGAACCATAAGATAAAGGTGATATTGAGGGAGTAAAATGAGAGAGTATTATCGGTGAAGACCTTAAGGGACACCATAAGGCGACAATGAGATTGAGAGAATAAAATGAGTCTTATCGGTGAAGACTCTAAGAAGCACCATAAGGCGAAGGTGAGATTGAGAGGATAAAATGAGAGAGTCTTATTGGGGAAAATCCTAGCGGACATCACAAGGCGAATGAGATCTCAGACTTGATTATGGTTCATTGAGGTGTGTGGAACTCAAGGTCATATATTGATGGTCAATAAGTGTTGGTGAATAGTTTATATGGATAGATTGTATGAATTAATTCAAAGTGCATGTCATGATCGATAGAGTCAGATACGGTACTCAGATAAGTTCTCAATTTCCTTCCTTGCTCTGAAAGTGATCCTTCTCATTGAAGCTTTTTTAATTTATTTATTTCTTTTCGTCATTTTTTTCCCTTCATTTTTTTTCTTTTTTCCCTTATGTCCTTTGGTCGAGTTCATGAAAAAAAAAAAGGAGATAAAAGATAAAGGATTTCAACACTTGCTACTAGCTTTATAATTGTACAAAGCGAAACATCGAGCCAATTGACAAAATTCAGACTAAGGAGAAATATCGATAAGTTCTCATTTATCAACAAGTCTTGAAATTTTGACGAAGAGGTTTAATGAAAGCATGAATAGTTGATATCCTGAAATAAAGACGAGTATTGAATTAAAGTCACAGTCACTCTGGGCAATCATATTTGGTTTAGTCAGCAACCCACCAATGAGGGACATTAATAACATGGAGGAAAAGATTAAAATGATGAGTATTAAAGCGATTGTTGTTAGAAGTCAAGACCACGAACCAATCATCATGCTTTAAGAATTTGAAAAATTTCTTTGAAACAAGAATATAGGTTGTGCTCAAGTTGATGGTTCAGAATCCTAAATAATTAATCTAAATTATGGAGAATAAAATGGCAATGTTACGTACTGGTTTGTCTCACTCAATTATGATGAAATTGATTAACTTTGCAACACATTGAGGATTGTGATTTAAAAAAAAATTGTGTTGTTGGTGATTAGTGTAGCAGAACTCTCCTGGATAATGGGATTTAGCGTAGCAGGACCTCCTGGATAATGAGATTTAGATTAACCTCAGGACCCTCCTGGATAATGGGACTTAGCATAGCAGGACCCTCCTAAATAATGAAATTTAGAGTAGCAAGACTCTCTTGGATAATGGAATTTAGCGTAGCAGGACCCACTTGGATAGTGAGATTTAAATTAACCTCAGGACCCTCCTAGATAATGGAATTTAGCATAGCAGGACCCTCTTGGATAATAAGATTTAATTTAAGCTCAGGACCTTCCTGGATAATGGGATTTAAAGTAACAGGACCCTCCTAGATAATGAGATTTATCGTTGCAGGGCCCTCCTGGATAATGAGATTTAGATTAACCTTAGGACCCTCTTGAATAATGAGATTTAGCGTAGCAGGGCCCTACTGAATAATGAGATTTAGAGTAGCAGGACCCTCCTGGATAATGAGATTTAGATTAACCTCAAGAACCTCTTAGATAATGGGACTTAACATAGCAGGACTCTCCTGGATAATGAGATTTAGAGCAGCAGGATCCTCCCTAGATAATAAGATTTAGCATAGCAAGGCCCTCCTGGATAATGAAATTTAGAACCTTAGGACCCTCCCGAATAATGAGACTTAGATTAGCAGGACCCTTCTGGATAATGAGATTTACGCTAGTAGGATCCTCCTAGAAGGAACCAATTCAAGTGAATCCTCGCAATCAATAGAGTTACTTAAAGAAGTCAAAATCATATGAAGAATGCATTGCAACGAAGCTCAAGTCATCCCGAATCTTGATTCAAAGCTAAGCATTCTCGTTCATTCATGCTCACAAAATTTTCTTTGTTATAAACTGGGACAAAAATTTTGTGCTATTACTTTTGTGTATTTTTATTTCAAGAGTCTAGTTGCAGAACAAGGTCAATTCACATGTCAAGCTCAAGATCAAGTCTATAAAGAAAAGCATCATCAATATTGAAGCTCATTTTCAATTCAAGTAGTAGGAGCTAGTCTTGAAGACAAGGCTAGTTTCCAACATCGAGTAGTAGAAGCCTACTTGGGGAACAAGCTAACCTTCAAGTTCATATGAGATGACATCTCACCAATTGAGAAGACGTAAAAACGCGAGATGATTCAAGAGAAGCTATATAGATAGGATCTTGCCCTTGCTTTTCTTTTAGTTTTTATCTTTTATTTATATGTAAAAATAGGAGCTGTGAACTAGAGCCTCGATGGACCTCACCTTATTTCCAATTCATCATTTCACCTCCTTGAACTATACGCGACCTGATTCCTTTATGACTTGGGATATGTAGGTTGTCCAAAATCAAGATTCGGTCGCATCTTTTTTCTCACAAGTAAGAGTGCGGTCAAAACCTGTAACGTTGTCTACTTCTCTGTCTGAAAACTCAAAAAAACTTGTCACGTTGTCTACTTCTTTGCCTGCAAACTCTTCGAGTTTTCAGTCAAAGTGGGGCAAGCTGTAGACACGTAATTTTTAACCAGACCTAAGTTATATATGCTTTTTTGTACTTAAATATTTATTTTTGAAATTAAATTAAATATTATTATTTTTATCTTGTTTGTAATAAGATTGTTAAAAAATAATTTGAAAATTACAAAAATAGAGTCACATTTTAGTTTAAGTTTTGTTTTTAAAAAGAGAAATTTTATAAAAATATATATTTTGTTTTAATTTTGATTTTTATAAATAATCAAGTATTCTCAGTTATTCTTAATTATATTTTAGCTTTAGCTGATTAATTTTTCTATAATTTATCAATGTAAAATGATTTCCTAATATTTTTATATTTTTATTTGTCCTCTCAAAATAAAAAATAAAATAAAAATGATAATTAATCTAAACTACCCGTTCACCTAAACTACCCACATTATATTACACTACACCCATAACACAAAACATTTCCTCCACTCCGTCATGAACTTTTATATATACAACTCCACTACACACAATAGAGAGGACTTCATTTTTCTTTTCACACGTTACACACTACACACAACTCCCTTTCTACACATTTTCTATATATACTACACAATACTCAAACAAACAGAGAAAGATCACACTCATAGAAACACACCAAACAAACAAAAAAAAAATTACTCACAACATTAAACACATATACACTCAAAGAAACATAAAACACAATATATCCATACATACACACCCGCGGCTAAAGGAAAGAAAAAAGAAAATCTCACACCACATCTTTTCCCTTTTTCCCACGTACACAAACCCACTTAGGAAAAAAATACTACAATTCATCATTCACACATACCTCATATAGTCCAACAAAATCTGCACAAAGGATACCCCCAATAAAAAAAAACTCCCAAAATGCACATCAGCAAAGAAGAGACGGAATTTGAAGTTTACATTTGCGGTTTAAGTTCATAGTTCCTATTGTATTCTACTTTTTGTAATTATTCTTCACAAGAGATAACACTTACTTTTCTTGTCCAATTTAGTATGATTACAATATATTAAAGTTGTCAGATTTCGTATGTGTTTGACCCATAATATTCTTTGACACCGTAATATAAATTATGTTTAAATTTTTCATATCAACTTTTCATTTAGATATTTTATATTGTTAAATTTGGTGCAAAATTATTATAATGATCTGTAATTTATTTCACATTTGAACAACACATAATTTATTTCATGTTTAAGTAAATTTATTGTCTAAGTTTTTATTCTTATTTTCATATTTTAATCTTTATGATAACATGTGAATGATGAATATAATTGACAATTCTTACAAATATGATTTTTTATGAATTCGAGAACTACTAAGGCTTGTAGCATTTGGACACAAATTATGGCTCGCTAAACCACACCATACAAGGAGCAAAAGTTAGTCGTAGGTTAATTCAAGACCTTATTGAGAAAAAAATAAAAAATTAAAAAGGATAATCTCAAATTTACAAGAGACGAATAAATGTCCTTGTTAGACGAGCACAAGTTTCATTTTCTAAAAATATAAATTTATCAAAAAATAATATTTTATTAATAATATTAATAAAAATAAAAATTTATTCTCCATGAAGAATGTGGTTGCACATCTTTGTGGAGACACTAAATTTTTTTCTCAAAGATGCGGTGACGCACCATGACCCAAATGAGTTTAATAATCAATTTTTTCTTTAATCTAGATTAAAATTTGATTACAGAGAATTATTAAGATGTAAAGAAAACAATCATGTCTCTAATGTCTAGACGAAGAATGCAATGACACATCTAAGTTGAGACTTGTAAAATTAATATAACAAACAAACAAATTAAGGCTCATAGACACAATTTATCCTAAAAATAATTTAAGACACGTATAGGTTGATAAAAGCGACCGTGCTAGAACCACGGGACTCGAGGGGTGCCTAACACCTTCCCCTCGATCAACAGAATTCCTTAATCGATTTTCATTTCGCAGACCAATAAAATAAAGAGTCAACTTCCTTTTGATAAGGGGTTTAAATTAGGTGACTTGGAACAGAAATACTCAATTCCAAATGACGATTCTAAAATAAAATAATTTCTTTTTCAAAATGGCACTTTAATTTGAAAAAACTCTATTTTTCAAAACTCATGCCGAAAAAAATAGGGGTGTGATAGCGTTGTGAGTTAATTATTGAAGAATATTAAGGTATTTGTTGAGCTATATTTGTATGGTATTATGTGTTTTATATCTCATTCACATTCATCCTCTATGTATATGCTTTTTTGCATTGGATTATGAAAATGAGATAAGAGAGAGACATCGATACCTGGCATTTGTAGTTAAACGTGTTTTTTGTAAAATGTTATTTCTCATATTATTCATCCACAATATTAGAGATAATTATTTAAAATCAAATGCATTGTCAAAATGGGTCAAGGTTTTTGAGTTTTATCAATTTTAGCAACTAATGTGCAGTATTGTATATTACTATTATTATATATGTGAGTATAAACATCTCTTCTAATTTTATACAATATTGTACATTAGGTATTTGATAGTGTATATCAAGTTTTTAATTTTTTTTTAAAAGATAAATATGAGAAGTGTTTGTATATTGCTTTATACCTGATATATTATGTTGTATATCTGACTTTAGATAAAGATTTATCATGTAAGTTTTGTGCTCTATATTTGCAAAGCAAGTTAGAAAATTGTATATTTTTGCAACCATTCCCAATCACTTGTTAACTTATGATAGAATTAATTACTCATTTTTTGATCTTTTAAACTTAAATTTGTTTTGAAGGTATCAATACTGTTAAGTATCAAAAATGAACTTTACTGTTAATCAATTTGTTGTTAACACTGCAGAAAAACGTTTGAAATCGGTCAAAATTTATGCATTCTAAATGTTCTCCTAAAGATTACCAGCAACAAAGGAAGGTAAGTTATGAACAGAGCTTATAGATCAAAACTTCAGGCATACTGGAACGGGGTGCTATTGAGGCCAACAACAAATACCAAACTAGAAAAAGGCACGTCTGATGGAGACTTCCTCTCAACACAGCCAAAAGGCCTATTTAACTTTGAACAATTAATGTTCTATATCATTTGTCTAATTACTTTTCTTACAAAGATCACAAAACAATATACAGCGGATAGACTGTGGAGGAAATAATAAAAAATGAAAAGAAGACTAGAAGAAAAAATACCAGGAGAGAATATTATTATCAAAAGGAAGAGAATAGGAGGGTGTCAAAGAAGGGGTTCGGAAAGTTCCATTTCATTGGCACCCTCTTGTTGTGTCTCAACACGTCTCATACCTGCGAAATCTAACCCTAGCCATTGCCATGGCCAGCACATGTATCTTGGCCTGTTTAGACCAGTTGATGTTTCCCTGCCGTCTAGCTCTTCAAGCTGACGGGTGAGCTCTTCCACTTTATCCCTCAACCTCGAAGCTCTTAAATCTGCCAGTCTCAATGATTTCTCAGCTGCATCCCTTGCAGCCATGGCTGCATCAGCTGTTTCTTCTTTGAATTTTAGCTTCTTCCCTGACTCTACTACAGCCTCCTTTGCTGCCTCAAGCTCCTGGCGTACAGCTGATAACTACAAGCACCACCAGAAGGTTTTCTTAGTGATAGTCTCTGAGGGAATAGCTGGAATGCAGAATACACAGCAGTTTGTTTACAAGAAATTGTCCTAGAAGAGAAAAAAACATATGCATACGAATTGGTTTTGTATTCTGCTAGTAAATTTGAAAAGCATGAAACTAGACTTCCATCAAGTATTTATATTTTTATGGTTTATGGGACATAAATGATTTAAGAGTTCTCAATATCAATAAACCACAATCCACAGACAATTTCATAGGCTGAGTGCAAGATTTATTTCCCAATTATATGCATAGGGATAAATGGCCAATGGTGCATGTCCATTCTTTTTTGGAAAGACTTTCTTGTTGATTATATAATAACATGTGACATTGTCAATGCACTTCCACGGCTGCACTGTTTTTTAGTAAAGGTAATATCCAAGTGCATCAATCCAATAAAAGGTGCTTGTCTGAGCTTCAGTAGACTCTGTTTTTTTCTCTGATAATGGCTAGAAATCTCATTTGTTGACATTCAGCGAGTCACATAAGACCTGCATTACAAATTGACATACAAAGTTTTGAAAAATCTTAGTAGCTCTGATGGTTGATTACCTGAACTTTTACCTTATCAATGAGGGCTCAATTCCCCACTCTTTTTTTTTATAAGGATAACATTTTATAGACAACAATACACCAATGGTGTATTTGAAAAGTAATTACATCAGGAGTATACAGAGAGGGAAAAAAACCCTCTATGCCCCTCCTAAACTATCTAAGAAGTGAGTAATGTCCTCGGCTTCTTTGGGGAGGACATGATTACACCAAAAATAAAAGGTAATAAGATAGTTCAATTCCCCACGTCGTAATCCTCTTCCCCATTTCCCCTTCCCCACCGCCCATTTTATTAGTATTATTTTTTGGGGAAAAAAAACTGGGCTTTCTCTTTTGTCTAAGGTTGGTGATTGGCCATTCATTTTGGTTGGTTTGTCTTGTTAATGTAGAAAGGGGTCGTTTGGTATAAAAATGACTAATGCAAGGATTAGTAATGCGGGGATTAGTTATGCAGGGCTTAATAATCCTGTAATTATTTTCTATCTTGTGTTTGGTTTATTGCTTTCCATTTAATTTTGTGCTCGGTTTAAAATTCTATAAAAAGTTTCTTTCCAATTATGCCCAAAAACTATTATGAGTTTTTCTATTTCATGTAATTAGATCAAAGTAGATTATTTTTTTGTGACTTCTAACTAATTAGGAGAATAATAATTTTGTCATTATGTTTGCTATATTCTCACTTGAATTATTTTAGAATAAATAATTCTAATCTTAATAAATTCATCACTAATAAAATGTCAAATCTTTAATTTAATAGAGATAGACCATCTATTATTAAAATAGAAAAGATGGTAAACAATTGCAAAATAAACAATCTATATTTACACATAAAAATTTGAAAGTTGTAGTTTTAATATAGTGTTTATATCTTACAAAGTCACTCAACTTTGAGATTATATTTAACATCATTGGACTTTGTTTTGTATCAATAAAATCACTCAACTAATTAATTATAAAAAAAATTGACATGGCAAATATGTTGTCTATTATGTAAATATGAAACCACAAATAAATCAAAGTTAAAAATTTGCATGGTAAAGTTATTTATTTTTATATTATGAAAATATGAACCCGCAAATAAATAAATTTTGTAAAATAATTTATTTAAATAAATTTACTAGTACAAAACTATAAATGTAAAATATAAAATCAAGAAAATAAAAAAAAAGTGTAAAAGAATTTGAGGGACATTTTTGTCTTTATATACAATCCCATGGTATTAAATCCAAGGGATTAGCTAATAACACCAAATGGGAGGTATTAGTTAATACCATGTATGAGGTATTAACTAATACATGGATTAGTTAATACATGGATCCAATTTCTACCAAACATAGTATTAACTAATACCATTCCGCTAATCCTTGGATTATTTCCCCCCTCCTGCCAAATGGCTCCCAAATATGTGACATTGTCTATGCATTGCTCCATGTGCATTGTTTTTCAAGAAGAATTAGATATTAAAGTGAATAACCCCAATATAAAAGTGCTTTCCCACAATTTAGTACATCTGAGTTTCCACAGAACAGACCAAAAACTTTGGTTTGCCATTTGAGCACTAACACTGGATAAATGGGCAATAACTTGTGGACATCAAACTCTGGTACTGTGTCTTAGCTTAATGTAAGTATCTCACAAAGCATAGTCAATAGCAACCTAGTGTATAATCTCAAGTATCTTAATGGCAGGTCTTTTGAAACAACTTCTGCATGCCAAAGTTCATATCACTTAGCAAGCACTCACACTTACACCATGAATCACTACCACTACCTTATCATAGAACACCAAAGTCTTCATACCAAGCACTTTACTCATTCTAACTCTCCTCCACTCTCTTTGTAGCCACAGGGGCTATGATATTCGTATTCTAAACTATTTCCAATCCTTGTTGACAAGCATATCAACTACAAAGAGACAGAGAGGAAGAATATATCATAGAACAAAAAACAATTCTAAAATATAAAACCAATAAGACTTGCTTACTGAAGCATGTTACTCTAGCAAACGACAACACACTCCATTTTATCTTAGAAATAATCTTTTTGGGACAGGTGATGACAGCTCTGCTTCTATTTCTACAGTGGGCTTCTATTTCTTTTCTTTTTTCTCATATCTATTATTTCTTTTTTATTTATAAGTAACTCTATAAAACAGGAAAAACCCACAAGTTCCTTTTCTCAGAAGAGAGTTCATTGGGTATGGTTTTTACCCAGATATATTGTTTGGACCAACTGGCATTTCTAAAGGAACAAACACTTGACCAGGAGAATAAAATAAACCTGCAGCATAAATCTCACTTATCTAAGGACATTCTATCTAAAAAGAACCAGCAGATATATCATTACCCAATCCAAAATCAATCAATCAACAAGGCCTCAAACCCCAACTAGTTGAGTAAAATTGTGTGAATCTTCCGCATACATTCAGCTTTATACAGATTCATTTAACAAATAGCTTTTTCCTAAGAGCATAGCTTACATAAGGATGTCAAGCCCACATGGTAAGTTCTCAAGTGCATTTTACCTGCTTGAGCCAACTTTCTTAATAATATGAAACTTCACCAATCTTTCCTTTTAATATCATAATGTACTTCCTCCTACTAACTCAAGACTGAGTCTTTGTATGTGTGTGTGTGTTTTTCTTTTTTTTTTTTTGACAAGGCTTGAAGTTGATACTTTTCTCTTTCAAAAGAGCAGTTAAAAGTTGAATATCTCATTTTGGCGTTCTTATCTTTAACCTCATTCAAACATTGAAACAGATTACAAAGCAATTTGAGAACACTTTTTGACATGAAGCTTTCTAAAATTATCTCTTGCATTGAATGTTTAGCTATAAGTTGTTAGAACAGTAGTTTCACTGTATTCAAGGCTGCGAGGCACATTTTCAAATCCTAAATCTGAAATATCCATTTTACAAACTTACATAGTCATCTTCAATTAATAGCAAGATAATACAAATTTCGCATAGAAATTTTGTTCGTCCGCATTCCTCATGTAACAATTAAGAGATCAACACATCTTACAAGCACAAAAAAGAGAGATTCCATGAACTAAGATTTTAGAAACGCAAGCCAATTACCACCTCTTTCCACCCACCATCAACCCCGATCCCCACACACACAGAAGAAAAAAAAAAGGAAGTGAAGAGCATAAGTAAAAGAATATTAAGATCCATCTCTATTCATGAAGTGTTCAATATCTCTTATCGTTCCAAAGAGATTTAAAGGCCACATGAAACCTAAGTTGCGCAGACTCTTCAATTTCGATGCTGCACCCATGTCGGTTTCTCCAAAAATACACTACTTTTGGAGAATAGAACACCCACCCGTCGACATTTTTGAAGAGCAGAGCAACATAGCATGAACAAGGGTGCCACTTGAAACCCATGAAAAGGTATTTGGATGTAATCGAAGAACAGTTAGAAGGAGATACTTCCTCTTTGTTCTAAAATATAATTGCTGGAAAACAAAAAAGTTGAAAGAATTTGGCGGGAGTGACAATGTAGGGTTTTTTAGCCTGACAAGTCAATCAGAAGCTTGCTAACAGTTCCTTAGAAATTGAAAAAGCCACAACTATGACAACATGTGTTAGCTTGTGACTCGGAGAAAACAGAATAGCAGAAGAAGACAAACCCCCAACATGACAAAAGATGCGCATCAAGGATTTGAAGTTCACGGGTTTCTAAGGTGATCTCAAGTAAATATACAATAACAATTAGGTCCATAGTCAAACATATATAAATATTTAGTGAATTTCCTAACACATATATGATGTTTGAGTAAAAGCTAATGGGTCCAGTGAACCCGTAAATTTATAAGCAAACTCCACCACTGAATATAGATCAGATTCTACTTGTTAAAAATGCATTATGATTTTCAGAATCATTAGTCAAATTATATTAAGTGTGTTTAAGCTCCATTACCTGTGCTGCACACTCTTGCTCAACAGCTTTACCTGCAGCAGCTTCTTGCTGTGCAGCCACTTTCCACCGTGCAATTTCTTCTTCAGCAACGGCGATGTCCAGCATAAGCCCTTCAACCTACAATGAAAAAGTTATTTGCAAGAATATATAATATGACAAGAAGGATTAAATATGCAAATCAGCTTTCTGTAATTCTCGTATAGACTTCAATGAATGACATCAAACTCTATGAACCAATACTAGTATGATGAAATACTATACTGAGACAAGGCAATGCATTACATTTTCATTTGCCACCCTTTCCTTCTCTTCAAGTTCCTCCACACGTTGCTTCCATTGACTGAGTTCCTTCATTTGAGCTTCCACATGTTCCTTCAGTAAACTTGACTCAGCCCTTTAATTCAGTAAAGCAAAATGATAAAACAACTAAGTCAGGGTAAGAATAGGTCATGCTCATACTCTAGCGTTTCTAGAGAGGAAAAAAGACGAAGGGGCATTGCACTATCTGCTTGTGCAAGTACAGAAGCATAACATAGTGAAGAAATGTGGCTCAGACAACAGGTTAACCCAATATAAGCTTGACAGGAGGCACCTTAGCTCTTCAACAGTATGTTTAAGGTCAATGATCTCAATCTGAGACTGCTTGATTATATTCTCTAATGCGCCAGCCTAAATCAAGAACATCAATGAATTAATAAAATAACGAGAAACTTTGAAGGAAAATTTGTATTTAAAAAGCACTTACCAAAGCATATACTTCATCCTCTTCTGTATTTGCTGCATGCATTTCATTATCAGAAGCAGGGATCTTACCATCACCAACATGATTGTTGAACTTGTAATTTATCCCAGCTTCCCTCAATCCATTTTCTGCTATCTGAAACAATTCACTTGTTTTGGATGACAAATCCAATGAAATTCTCTTTGAAAGAGCACTTCTCAGTAAAGACCCAATTTGTTCCTTTTCTTTTATTAACTGAGAAACTGACTCTTTTAGGCTTTTCACTTCATGGCTCCTCTCCTCTAGCAAATCCCTTGTTTTCTGGACAACAAATTCACTCATTTCATATATGGATTCCAATCCTGCTAAAACTGCCCTTATATTCTCTTCCATGTCCATCTCTTGAGCAAGAAACAAGGATTCTGACAACTCAGATGCCTTCCTCCCGTCAACTACCTTAACAGCATTATAAATCTGTTCGTGTATTTTTGCAACATATTTCAATTGCTCAGCAAGTAATGATCTTTGCATTTCCAGTTTTGATTCTGAACTGCTCAACTTACCTTCATATTCCTTCACCAAATCTCTTAATTCAACCACTTCACTCTCCAAAGCCTTTTGCTTCTCACACATCTCTCGTTCCAATTCGGATAATTTCTCATCTTTTTCATTTACAGATTTCTCTAAACTCTCAACAACAGAATCTTTCTTTGCAACCTCCTCTCTCAAACCACTAATCGTTGACTCTAACTGCGAAACTTCAATTGCAATTTCATAATTCCTATGGTCCATTTGTTCACGGGCCTCATTTCTTGACTTTGCGGTTAATTCAATCTGTCTCAACAGCTCCTCCACGATGTCATTAGTCCTTTTGATCACGCCATAAGCCACTGCTGGTAATCCTGTGTATTTCTGTGACCTAGGTAATCCACCAGCTACAAAATTCTTGAATTGACTAACTTTTCCAGATATTTTATCAATTCCGCTAACTAACATTGAACCTGCAGTTTCCATCTCAGTTCTCATTGAATCTTTAGCCTTTTTCACCTCCTCTAACTCCTTAGAAAATTCATCTTTCTGCTTAATTGCTTCTTTCAGTTCCTCCATTACCTTTTGAACTGTTGTCGACGCTTCTTCCTTTTCCCGCAATGCTTCATCGCGTTGTCTCGAGTGCTCATCGCGCTTTTTGATAGCATCATGAGCCAGAACCTTCAATCTGTTGAACGAAACTTGCAACTGCGATTTAGAATCCTCAGCGGCTATTCGAGCCTGCCGCTCCCGATCCAGCTCGGCGAGAATCTCACGGAATTTCTCAATTGAGACATTTTCTGGTGAGGGAGAATTAATTATATCAATAGGTACCGGATCATCGGCCTCTACATCGCTCAATACGGCGTCGTTATCTTCTTCGCCGGCGTTCGACATCGGAAAATTGAGAATCTAAAACTTCGGTATAGCTAATCAGCTACACATTTCAAAACCCTAGAGGCTAGAACTAAGATAAAAGTCAACTAAGTGTTGAAACAAATGGAAAGCGATGTTGGAAGATATGGTGATCGCCGGAGATACCGTCGGAAGGAACGGGTTGAACAGTCGGAGAAATCAAGTGCCGGAAAAAGAAACTTCTAGGGGTTCAATTTCGCCACCAAATAGTCTCTTGTTCTTTACGTTTTTTTCTAAAAAAAAGAAAAAGAAATTATTTCTTTTAATTTTGGTTCATAATTCAATTTATGTTTGCCGTAAACCGGAAGAAAAATTGGATGTGATGTTTTACTCGTCGACTCCACTTGTATATTGTGGCATTTACGGTCGGGAAAAGGAAAAAAAAAACCTACAAGAGGAAGCTTCCTCTTTTTTGTAAAATATTACTCTATTTGTTCCATTTTTACACGTATAGACAAAATAGTTATCAATTTAAATAATTAAGAGAATTTTTTTTAAAAATTTTGTCTTTAATATTAATTCCTTTTGAATTAAGAGGCGCATTAGTTTATTATACACGCTTTGCATATGATCAAAGTGAGAAAAATTAAATTTAATTATGAACGTATAAAAAATAAATAATTCGCCACAAAAGTAATTTTGATAATTATTTATTCATAAAGCTCCTATATATAGAGAACTAGAGATTCTATCACTAATTAGAATCCATGGTAAATTAAAATTTTCCTTAGCGATTGTAGAGTATTTTCTTGATTCAAATAACGAAGAATTAGAAGTCTCTCAAATAAGAAAAATTGAGGAGTCTTTCTACAGTTAGATATCCTTATTTTATTACTTCTTTCCATGTATTTTAAAAGTTAATATTATAAATATAGTTAAATGATAATTTAAAAAAATAGTGAAAACACAATTTTATCTAAAGCAAAGTCATTCAATCAACATTTCTAAGGGCCTTCACACTTTTTATATACTCTCTCTGTCCCATATTAACTGAATTTGTGAGGTAATGCACACATATTAAGAAAAACATTCAAAGATAAACTTTACACCATACTTTCCACTATTGCCCTTTGTAAAATTATAAATATATAGTGTATTTTATTTCCTAGAAAATATAAAAGTTCAATAATGAAAAGGCAAATATGAAAAAAATTTCAAACATTTATCTTGAAATTTGAAAAATTTAACTATTTTGTGAAAAATTCAACTATTTTGAACCTTGAAAAAGCCCTCAAAAATTCAATTAATTTAAGATGGAGGGAGTAGTATAGATAGATAAAAATTTAATTATTTATAAGAGATATATTAGTTAAACAATATTTCTAATTAAATTTTTTATGATTGTGCTAAATTTTATCATTGTTAGAGTGGAAAAAAATATTCACACAGCAGAAGCACAATTCACAAAATCAAATCTCACATAATATTCTGTTAATGTAAACGAAGTCAAGAAAACTTACCTCTCGTAGTTTCTCGACAACTCGTTCTCTCTGAGAGAATTCAGGATCACGACTTTCTCCTGCTTTGTGTTTTACTCTCTCAAATCTCTACTTGTGTGGGCAAGTTTTATCATCAAGAACTCTCCATAAAACCCCTAGCTTTCTCTCCTATTTATCCCTATTTTTTTCCAAGGCTCAGGGAAGAAGATGAAGGGCCAAAATGTTTTTGGCTATTAAGGGCCAATAGTGACTATTGAAATCGATAGTCATTAATCCCATTATATCCCAAAACATTTTTGTCTATTAAGAAATTAATGTTCTGATTAATTTCATTTTAAATAAATAATATCTTTATCATTAAATCGAAATATATAAAAGGTCAATTTTTAAAACTTCTTCCAGAATATTTTTTATATTTTTGAAAATTGATCAATAAACTAGACGCAGTAGGGACCATGGACTTATTAATAGAGACTTCCTATTGTAATAATAACCCGTCATTGTAAGAATTATCATATATCACAATAAATTACAAACTATTCTACTAAAAGTTTGTAATTGAGCTCCTTGAATTAATTTCAAAATCCATCATCACATCTTATTTTAACTCCCCGTGTTCGAATTACCGACACCAACCAATAAATCAAATTCTCTGAAAATAATTCAATTTATATTATTGGCTAAATCAATCCTTTACTATTTTACTTAACTTATTTCACATGATGGATATTAAAATTCACTTGCAGGGTTTTCACATGAAAACTTATAAGTAATCATAAAGGGATATCTTCAACTTGGGATCGAGACACAATTCTATCAACTAATTATTATTTCACTAATACAATTTGTCATTATCCAATCTATTAGGATTTTATCGACTCATTGAAAAACTCTCACCTTTCAATAGATTAAAATAATAAATCAAATCAAATAAATCATAATAATTATATCAAGATTAACAGTATAAGTAACAAGCAATGAACTAGAGAATTTATTTATAAAATTTAGAACATAAATAAGTTTCTCTAATTGGTCCGTTCAATACATACAAAATGTACTAGCACAAGAAGCTGGGGTTTAACCACTTTCATAATCAAGATTAAATTATATCTAGTCTCATGCTACGATCAACAAGATGTTTGTCCTACTTCATCATTGATCGTGAACATTAAATTTATAACTTATATGAACCGATAATTTTAAATTCTGTGTAAGAGTTAAAATACTCTATACACAAAATCATCTACAATATAAGTAATGGACACACATATACACAAAATGATCTATTTAATCCAAGACTTTATTATAACAACATAAGTAGTCTTTACAAGGGATTCAAAATACTATGATACAATTACATGATTAATAGTATATCCCAACAATCTCCCACTTAGACTCATAATCATGCGACAATAATTTTTATACTCATTTCTTCTACATGATTATTGAAGACCTTCTGAGGTAAACCTTTTGTAAATGAGTCCGCCAAATTATTCTTCGACTCAATCTTCAAAACTCCTACATCACCCTTCTGAGTTATATCACGAATCAAGTGATATATCCTCTCAATGTGTTTACTTCTTTTGTGGCTATATGTTTTCTTTGAGTTTGCAACTGCGCCACTGTTACCACAATAGAGTGTGATTGACGCTTCAACTGAAGGAACTACTCCAAGCTCTTTCAAAAAGTTTCTAAGCCAAACTACCTCTGAGGCAGAGGCAACCACATATTCAGCTTCCATGGTGGAATCAACAACACAAGATTACTTGATGTTCCTCTATATTACGACTCCACCTCCCAAAGTAAATACATATCTTGATGTTGATTTTCTTGAATCTCTATCTGACTGAAAATCTGAATCTGTATATCCAATAGGTACAAGATTTCAGGATGAAAAACAAGCATGTAATCCCTAGTCCTTTTCAGATACTTGATTATATGCTTAACTGCTGTCCAATGTTCTGGTTCAGGATTATACTGAAATCTGCTAATCATGCCTACAACAAAACAGATATCTGGTCTAGTACATAACATGGCATATATAATACTCCCTACAACAAAAGCATAAGGGACTACCTTCATTCTCTTTATCTCATCAGTCATTTTAGGTGGCTGATCCCGTGATAAAGTAATTCCATATCTAAAAAGAAGAAATTCTTTTTGGAATTTTGCATGTTAAACTTTATAGGAATAGTGTCTATGAGACAAGCCTAATATCCTTTGTTTATGATCTCGCATAAGCTTGATCCCAAGGATATGAGCCGCTTCTCCCAAATCCTTCATCTCGAAACAAGACGACAACCACTCTTTGACTGAATTCATCAGCATGCTCACATTGTTTCCTATGAGCAAAATGTAAATTACATACAGAATCAAAAATGCTACTCCGTCTCCCTCCCATTTCTGATAAATGCATGATTTAAATTTTCAAGTTGATCAAAACCAAGTGTCTTAATCGACTTGTCGAAACAAATATTCCATGCCCTAGATGCTTATTTCAATCCATAAATTGATCTTTTAAGCTTACAAATCATGTGTTCATTGCCACTTTCTGTGAAACTCTCTGGTTGTGCCATGTAGATGCACTGATCAAGACTTTCATTTAGAAAGGCCGTCTTGACATCCATCTGCCAGATCTCATAATTGTAATGAGCAGCTATAGATAAAAAAATTCTAATGGATTTAGGCATGACTATCGGCGAAAAAGTTTCTTCATAATCAATTCCTTTTTTGTGAGTGAACCCTTTTAGCAACGAGCCTAGCCTTAAAAGTTTTCACCTTTCCATCTATAACTCTTTTTTTTCTTGAAAATCCACTTACACCAAATAGGTTTAACACCCACGGGTGGTTCTATAAGATCCTAGATTTGATTAGAGTACATTGACTCTATTTCAGATTTTATAGCAACAATCCACATATCAGCATCTATATCATGTAGTGCTTCAGCATAATTCAACGGTTCAGTACTAGGCTCTTCAAGGATTCTATCATATGATTCTCCAAAGAGCATAAGACTTTCAGGCTTTCAATTAACTCTCCCACTACAATGACTAGCTACTACAGGACTTGCTACTTCTTGAACTAAGTTCGGAACACCCCGAATATCCTCCAGAATAGGTTCCTCCACAACTGCCGACTGTCGAACATTGCTCCCACTGGTTTGTGGTGTTGAAATGTCAGGAGTTGGTGCTATAGCATCTTCTTGCGCTGCCTTAGTCGCAAATTCGTGCCTATTGAGATGTCTCCTTCTATTGTGGTCGTTGTTGACACCCAATTTTTACCCTCCACGGTGTCAAATTAATTATCGGTTCTTTATTCTATTTTTAACAATTTTTAACCATTTTTCTTAAAAAAAAAAAAAATTAAGACGGGCGCGTGTGATGCACGCGCCCCTAATTTCATTTTATATCATCTTCTTCCTCTCTTC
>JAOTQJ010000091.1:7592037-7615431 GCA_025642045.1 Solanum sejunctum | reverse complement strand
GTAAAAATGAGTATTAGAAAATAATAAAATAAATAAATATAATATAAAATAAATAAATTATTTATTAATTAAATAAATAAATATTATAAAATATAATAAAATAATATAATGTAAAAATAAAGATGGATAGGGGGAGGATTTACTTGCAATAAGCTAAGAAACCAATCAAATTATTTTCCCTTAATAGTTTAGCAGCAAAATTAATGGATGTGGGGTGTCCTTTGAACTGTTCAAACATCAGCGGGTGTCAACTTGTGTTCATTTATTTCAATTTTGTAATGCCAATTAACATATTTTTTTTAGCAAAATTTTGCTCATGGCTATATATATATATATATATATATAATAAGAGGCTATTTAAGCTGCTGAAGTAGACAGTTATTGGACGATATTCAACTGTCTATTTGAGCTGTTTTTTTTTTCTTTTATTATATGCAATTCAATCAAAATATATCATCAATTTTGATATATTTAATTTAATTACTTAATTTTATATTTTTTTAAATATTTTAATTATAATTTTATAATATTAGTTTTAATAAGACATTTTTATCTGCACGGAAGCTAATGTCTAGTCTTATATAAAAACCCAACTGCTCCTTTAATGGATTATAAAGTAAGGATTTGAATGTCAAATAAATAATAAAAATCAATTGCCAGTTGTAGTCCACAGTTCAAGAGTCTACTAGCAGTATAGGTTAGTTGAACGTTGAACGTTGCCCATCAATTTATTTGACTATGATAGCAACTACTCCTATTAATAAACTTCAATAAATCCAAACAATTTTAGTACTATAATACAAGAATAAACAATAATAATGCGATAAAATAATTATATTTTAATGTGGTTGGTTTCTCTAATTCTCCGCGCCTTAGATTGATTATTACGTTTTTTGATCCAGAATTACTGAGATTTTTTTTATAGATAAAAATAAGTGAATTATTCAAAATTTTAAAAAATTCTTAAGACTTTATTCTATTTACTTTTCATTTCATGCATTTTGTAACTATTTTATATTTTTTAGGAGATTATTTTAAGAATAATCAAAAGGATAATAGTGAAAAATAATATTTAATTTATGTTCATAAATATTTTTTTTAAGAATGTGTCACATCCTAACAATTTACTTATCATGGACTAAAGAAATACTGTTTCTATTTCAAAATAAGTGAATTGTTAAGGTATTATGCACTCTTTAAGCAAATAATATTAATACATTAATTAGACATTACTTTTTATTTTTACCCTTTTTAGCTATTCTCAAATATTGATTATGAAACCGCTCACAATATACTAATTAACTATCAATTAAAGTTTATTGAACTCATCATAGAGAAAATTCAAATAAAGGATAAAAATGAAAGAAAATTCTAAAATTATAAAATATCTCAATTTTTTTTTCTTTTCAAATGAAGGGAGTATATTTCTATCCTATTGAAGAGACATCGAAGGACAATCATGGTAATAAAGAGTAATACAATAAACAATATAAATTATATTACGTAGTTGATATTATCTTATTTTTTACAAATTACCTCTAAACATGTGTAATATATGTGGGCCCATTGATTATCTTTGTATCATTTTAATTTTATTTAGTTTTGTTTATAAATATTTAACTATTATCAACTCCATTCATATTTTGTCACTACAATCTTCACTATATTTCTTATTTGCATTATTTAAAATCAAGTCATTTTTTCAATATAAATTCGTAAGTGTTTAAACTATAAAAACCATCTTTTGATAATTTTGTAACTCAAAAGTTCAATTTTATTTTTTTTAAATGACAAAATATGATTTATTTTTTTTAATAAGTTTCATCATTCTAAAGTACTCGTCATTTAGATTCAAATGATGTAAAATTTGACCAACACTTATATGTATATTTTCATCATATTGATATGATAAAAAATTGTAATCGATTACCAAAAAAAAAGGTAATCGATATTACTTTCTATATAGTTCTTAAAATTTGGAATTTTAACTTTACAATATTAAATTAATTTATTCAAATTTAACTTTACAAATTAGTTAGATCGACACTTGAGAAGCAAACCAGAAAAAAAACTATTTTAGAATGAAGGAATTATAAAAATTCTACTCGTCATTTCACTTTATTTGGCTTACTTTTTCTTTATCGTTTTAAAAAAGAATGTCTTTTTTTTTGTTTTTGTCAACTTTTTAATTCTAACATTCATGTGACACATTTAGGATCACAAATTAAATGATACTTAGGTATATTATTATTATTAGTTTTAGATTAAGGTCAAAAGGTTCAAGAGTTTCTATTATTTTTTAAAATTTAGTGTCAAGTCAATATCAGTTAAATAAATTGAAACGAGATTCTAAAATTTTTTGAGAGATATTATTCTATTTGCATTGTTTACGGACTATATTAAATAAAGAAGATTGTACTTATTTTTCTTAAGACGAAATGGACGGTACACATAATTTATCTAAATTAACAAGCAAATATTTTTTATATTATTTGCAATTGATATCATTTTATAAAAATATTAAAATTTTAATCACGCACTGAGTTACTATTTGTATCACAATAACTTTATCAAATAATTATTCAATATCCTATAAAAATAGAAAAAATAAAATAAAAAAAATTTAAGAATAAAATAACATTCCAAATTCACTGTTCTTATAATACAATATTTTTATTTCTGTTACGTAAATGTCACGATCCCAAAATATGAGTCATGATGACACCTATGCACTCAACCAGGTAGGCAAGCCAACCCAATGAGTTACTAATTCAATATAATAAATAAAGTGGAAGATAGTAATAAATAAATACCCTCAACTGTAAGTCTTTTATAGTTACGAAATGCGTAAAGCTAAAATACCACCAAAGATTTGGTGTCATAAGTACAATAGCTTCTAAAATCGTGAAGCAAGTCTAAAACTAAGATGACAATCTAAACATAAGAAATATTCTGTCTGAATATGAAAAACAGAATGACTAATAAGATAGAGGGAGGGATGGACTGTAGAATAGTCAAGCAGCTTACCACAACTCCAGGATAATCCAAGCTTGGACTCAAATAGCTCCACGGGATGCGCTCGTACTTGAAACTGAATCTGCACCACAAAAGAGTGCAACAAGTGTAGTATGAGTATGAAACCACATGTACCCAGTATGTCTCATTGACCAACAACGAAGAAGTAGTGATGGGAGTATATATATAAAAAAATATCACCTTCTAATTTTGTAAGTCCACACTATACTTAACAATCAAGTGCTATCAAATTAGAGGTAATAAAATATCACACGATGTCCAACACCAATAAAGCACAATCAACATGAATTAAGAGTATAATGAGATGCAACGCAAGCCCACGAAATGATATACCTCAAATGCCAAGTCATCTTTGAATCGTATATACACAATACCTCTCGGGAATATCGAGTCTTTGTGACCCATGGGGGACTCGTAAGGTTCATATACCGACACAGATGATCTCTACATGTCTGTGCGAACGATCTCAACGCACTATCTTAAAATCAAGCATCCCTAACATGAACGATCTCCACGTGCCCAACTTAGATTATAACAGTGATCTCAACACTCACTCAATCTCATGTCAATCCATATGCACAATATAACGTCAATAATATAGGGGATGATAATGCATCACAATATAACAAATATTAGTACAACATATATTCACCTCAACCATCACAAATATACGGGTTCAATAAAGGAACACAACCAGATAAAGAAACTAAGTTATACTACATCAGCTAATGCTCATATGCTTTAGCATTCTTGGATTATAATCCATCATCTATAGTAATAAACTTTCCCTTTATAACACGGGTACTCGCACCAATGCCCGTCACACCATTGGTACGAGATCCCCATCTTTCATCCTTACCCATTCTCTATTTTTATTGTTTTAATCTTAAATTAGAAAAATGTCCTTCAACGAAGTCTAAAGTCTTAACATACCTCAATAGCCGAATACGCGTCACAAATCCTCAAGATTTTGCCTTGCTCTTTCGTAAAGCTTTCGAACGTTCGCAATTTGTCAAATACGCAATATTGATAAATAGACTGATTCATAGACATCTATATTGCTGTACTTGTATCTCAAACTCTAAAATTTGAATCACAATAAAAGAAATTCAAAACTCAATCAACTACACTATCCATAACTTTAACCATTGTATTTACATCTCAAACTCCTTCTAATAACACCTCCCTTGTTACTACTCACTATGCCATTATTAACCCATAGTTAACCTGTAAACTACCATTAATATGTTAAGTCGACAATCAGATAGTTAACTGATTAAGAGGATTTGTCACAAAGAATCAAAGTGACAATCTTATTACTAGGAATGTAGGCATGCAGGAAGATCCTATATTCCACACAGATTTATTCCCTCTCTCCATCACAAATTTCAATTTTATAACATTCTGCTCCTTTTGGCTTCATTATTGCACATGAGCACTAAAGTAACACACTTTCAAAGTGTACAACAAGAGAAATTGCAACGTGTATAGTAAGGAAGAAATTCCAAATCTAAGGATAACTTTCAACGTGTACACATCAAGAATTCCAAATGAAAATCTCTTCTTGGCTTACTTCGTAATTGACAAAACTAGAATTAAAACTCACCTGGAGGATTTATTCCCTTGCGCTGATGCGCAGTCCCTCGTCTATCCCTTTTTCTCTTCTTTTTGAAAGACAACTTATGATCCAAAACGGTTATATCCCACTAACTTATTCTAATGTATAGGTCAAGTGACTTAGGGTTAAAACAAAATTCATTTATCACCCCATAAGTTAATTATCTAACATTATTAGTCCATTAGAATAATTATAGTCAGACAAATAGTCCAAAATTACTATTAAAAGTTTTTGAAGAGGGTCCTTTAAGAAAGAAAATAGTTCTAGTGGTCAAAAAGACTTAACGAGTCGTTACATCATCTGCCACTTAAACAAACGTTCGTCCTCGAATGACAAAAGAATAGAACATACTTGAGTGCTCAAAAAGTTGTGGATATCTCATCTGCATATCTGACTTGATCTCCCAAGTAGCCTCCTCCACTGGACGATGCTTCTATTGAACCTTTACCGAAGCAATCTATTTTGATCTCAACTTTCAAATTTGTCTATCTAAGATGGTTATCAGCTCCTTCTTATAAGTCAAATTCTTGTCAAGTAACAGCGAATCCTATCGAATCACATGAGCACCATTCCCATGATACTTCTTTAGCATCAAGATATGAAATACAAGGTGAACACCAGACAACGCCGGTGGCAAGGCTAACTGGTACGCAACCTCACCAATACGCTCAACAATCTTAAAAGGTCCAATGTGTCTTGGGCTCAACTTACCCTTCCTTCCAAATCTCATCACACTCTTTATGGGTGAAACTTTTAATAAAAACCTCTCTCCAACCATGAACTCCAAATCATGAACTTTTCTATCCGCATAACTCTTTTGCGTATTTTGAGCCATAAGAAGCCTATATTGAATCAATTTGACGTTGTCCAAGGACTCCCTCAGTAAATTGGTGCCCCACGGCCTAACCTCAAATGCATCAAACCAACCAACATGAGATCGGTACCTTTTACAATACAATGCCTCAAATGGAGCTATCTGAATTCTTAAATAGTAACTATTATTATATGCAAACTCTGCTAAGTGTAAAAATTGATCCTAAGGACCACCAAAGTCGATAACACAAGCTCATAACATATCCTCAAGAACCTAAATAGTACGCTCAGACTGACCATCAGTCTGAGGGTGAAAAGTTATACTAAGATCCACTCGAATACCCAACTCCTTCTGCATAGACCGCCAAAAGTGAGATGTAAATTGTGTACCACGATCTGAAATGATCGAAATAGACACCCCATGTAAGCGAACTATCCCCCTAATGTAGATCTTGGCTAGCTTTTCTGAATTATAACTAGTTTGAACTGGTATAAAGTGTGGCGACTTAGTCAATCGATCCACAATGACCCATATGACATCAAACTTACCCAAGGTTCGTGGCAAACCCATCACAATGTCTATGGTGATGCGCTCCCACTTCCACTCAGTTATGGGCATCCTCTGAGTCACACCTCTAGGCTTTTGGTGTTCACACTTCACTTGCTGACAGTTCAAGCACCGAGACACAAATTCTACTATGTTCTTCTTCATAGGACACCACCAATACTGCTGCTTCAAGTCATGATACATCTTAGTAGCCCCTGGATGAATAGAATACCTCAAACTATGGGGCTTCTCCATAATCAACCTAGTCAGATCACTAGTGCGAGAAACACAAATACGACCTTTTATCCTCAAAACTCCCTTTCTATCAAGCATTACCTCCTTGGCTTCGCCTTTTAACACCTTGTCTCAAATTTTATGTAAATTATGATTATCAAATTGTTGAGCCTGAATTTGCTCTAAGTAAATTATTGTCATCAAATTGCTGAGCCCAAATTTGCTCTAATAAGGACGTGCTTGTCTTCATGTAAGCTAAAACCTTACCAGATTCTGAAATATCTAGCCTCACAAAGCTATTGGCTAGGGACTGAACATCCATACCCAAAGGATGCTCTCTAACCTGTAACAAGGCCAGACTATCCATACTTATTATTTTTTGACTTAAGGCATCTATTACCACATTTACCTTACCATGATGATAAAGAATAATCATATCATAATCCTTAAGTAACTCTAGCCATCTCCGCTGTCTCAAATTGAGATCTTTCTGGTTGAATATATACTGGAGACCACAATGATCTATGAACACCTTACAATGCACACCATAAAGATAATGCCTCCAAATCTTTAATGCAAATACTACAATGGCCAAATCCAAGTCATGAGTGGGGTAGTTTTTCTCGTGAACCTTCAACTACCTTGATGCATAAGCTATCACCTTCCCCTTCTGCTTCAATACACAACCAAGACCAACCCGAAAAGCATCATAATATACAATAAAATTCTCTCCATCAGTGGGTAGAGTCAATATCGGAGCAGTAGTCAAGGAGGTCTTAAGCTTTTGAAACATTACCTCACACTCATCATATCACTGGAGCGCCACACCTTTCTGGGTCAATCTAGTAAAAGGAGATGCTATGTATAAGAACCCCTCCACAAATTGTTGATAATAACCTGCAATGCCTAAGAAACTCCAAATCTCAGTAACTGAAGTAGGTATAGCCCAATCTCGAACCGTCTCAATCTTCTTAGGATCCACCATAATACCCTCTTTAGACACCACATATCCTAAGAATGTCACCGAGCTAAGCTAAAATTCACACTTTGAAAATTTTGCATAGAGCTTCTTCTTTTTCAGAGTTCCGAGTATAATCCTCAAATGATGCTCATGCTCCTCTTTATTGTGGGAATATATTAATATATCATTTATGAAGACAATAACAAAAGAATCCAAGTCTAGTCTGAACACTCAATTTATCAAGTCCATAAATATTGTTGTGGTGTTAGTCAACCCAAAAGACATCACCAGAAACTCATAATGACCATAACGTGTCTTAAAGGCTATCTTAGAAATGTTCTCCGCTCTAATCTTCAATTGATGATAACCGGATCTCAAGTCAATCTTGGAGAAAATAGAAGCACCTTAAAGTTTATCAAATAAATCATCAATACGACGTATTGGGTACTTATTTTTAATTGTTACCTTATTCAACTGTCGGTAGTCAATACACATGCACATCGATCCATCCTTCTTCTTCACAAATAAGACTAGAGCACCCCAAGGAGATATACTTGGCCTAATGAATCCCTTGCTCAATAGATCCTACAACTGCTCTTTCAACTCTTTCAATTTGACTGGTGCCAAATGATAAGGTGAAATAGAAATTGGCTGAGTGTCTAATTCTAGATCAATACAAAAATCAATGTCACGATCAGGGGGAATACCTGGTAGGTCTGTCGCAGAGACCTCTGGAAACTCACTCACTACTGGAATAGACTCAAGCATAGCAGTCTCCATGCTGGTATCCCAAATATATGCCAAGTAAGCCACACATCCTCTCTCCACCAGTCGACGAGCCCTAAGAAATGATATCACCCTTTTTGGAGCATAACTAAGAGAACTTCTCCACTCTATAGTAGGAATCCTAGGCATAGCTAATATAACAGTCTTAGCATGACAATTCAAAATAGCAAGGTAAGGAGACAACCAATCCATCCCAAGAATAATATCAAAGTCTACCACATCTAACGCCTTCAAATACCCTGATTATGCATGAGTGTACCTCCTAGGCTTATGGTGGATCAGGGGACGTTCAAGCTTAGATACCAAGGCCTTACACGCATATACAATTGACCCTTATTTTGTTGATATGGAGAGTTGAGCTCTGTAATGGTTTTATGGGATTCTGTGATAGTTCTGAGTGATTCTGTGATGATTTGTCATTTTTATATTGTGCGTGAGTGTACCTTCTGATCTTATAGGGGCCTAGTTAGTATACCTGTATAGAGACTAGGGCCTTGCACTTGCGTACAATACTATGCCTCAGTTGGGGGTAGTTGTGGTATGAGCCTATGTAGTTTTCGTCAGTGGTATCAATGTTCATCACTTGGATTGATTCAGTTATCGTAGTTATCATTATTCATCTTATTGGTTGGCTCAGTGATTGGTTGAAGGTTTCCAAACATGTCTATGCCTTGATCTGAGTTTGTTTTGCTACACTACTATAATTCTCTTTATATTTAGGCTTTATATATGTTTACGATTTCACTCGTTCAGCCAATGTTGCCTACTGGGTGCCTGCCTTTATGCAAGTCCAGGTATGAGCTATGATAGTTGAGTTGGGGAACTTCAAGAGCATTCATGAGACTTTTGGTAAGCACCAATAGATTTGGTTTCTTCGCAGCCTCCTTCCTATCGATGGCCATCTTTTGTATCCAGATATTGGCCATGTACAATAGTGTTATGTATTTATAGAGGCACTTCGATTTTCTGTATTATTATGATTATGGATATATGTATATGATATGTCCTTTTGTCTATTATAGCTCTATACAGTTGACTTCCAAGTTTTGGGTAAGTTTTGGTGTACATATTATTGTTGTATCGATTTGGTTTGGACTAGAGAGCTAGGACAGGTACCCTTAGGTTGAGAATTAGATTGCTTGTACGTGAGACGTAGCAGGTGCCATCATAAGGGGATGGGTCATGACAAATTTGTTAGTCCAAATGACTTAACCAAGAATTCAAATGAGTCATATAGAGTTCTAAATGTTGTCTTTGGAATGTCATCCTCCTTCATTCTCAATTGGTGATACCCGGGTCGAAGATTAATCTTAAAGAAATAGCTTGCACCTTATAGTTGGTCAAATAGGTCATCAATCATCGGAAATGAATACTTGTTTTTGATAGTCACTTTGTTCAATTGCCGATAATCCACACACATCCAAAGTGAACTATCATTTTTCCTTATAAAGAATACAGGATCACTCCATAGAGACACACTGGGCCTTATGAACTTTTTGTCAAGCAAATCCCTTAATTGTTCCTTTAATTGTTTCAACTCCACTGGGGCCATTTGCTATGGAGGTATAGAAAGAAGTTGAGCGTCAGGTAAAAGATTAATTTTTTCTAGGAATACCAGGCCAGTCTCTAGGAAAGACATCGGGGAACTCATTCACTATCGGAACTAAATCAAGAGTAGGAACATTGGATTCAACATGCATGACTTGGACAACATGATATATGCACCCCTCGAAAATTATTTTTATAGTTTGCCTTTATATAAGAGACAAACTAACCATTAAACACCAAATTTGTTCCCTTCCACTCAAGGATGAACTCATTAGGAACTTGGAATGTGACTTTATGAGTTCTACAATCGATAGAAACATAATATACATGTAGCTGATCTATACCAAGAATAATACAAAAATCGATCATATCAAGTTCAATAGGGTCACATGGAAAGACTTTATGCAATACCAACATATGATAATTTCTATCGATTTTCTTAGCTAGGATCGTCTCCCTAATAGGAGTATAAACCAAATACGGCTCTAATAAGACTTCAGGAGACACATCAAACTTTATGGCAAGGGAAAGAGTAACAAAAGACATCAAAGCATACACATTATGATCAAAGACTCTAAATATACCCATAATCACATGGAGACTCCTCAAAATCTTTGCCTAACATATAGAGCTTAGAATTAATTACCACGTGGTCCACCTCTTTGAGCTTGGACATCTTGTTGCACTTTTCCTCTTTGAAGCATTTGACCTTGTGGACACCCATCCCTAACTTTGTTCGCAACATTAAGACACTCAATAAATTTTGTGCCCTATATTTTCACAACTAAAGCATGCACCAGAACCTCTCAAGCATTCACCAACATGGTTTTTTTCACACTTGGAACACCTAGGAAGAATAGCATCACCCTTCACCATATCACCTTCAAACTTATGGTTAGATACCCTATCCTTATCAAAACTTTGAGAAGCCCATTTGGATGACCCTTGGCATTGTTGGAAATGGACACTATTGAACTTAGCATAAGAAAATCCACCATCAAAATGAGCTCTTTCTGACTCCTTTATCCTCATTGTTTTAAGTTTCTCATTCTTCACTTGTTCGGTATATGTCATGAGCTATGAAATATCCATCTCCTTAATGAGTATTATAGCCTTACATTCTATCTTCACCAAGTCGGACACAACTAAGGTGAACTTGTTCATATGGGCCTTAGAGTCGTCCACCAAAGAAAGAGTGTACTTAGATAATTTTGTGAATTTGAAGGTGTACTCCCTCATACTCATGCCACCTTGCCTCAACTTCATGAACTCCATCACTTTAGCTTTCCTTAGTTAAAGTAGGAAGAAACAATTAAGAAAATCGACGTTAAATATCCCCCAATTAATAAAACCATTTTAACTCTTTTGGACCTTTATTGTGTAAATCAAACTTGATCAACTTCCTTAAGTTGATAAGTTGCCAATTCGGCCTTCTCCTTGAAAGATAACCCATAATTTCCAGTATTTTGTAGGCCTCATCAATGAACTCTTATGGATCCTCATCGATCTTGGAACCATGGAACTCCAAAGGATTCATCTTAGAAATCGCTATCATCCCTGAAGCCGAAGTAGGAGTCTTTGGAGAAGCATTAACATGAGCAAAAATAGTAATAGCAAACCTCGATTCCTCACTAATAACTTGGTTAGCTTGAGGGCCTTGAGGAACTTGAGGAGCCGGAGGAACTTGATCCTCATTGGCATCAACTCCCCTAGGCAATGGAGCATATCATGGAGAGATTTTATAAAAATGCAAAAAGGCAAGCATTAGGGAATGAGAGTCTTGAAAGCATGACATAGATCACAAAGTAGCAAAGATTTTCTCAATATCTCATAGTCTCTCACTCATGGATGTGGCGCGCTTCATACATATGAACAAGACTCTACTAGATGCGGCATGTTGGACTCCCTAGGATATTTTCAAACTTTCTACTTTGATATCAAGTTTGTCACGATTCGAACCTAGGGTCTGATCGTGACACGGTGAATATGACACTCGAAGGCAGCCCATCAAAACCTATTTTTCCTATAATAAGCATATATAAGGTAAAGTAGCAATTCATAAGAGAGTAAGCAAGTGGAACATAACAATATAGGGGTCAAATGTTTCCCTTAGGGGAATTACATCAACCATAGTCCAATACATGCCTCTATATAAAGATCTTCACGGCGTCTAGCACATAGCTCACTAGCTCATCCTCAAGATATAATATCAAAAAAAGTCATGAAGTCTCAACATAAGAAAAACATCATATGAAAGGGCTTGTTCCTGAAGCATAGGAATTCACCAACAATCTTCAAAGCTCAAGTCCAACTCTAGCCAAGAAATAGAGGAATAGTCTCGTCATCCATCCCTGCATAGTTAGATTATGTAGGCAGAGAAGTGTGTATTAGTACATGAAATGTACTAAGTATATAGGTATTCTATGCATCGTGAACATCATAACATAAAATCTATATGCATAGTCATAATTAATAAAATAAAGAAAAGATATGAATGATCAACGTATGTTTAAAACCATGAATAAAAGAATCACAAAACCTTTCATCACCTAATATACATATATGGGAATAAGACCATAATTGATAATAAGACCATGCAAACTATTACATGGAATCACGAGGTTCCCTCTGCACCAAGCGAAAGAGGAGTCTACTTTGCCAAGGTAAATTCGACCCCACCCTTTAGGCTTATTTTTAGAATAGTACATGTCACACAAACATAAAAGATCCCACCCTTTAGGATTAACCCTTACACGGTGAGTATCACATGAACATAATGCCAAATGGATCAAATAGCTAGCCTTATAGGCACATAATCATAAATTTATGGTGGCGGTAGTCATGAGACTTGAGGATTTATATAAGGATCCTTGGGGATAGTCCCTCTCATATAAGTTCATTCGGTGCCAATTCATATCCCATAAAACACATAACCATGCATATACGTAGCTCTCAACATAATTCATCATCATAATTTCATCAAAATATCTCATATCATAGGAATAATCCATCTACATAAATTTTTATATAGTGTGGATATACTCCCCATCTTATCATCATTTCATCAACATCAGGGTCTTAAGTCACCCTCATCATCATATCATCATAACATTATCATCATCATCATTAAATATATTTTCATACTTTGTATCATAATGCATGAAAATCTTAACCTTATTATAGGAAATTAGGACCATGGACGAGTTCATGAGCAATTGAGATAAAATCATGCGATTGAATGTAAATCATGTAGGAATCATACAATTAAAATCAATTTGGATCATTAGTAAAAGAAATCACATTGGTTCAACAAGGCTTAATCATCATATACTTGAAACCACTTTAATTTACTTGGGAATCATAGAAATTGTGTAATTCTTCATAAGTCATGCATAAATAGGTATAATAATCATGATCCAACCATTTGAAATGTCATTATAAAAATTCATAGAAATTCATGCTTAAACTTTGAGAAAAAAAAGATAATTGAGTTGGGGTTTATGAATGAATCTAGTCCATTATTGATCCCCTACATACCTCAAGTGAGAACCCCAAATTTAAAGAAGAAAATTCTAGAAGTTCCTTAGCCAAACCTTCGAACCCTAGCATCAATGGGGAGAATTCCTTAGAGAGAGATTTTTTGGGAACCTTGGAGAGGGTTTTGAGAGTGAATGAGTTAAAATGAAATAGGAATAGGTTTTACAAGATTTAAAAGTTGGTTAAGTTAGTTAGAAAGGTCAAAACAATATATTTTAGGAGTTAAACGAATTAGAGTTGATCAAAATATCCTTCACTCAAAGTCTGCCGGACCCATCCACGAAAGCCCATTCATGACCCCTAATCAATTACACGAGTCGTGATTTGGTTCATACTAGGCATGGTCCCAAAGTTAATCCACCAAAATTTTCACCTTGAAACCACAAACTATGGAATGCTTCCAGACTTAGAAATTTTCCTCTCTCAGGTCCTTTCCATGACACAAACTATGGGTCATATAGAGAAGTATTACCCATCATGTTTTTCTTGGATTGAATTCCAATGATCAAAAGTTTTCATCAAGTTCTGAACTTCAACAATGAAATTTTTCTATGACTCGTGCTCTAATCCACAAGCCATAGATTGGCTCATAAAATCAAATCAATTCAAAATTCTATAATTTTTTTTATTTTCTAGGCTTTTCTACATGTAGAGTGTTACATATATTACAACTAGTAAGAACATGTACAATATATTCAAGGAGTAGTATCATGGTATATGTTATTTGTAAATAATATTGTATTGAGATAGGTGCAATGATCCAAATAGTTGTTACTTAGATGAGGTAAAAATTTCGTGATCCAAATTGATCTGGACTAGCACCATCTCACCATAACAAGAATAACCTACCACATTGTCATCGTGGTGGGATTAAATCTGCCATAACAGGATCCTTGGGGCCAAAAAATTTGAGATACAGATTCTTTTTTTCTCCTCCTCTTTAGTGATAAAACAATGAGAGTTTCCCCAGAAACCCTCAACAGGCTTTTCTAGACTTGGGTGGAAGGGATAAAAGAGACCCTAGCACAAAAAAGACTACAACCAATGGATTTTGAGCTTTCCTCAATTATTACCATCCAAAAGCTTGAAATTGTGCTATCCTCCTTCCATACCTACTTAACGCTTAGATAGACTAGATTTTTCCTTCTTGAGTAGTTATAAACTTGTTCCTATTGTATAGTATAATGTAGATTGATGAGAAAAATCATGCTTAGACCTTCGAGCATGAGTTGGATGGTTCAGGATGGTTGTTATTGTTGTTAGGGAAAGAATATAATATATGGATTGTGATCAATCTGTGACTAATGGTAATAACCTAGTCTTTGGTTGTTTGCTTTAGTACTTATTGTTGAGATGATTGATGGTCGTTGTAAAGTTTATGTGTAGAATAATTTATGGATTATTGTGAGATCCTAAGACTACTGATAATCAAGGAGATCTAATATTTAATTATTGGTACTTATATATATAAACACACACATGGTTATGTCCATGTTAACGGTTCTATGTGAATTACTTAGGTAATAACCTTTTCACAAAATAAGAGGATGAATATGAATTGTCTTCGTATTGATAATATCACATAATGAATCTGTTGATTTAATTGTGGCTTCAAATATGGTGATTACATTTTGAGTGATGGTTTGGCATTCCTATTTATGTGATATACACTATTAACTATTTTGTAGTATTTTCTACATGTAGTGAATAGGGAATAATGATATGACTCTAATAAGGATTTCTCATCACAATTACATATAATGAAATCCGTTAATGATGTGCCATTAGCAAAATATTTCATTGGGATTGTCATTACGAATTATGATTATAATTGTGGATCAAGTATCATATTCAAACATATTATTGGTTCGAGTGTCTCGTTCCAATACATTATTGGATCGGGCTTCATTTTTTGACATATTATTGAATTGAGTGTTATATTCTGACGCATATTAAATTGGGTATTATGTTTTGATATGCTAACTATTGAATTAGGTATTATATTTCAGCACGCTAACAGAGTATGGAGACTCGTCAAAGCATGAAGGTTCATCTTCAAAAATACATATGTATCCTTTGGAGACTCATCATCCTCGATTCACCTGATGTATCACTCCAAGCTATGAGAGCTTGTTTAATAATCTTGTTTGTTTGTTTGTTTTTTCTATTTGAAGTGATCCAAAATTGAGTTCATATTTCGTACTTTATCGGGATTATTCTTAATGTAATGCTTGTAGTTATGCTTACGATAAAGATAGTCTATGAAATGTTCAATTTTTTCGTATTTGTGAATAACAATCATTTCCTTTAGTATTTGTTTGAGTTACCCTTTCTAGGAAATTCTCCATTTTTTCTTAGCATTCTTTAAAAGCTATTGGAATACGAACCCCCGAATTAGTCTAAGGAATAAACTTCCATCTATTCCTTGATAAACTTCAAACACTACATTTAATAAAAGCAAGTAATAATATAATAGCTCATCAAAAAATTATAGCCTACACTTTTATAGGATTTAAATAAACTTCAACAAGCTTTGAGCCTCAACTAATTTTGAAATTCGAGGAACTAAACTCTAATTTGTATGTATTGACAATCACTTTTGATTATTGAATCCATATTCCATTTGCTCCTAACTCAAAGAATAATCTAAGTTATGAAATCAAAATATTACAACTCAATAATTACCAACACAAACAAATTCGACTCAAGAACTACAAATCATAAGCATATGGAACAGATTCTTTAATCTCATTTCTTTGTATATATTGCATTTGAATTTCCAATAAGAACTGTTTCAAGTATGAATTCTTTCTTGCTTAATTGTATTCTACTTTTTGTTGTTAGATTCTTTGAAATTCTTACTGTGTTTTTATTTTTTAGTCAGAATTGGTGTCCTTCTTTATACGACTTTCCTTCCCTCGTAGAGTTATCAGAGAGCTCCATGCACCGCCTCTAATTCTTTTTCTAACATCTTTTAATTGCAGTCGAACTGTGTCTAATAGGAGCATATTGCAGTAACCAGTTTCTCACATCTGTCATATGTTTTTATGTTCCTTATCAATTCATCCATAGTTCGGGTCTGAAACGTTTGCTTTCTCATGATGATGTTGAGACTCTTATGCATAAGCTTGTTAGATTTTATTATTTTTTCCAAACGACAGAGCTGCTTGATGATGAAAGTGAATCTAGTATGCATGGACTCTCTTTTCAAAATGAGTTTGTGACTTCTTTAATATCCAAATTTGCAAGTATCTTAATTGAAACAAAGAGATCATCACATATAATATCCCACAGTAGATCCGCCCTTGAATACCACATATGAAATCATGCATTTTTATTTTTCATCACCATAGTGTTTCTTATTGAATCTGAATGATCTGATAGTTGATTATCCTTTCTCGAGATTTATGAAGCAGCTATTTGAGCAAAACTCCTTTTAAATGTTAGCTTTTTAGGAGGTACAAGCTCTGATAGTAATTGTTAACTTGTATGAAGTATCATGAATCAAGAGACGGAGTCCTTGATCGATAGTTTAATTTGATTTCTTTTATTATTTCATTCTTAGAGTTAGTAAAATAAATTCTTGTAAATAGTATAGAAAAAAACAAAATTTATAAATAATTATACAAAATGATATAATGTTTAAAAATAAGAACTCATATCAATATCTAAGAAATTGAAAAGAAACAAAATTATGTGTCACATTTTTATCTTTTAAAATGAGAAGTACTTGTATGCTTATTTGCTTATATGTTAGAGAAATGTCCATAAATATCCCTACATGTAAAAAAGCTCATAAATATCCACTATTTCACCTTTGGGTCTAAAAATACTTTTAAAGTTTATTTATGGATTCAAACATACCCTTTAACTTAACAAAAATAGTCAAGTCAAGCCAATTTAATTCTTTAAAAGGCCATAAGACATGTTCTAATTGATCATATGCATTCACAGTAATTCAATCCATTCAATCATGTCTTTTTATTAAAATCCCTATATACTATTTATGTAAAAGATCTCTAATCCATTCAGATAACCACTAAATTTAACTAAGCACTTAAATTAACTCTAGGTTAGAAGTAAAATAAAAAATTTAGAGGTAAATATAATTTCAAAAATAAATAAATAAAATAACATACTTCAAATTTATCAACGAGATAATTTACATAATAAATCAAAAATAAAATAAGTTTTAAATATTTGAGTGGTTTAAATTATGATGATTGCACATAACTTTTTATAGAATTAAAGTTAATTTGATTATTTTTGTCAAATTGAGTAGTATATTTAAACTCAAAAATAAATTTTAAAGAGTATTTTTAGTCCTAAAAGTAAAAGAAGGATACTTATGAATATTTTTTCAATGGGTTAAAAGTATTTATGAGCCTTTTCCTTGTTATTATGTGTCTCAAACATTTAATCTTTCACTCCCATCCTCATAAAAAAAAAAAGTTAAAGAACATTGACCCATTTATTTCTTGTTTAGAAAAAGGGTTAAAAAGAAGAGTATTTCACAACTATTTTGATATTGAGGGTAATTTTTTAAATAAAAAATATAATGAGGTATAAGATTGATCCAAGTTGAGAAGTCATGTTTCCGTTTAAAAATGAAATATTCCGTCAAATGATGAGGTGGCAGTTTGACCAATTCAATTTTTGAGTTTAAACCTGCCACCCTGTCATTTTCACTTTTTTGTTTGGCTTACCTGCGACTTGGACTCCTCTTCTCTCATCTTCTTTATTCTCTCTCTCTCTCTCTCTCCATATTCATTGATGAAAACAAGCTTTGAATGGTAATTTCTTCATTCCCTTTTTTTCACCTTTTTCTCATTTCTTTTTCATCATCAATCTTTTTTTTTTTTTGCAGTAATTTTCTCAAGAATCAAATGTCTTCTACAAGCACGCCAACGACCAGAGTTTTTTTATTTATCCTTTCCAGTGAGTTGTTTCTTCTGACTACTGTTTTTATTTTCCATTAATTATATTTTATGAAATTCAACAGCTTGAATATTTGAATGGAGTTCTTTTTAATTCTTTTACGTTGAATTTCTGTCCCCCCTACCCCTAATAGCAAGACGTTTACCAAGTCTTCTTCTTTGTGTTTGATTTCTTCTTCCTTAAACGTGTAGAAATTAGACAAGTGTTCAAGGGTTTTAGGTGGGCAAATGTCATAAAGTTTGAATCTTTGAGTTGTTTGCTTCAACTTTGAATACCCACAAAGGGAAATTTCATGTGGGTTCCTTTTGAGTTCTTGAAAAAGTAGAATATTTTTTTTAGTCTCAAAGTTCACTTTTCAACTTTGATTATAGGCATTTTAAGGTTCTTATTACTTTTTCTTGAATGATCCTCTTGTGGGTTTCCAGATAAAAATTTGATCTTTTTCACCTCAAGCTTATTTTTGTTTCATCTTTGTGTTGCCGCCAAAAGAGGCATTTTTTCTACTTTTTCTTGAATGATTCTCATGTGCGTTTCTTGAATTCCAGATAAAAATTTGATCTCTTGTACCCCAAGTTCACTTTATGATTTCTCTGTGTTTCTTATTGGTATAGGTCATCTGGGTTTTCATTGAGTTTCTTCAATTTCACTTTAGATTTGGGTGTTTTATCCCTATGGTCCCAACTTGAGCCTTTCTTGAACATACACACCCATATGGCTGTGATTGGTTACTTTGAAGTTTAGAAATGTTGGAGGTAGACGAGAAGGATAGGGCACCAGCTGGTGGGAATCGGAAAACATATGCACGGTCTATTTCGTGGTCTGATAGGTCCCCTACCAAGTCCAGTGCAAAACCACAATGGAACAACAAAGCCCGGGCTTGTTTGCCACCCCTTCAGCCTCTTTCCATTACTAGACCAACTGCTGAGGAGTGGCCTTGTGCTGGATCAGATGATCTTGGTGTATGGCCTAATCCCTCTACTCCTGGTGTAAGGCTTGGATCATTCAGCAGCTGTGAAGGTTCAGCTACTAAGCAGGCTCCACGAGAATTTGAATTCAAGAAAGATAAGCTTGCTTTCTTCAACAAGGAATGCTCTAAGATTGTGGATCACATTTATTTAGGAAGTGACACTGTGGCAAAGAATCGAGACATCCTCCGTGAGAATGGCATCACTCATGTCTTAAACTGTGTTGGGTTTAGCTGTCCTGAATACTTTAAGGATGATCTTGTATACAAGACACTTTGGCTGCAGGATAGCCCCACTGAGGACATCACAAGTATTCTTTATGATGTCTTTGATTATTTTGAAGATGTTCGTGAACAAGGTGGGAGAGTCTTCGTACACTGCTTCCAAGGGGTGTCCCGATCAACCTCCTTGGTTATTGCATATCTTATGTGGAAAGAAGGGCTGAGCTTTGAAGATGCATTCCAGCATGTCAGAGCTGCAAGAGGGGTGACAAACCCGAATATGGGTTTTGCTTGCCAACTGTTGCAGTGCCAGAAAAGAGTGCATGCTCAACCTGTAAGTCCGACTTCTGTGCTAAGGATGTACAGGATGGCACCTCACTCCCCCTATGATCCTCTTCATTTGGTGCCAAAGATGCTGAGTGAGCCAGGAGCTGAAGGACTTGATTCTCGTGGAGCCTTCCTTGTTCTTGTTCCCTCTGCTATATATGTGTGGATAGGGAAGCATTGTACCTCTGTAATGTCAGATAATGCCAGGGCTGCAGCCTTTCAGGTAATCCGCTATGAAAAGGCCCGAGGTCCTGTTTTAATTATCAATGAAGGCAAAGAGCCTTCTGATTTTTGGAGTGCTCTTAGCCATGAAAGCTTCTTTTCTGGTGGTCATGGCAAAGAGAAGACTAAGATGGAAGCCAGTTCCTTAGCTGGAAATGACTTGATTGCTGATAATATCAGCCAGTATATTGGTCAAAAGAATGAATATGATCTTGATTTTGAAATTTTCTGCAAAGCACTTGCCGGTGGGGTTGTTCCACCTTTTCCATTGTCAGGTACTGAATCTGAGACATGTCTTCCTGCAAGACAGAATGGATGGAGTCGACTGAGACGGAAGTTTTCCAGTGGAATAATGAAAGAATTTATCACAGCTTCCAAGTTATACAGTTATACTAGCCAAAGGAGTGCTGTTCTCGATAAGATGGATACAATTATAGAACTCTCTCCTGCTTTGCCTTCATCACCTCCAAGTCCTCAGTGTGGATCACCAGATTCCTTCTCTTCTTATGCAACCAGCAGTCCAAGTTGGACTAAGGATCCTTGTAGACATGTGGCCAACCCTGGTCTTGATTCGGAGCCTGTGCTATCACCATCACCTTCATTTGGCTCACTTGATTCTCTATCTTGTTTTCTTGTTAGTAAACCAAAGTCTAATACCACATCCCCCTCACTCTCACCTTCAACCTCAGATTACTCCAGTTCTTTCACCTTTTCTCCCTCATCTTCTAATTGGTCCGATTTGGCATACCTATCTGCACAGCCTTCGCCTACAAGATTGGAACATGAGGATCCCAATTTTGTGAAGAATGATTTCTTCAAAGTAAGTTCATCTTTACTTTGTAAAGGAACACCCTTTCCAGCAGCAGAAGAAGCATTTCCAACCAGTCGAGCTCTTAGACGGGCAAACAGTTGTTTACAGTACAAAGAAACTTCCCCTTCACTAGCAGAGCGTAGAGGCAGTCATCCTCCTCCTATGATGATGTTACGATCCAATAATGATTCTGCTCAAATTTCAGGGAAGTTGGTGAGAACATCATCATTTTCTCTTCCTAATTTTGAAGACAATACAATGAAGTGTGGCAGCCTTAATGTTAACACCAGTAAAGAGGAGCTAATGTTAGATGCTGAAAATTCAATTGCTGACGATCAACTCCAAAATGGAGTGCAACCTGAAGATGATATATCTGGTAGTTTGAATGACCATCCAATTTACATTCCCACCCATGTTGCAGAAACAACTGATTTAGGTCTTTACCAATGGCCTTCTATGCATAAATTAGGCTCGTCTTCTGGGGTTTTCGATTCAAGGTCCGTCTATATCATAGTCATTCCTGATTTGAGTTTAGATGAAAATAGTTCCAGTAGTTTGTACATCTGGATTGGGCGTGATGTGCAATGGAAGGAAAGTTTAGATGAAGTGATCGCCAATGATTCCATGTGCGAAGATAGTCATGTCCATTGGGAGAAAGTTGGACTCAGTTTTCTAATTCAGAAGGGCCTGGCCACTAGCTCTCTAGTTCAGGTACTTGTGATCTTTCCTTGTGTGTCTATTGTTACTTTAGTAGATGCAAGGTCCTATGTTTTAATTTATCAAGTGGAATAACTTCTACTCGAGTTCTTTTATAGCAAGTGATACAGAAAGACTAGTTAGCTCAAGCTAAATTTCTTTAGCACAGCTGATTAATTAGAACTACTTGTTATTTGACTTGAATGCAGATAGTGAAAGAAGGTGAGGAACCGGAGCAGCTTCTTAAGCATCTTGCGTGTTTCTCATTTAAGAAGGCATTAGATGATGGGGTCAAATAGTTTTGTTAAAAATATCGCGGATACCATCTGAGGTATGCAAAATCTTTGCTTCAGTCCTGGCAAGGATGTTTGATTAGTGAGCATCCCAAGCAGTAAAAGTTGAAGGTTTATGCTTGTGTGATGTTGAATGATCCAATGGAGAGGATTAACTTTCTCTCGTCGAAGGACATGTATAGGGAAGACGATGTATAGGAGTTCATTAGTTATATACTCTCTTGTTGAAAAATAAGTATACTGGTCCCTTTTCCCTGTCCAAATATATTCAGTACTAAAAGATGTAATGTAATAGGCCCTGCATTGGGACATTTAGCATTGTTACATACCCAAATTATCTTAAATGATTTCCATCATAAATTGTTCAATGTAGAATGGGGCTTGTTTGGCTCCACAGCTTCTTCATTTCGACATTGGAATATAAACGTGCATGGATAACAAAGATATCAGTTGTTTCTTCCTTATGGAACTTTGAATAGACTTTAGCTTTGGCAGGGACAATATTTCATAAAAGATGAAAAAAATAAGATTATTTGAACTTTTGAGGCTGAATATTATATCCACGCCCCCACCCCCACCCCCGCAAAAAAGAGGATGATTTTGGAAACATGCTAACCTCCCTTGTGGTGGTATACAGTAATACATTTAGGGGGCGTTTGGCAAAAAGGATTAGTAACATAGAGATTATTTTTTATCAAGTTTTTGGTTCATTGTTTTTCATCTAATCTTGTACTTTGGTTTAAAACTCTACAAAAAGTTTCTTTCTAATTATATTTTTGAATCATCATGATATTTTCTATTTCATGTAATTGGGTCAAAGTAGTGTTTTTTTTTTGGCTTCTAAATAGCTAGGAGAATAATAATTTTGTCGTTATGTTTTTTATTTTCTCAGTTGATTTATTTGAGAATAAATAATTGTGATCTTAATAAATTGGCCACTCATAAAACGTCAATTTTTAATTTAATAAAGATAGACGATCTACTTTTAAAATCAAAAAGATAATAAACAATAATTAAATAGAATAAACCACTTACGTTTACATATAAAATTATACATTATAGTTTTAATATGGAGTTAATATCTTAAAATGTCACTCAACCTCGTGCATATACTCTTTAATTTGTATCACCAAAATCAGTTGTTTGTGCATTCATATCAACAAGATCACTCAATTAAATTAATTGTATATATAAAAAAAAGATTGACATAATTGATTTTTTATATTTCGTAAACTAGTATACGTACCCGCGCAATGCGTCAAAAATATTAATATATTATTTATAACTATTATATATTGTGACATGTTATCGAACATATTGAAAGATATTATGCTTTAAAAAGGTTCAACTATCGTATAGTTTCTCAATGAGATACACCTCGTCTCTCCCTACATTCCACTCCATCGCTACCTCATCCCATGCTCAATCCCTCATAATCAAATATGTACAAATAGAAAAACTATTTATATTGAAAGACTGTTGATTCCTCCTTTAAAGAGATATATGTCAAAAGAAAAAAAATTCATTTTGGTTGAGAAATTTATAAGAAGAGAAATTAGTGTTTCAAAGGGTAAGAAAAACTATTTAGAGAAAGAATCAATTTATTTATGAGATTCATATCAAATTAGGAGAAAAATAAGTATTTTACTAATTCTTTTTTTCTTATATTTTACCAACTCTACATTACAAACTATCATTTCAATAGCTTGCCACTTAGATTTATTTAAAGTTGTAACTTCGTCTACCCTTCCTTCCCTCCCCCCCTCCCCCCCTCAACCTAATCTTCTTCATACTTTTTTTTCTATTATATTTTAATTACAAGAGATTATCATTTAAAAAGT
>JAOTQJ010000091.1:7581348-7591937 GCA_025642045.1 Solanum sejunctum | reverse complement strand
CCCCAAATAAATATATATATGGTTATATGTACATTATGTTTAAATTTATGTTATCATGTTTAGTATGTTATCTTATGTTCAAGTTATGAAGTATCAAGTAGATTATGTTCATTTATGTTCAAGTATTATGTTTGATAATTTACATATAATATAACCCTTAGTAGATGGTTAGCCTACGTACACACACACACACATGGTAATATTTAATTGAAAATTATATTATAACTTTTATCATTTATATTTTTTTTCTTCTTTTATGTTTAAAAATTTAATGTATTTGCTAGTTCAATTATTTTTAATCTCTTAAATCAAAAGATTTTGACTTTTACCATTTAGAATTTCTTTATTCTTCTTTTATTTTTAAAAGTTTAATGTATTTGTTAATTCAATTATTTTTAGTATCTTAATTAAAAGATTTTATTACTATATTTATTAATTTTGTTGTCTTAAAATTGCCTAATAGCTTGCCACTTGACTTAACCACATGCAAGATTATTCCTCTTTATAATAAATATAATATATATGAACCCACAAATAAATAAAATCTCTAAAAAGTAGAGGGACAACAAATTTAAAGTTTAACAATACTTCTCTCAATCCCCTCAAATCTATTTAATTAATTTTATTTATTTTCTTAATTTAATATTTTATATTTATAGTTTATATTAATAAATTTATTTAAATAAATTTACATGAGGTATAACAAACACCTAAATTAAGTTAAAATAAAATAACCAAAATAATGAATTTGTTGAACTAAATTTTAATCCAGATTATTCTATCAAACAAAACAGCTTAAGACAAATTAGTTAGCTTTTGAGTGTTCACATTAGTAATAATTAAGTTGAGAACTGTTTAAAAAAAAAAAAAACTTAATTACTTAAGGAAGGTAAGCTTATCTCAGAAATACCCAACAGATCTTTGCCTTCATAAGAAAAGTCTTACAAAAATATTTCTTTTTTTATTTTAAGTTGAATCAAAATACACTTCATATGGGAGACATTTTCATAAGACATCTCTTGTGAAGAACAAAATATCAAAACCAACATAACCCAGCTTGAGAAAGGTTCGCGAAACCCAAGTAACGAGGATCCCTCCAAATTTGTAAACAAACATATAGCCAACGACTTACATTCATTCCAATAATTTAACAGAATTCCAAAGTTTTACTGGAATGCAGTCCTTGAATTCCTTTACACCAATGCTCAACCCAAAACAGTATATAAAGGGGGTGCATTTCACACCGCAAACCTTCCCGAATAATTTCATAATCAACAAGTTAAACATAGTTAATTCTCTTCATCTTAAGAGAATGGAGCATGTTAATACATGAACAAAATATGCAACTGCAACTTCCATTTCATATTTTCTTTTGGGATCTGAGGAAGGCCATTGTTGGGCCTAGTGCAGTGCCTCTCATGGATCGATACGACCATGGGCTCTTCCCAGTACTTGCCTTTGTCCAACCACTTTCCTGAGCTAATTCTGCCTTCTTGGACTTGAGAGCATCGCTGAATTGCTCCCACAGGTTTACTCCGCCATTTTCTGTAATTCACATGGATCATTGGTGCATAGTCAGAATCTAGCTAAGAAAATTGGACACTACGTACAATGTATTGCATAAATCATATCAGGAGTCTGTAACACATTAGTTCACACCTGAAGGGTTAGATTGTGTTTGTTTACCATTGCTTACTTCTCCAGCTCCTGCAACAGTAAAACGTAAGGCCTCAAAAGAACAAATGCACCAAGATTTTATGTTTACATCTCCCAGTTTTAACAATCCCATTCCTTAGGCATGGGAAAACAGTGAAAATTACCAGTAGCTACGGTTTCAGTTTTGTTTTTACTGTTTCCAAGCACTGGAGTGGACTCATTGGCAGCAGAACCTTCAATAACCCAACTGGGTACTCCTGCTTGGTCTGGAGTACTATTCATAAGACGAACTTCAAGAAGTGCTGAAAAATCTATCTGCAAAAACGTGTGGTTTTGTATTGAATATAGTCAGGCATTAAGACCTACTATCTCTGCATCCCAGAGGATGGCAAGTTAAGTTCACTCGAGATATGCATAAATATAGATCACCACATATAGGAGTGAGTCAATTTTACTGAAATACCTCCAGAGATCCGTCTTCATTATAAATAGAGCTATCTGGTTGCTTTGAAGACTCATCCTCAGTAGCAATGATTGGAAATTCAGCTACTGGCATCAGTAAAACTCTATTTACTTCAGAATTATACCACAATATTTTCCCAATCTACAGCAGAAGGGAACATCAAATTCACTATCATGATGTACATCAATCAGAAGTACATAATATGATGGAGATAACTTATACCCGATAGGAGGAAACTTCAGGGATCCAGGTTGACGATAACTCAAGCAGCCGGTAAGCAATCACAAGACCCTCCTGCAAATCGAAACAGAGGTTTTCAAAATAATAAAATTGTGTATCACCCAAATCAATATATCACAAACACTCAATATATGGAGTGTTGGATACTGTAGATTATCAGCTGCTTTGTGTGAGTCTAATTAGTCTAAAGTTAACTGCAGATACCAATGCAACAGATACTCAAGGCTACAGATGCATTAAAGAACAAACCTTGGGCAGGTTAGAAAGAAAAGGAAGTGTATTGAAGTCGATTGATTCACAAAACTGAGGCTCTTTTTCCCCATTCACCATCTCAGGATGTTCTTTGTTTGAATCTAGAGAATCATTCTTTTGGGAAAATGAAACATTCTCTTGGCCCCATTTCTGTCTCTTCCGATTCATTATCTCAGAATGTTCTTTATTTGAACCGAGAGAATCATTCTTTTGGGAAAATAAGTCCTTCTCTTGGCCCCATTTCTGTCTCTTTCTATTCATTATCTCAGGATGTTCTTTGTTTGACTCTCGAGAATCATTCTTTTGGGAAAATGAGTCTTTCTCTTGACTGCATTTCGGTCTCTCACGATTCATCATATCAGGATATTCTTTGTTTGAACTTAGAGAATCATTCTTTTGAGAAAATGAAACTTTCTCTTGGCCCCATTTCTGTCCCTTTTTCTTGCTCATCATACCGTTCCACCTGAAACTTTCCTGCATGTAACTTGGAAATTCATTACTCGAGAAGAGAAAAGTTAACCCATTAAGAAACACATATTTCATCTCACGGAACATGCCTACCACTAGTCATGTCTGACACACTGTAACCTATGTCATTATGCTAATAAAATATGATGCAATTTCCAACAGAAAATGTATCAAATAAATTTTACCAAGGCCGCCAATTTTCTGGGTTTTTCCCATCACATCTAGAAGGATTAGTTCTCACAATTTTGTATGATTTCAGTACAGAAACTAATTATCTAATCGAAGAAAAAATGGAAAAGGAGGACCAAGCATCCTACTAAAGATAATTAAATACCTATATAGCAGATAGAGGCCACTTTGTCGAGGAAAAACATGTCTATGCTATGACAGTTAGCGAAGCAATTCTGAAACACTATAAAAATATTGATAATGACTATAATAGAAACACAAATATTCAAATGGATGAAAATAGGGTTGCCGGATTATTTTTTTCCTCCTATCTGTCAGTATAATACAACATATAGCATTTGCTAACCAACATCTGAGATATGGTGAAACCCAATAAGATTAATAGCGTTATGCGAGCTTCATATATGTACGAATGACTTTGTTTTGTAGCACAATCTCATTTTAAGTCTTTGTTAATCATGGAAAAATTATGAGTGAATCCTCCCTTTTTCTCCATCTTTGGCGCATCTTTCACATAACCTCCAACAAAGCCTTGAAGCAATATGAAGTGGAATTTTTAATTGCTCGACACATTGGGTCTAGACAAGACATTCTTGAGAATGGCATGCTCAAAAACTTGGATTTCAAGATCTTAAGACACTTATATTCAGAATAAGATACAAGATTCAAGGAAAAATCAAGAAAAAAGAGCATCATAGAGCAACTTGAGCAAAACGTACCACTTCTTCTTGATTCTGCTTCAAAACTTGTTCTGCAACATCCAGAAGATATCCATATGTTAGATCTTTTCCATAAAATTTAAAAAGATACAACACTTGAAACCTTTGAATCAGTGTCATTTTTTATAGAGGAAAAAAAGAGCAATCAGATTAATTTTTTAGAGCAGACAAGCAATAATACACGATCTAAATCCCATCACCTGCAAAAAAGAGGACAGGAAAAAGAAAGACAAACAAACAAGCAAAACTAATAACGGTAAGAAACTACAAGTTATATTAAACCAAGCCCCACTGAACCAGTCAGTATGCCACACTGAATTTGAACATCTTATACCTGTTCCCTTGGCAAGAACAGAACAAAGATCAATGCCAATGACAAGCACCAAAATTATGACCCACTTTAACTTGAATCAGCTTATAATTTGAATAATTTAATAAAATACAAGCCTGCATAATAGTTACTGAAGTGGGAGAGAGTTACAGGTAAATATAAATTTGTGTACTGGGAGAACACGTAATCAAAACAAAGAGGGGGTACAAGACCTTTCCCAACAGGTTCAAACCGAATATGCCCAGGCCTTACTTCAACTGGAACAACTTCATCTTCTGTGTCACTATTTTGACATGATTGTCCACACAATTTGCTTTTTTCTTCTGCATGTGTTTCTTTATTTGTATCTCTATTCTTATCTTCACCATGTGATTGCTTCCAGTGCAACTACATTCATGAGATTGTATTGTCAACAGAAACAAAAGTATACAACAGATAAATAATTTGTCTGTGTCAGATCACTCACAAGTCCCTTTGGTTGGCCAGTTACCTCTTCCTTTTTAGTTTTAGTTTTCTGCTGCTTCCAATTTTGCTGCAAACTTTGTAAGTCAACTTTCCAGTACATAATGCAGAAGCAACTGGAATGTAAGTTTTATCAAATATATATTACTACTCACGTGTCCCATCAGTTGACCATTAGCCTCGTCATCCAATCGCCCCTTTGGTTGGCAGCTAGGCTCTCCCTTTCCAGCTTTAGCCTGCATTTCTTTCCAGTTCCGCTGAAAAATTTACCCAGCATTAGTTTAGATTACATGGCAGTAATAGCTGACTTATTTGCATCATTGGATCACTTACTAGTCCTTCTGATTCAGCAACTGTGTTCTTCTCCTTAATTTTGGCCATCTCTCGCAACCATCGCCTTTTAGCAGCTTTTCTCTTGGCACTTCTACTAGGGCCCTGACAGATAGAATTGACATTTTAAGTACTTGAAGACGATTAATCAGATCTTCAAAATTAAATTTGAGAAATGCAATTGCCCTGATTTTATATTTTACTTTGGCTAAGTGAAGATAAAGTTATCAATGTACAGCATATCTATGCTAATATATACAAAATAAAGCAAATTAAACCACAAACAACATCCAGCTGGGAGTGCAAGAGTAGAAAAACATTTACAAAGGCAGACAACAATAAGTCTAGTAGCCCATTACAAGGATCCTATGGTGTCTAAAATAGAAACTACATCTGAGAAAGCTTCTTTACACCAAAAGTGAAATTAAAAACATACGGTTCATCTTAATCTTCTGCTCAGTACTGACAATGTCTTCAAACATCTAGAGTTTCTCTCCCCCTCCAGATGGTCCCCCAAATGCATGTCCACATTACACTCCACAAGCTCCTCTGCGTTGCGATGCTCCCAGGATCATTTCAACAGATTAGTAGTTGCCCAGTCTCCATCGTAAAGAGTGTTTATTACTTGTATGAGTGAAAGACCCAATCTCTGTTAAGAGGAGGTCACTCTCTCCACTTCCCAGTCATTCAGATGTCTTTTTGAATACAATATTCCATCATTGGGAAGACCAACATTTATTAACAGTAATTTCAGCATAGTTGCACAACAAGTCTGGAAAGGAATCTTTTAGAGCTGCTTGGCCAAACCATACATCCTTCCAGAACTTGGTTATGTGTCACTTCCCACCCTGATGCTATCTCCATACAATTTTGTCCAAGGATCTCTAATTATTCTCCAAACTCCCACATCATAAGCTGTGTCAACCACATTTGAGCTCCAAGGCTGTTTTGACCATGTTTATGCAGTACCTCTCTCTGAAAATTTCATTCCTCGGAACTGAACCTCCATAACCAATTCATCAGTAGACAGTTATTTTGTACATTTATGAAGGGGAACCTTAGAGTAACTGGTAAAGTTTGTGCCCATGTGACAAGGAGGTCATGGTTTCAAGCCTTGAAACAAAATCTGGCAGAAATGCAAGGTAAGACCGCATACTAGACTCTTGTGGTCAGGCCCTTTCCCGGACCCTGCGCATAGCGGGCGCTTCAATGCATTGGGCTTGCCCTTTTTATGCCAGGTCCAACCTGATTCTTATATAACTGTGCCACTTCACTAAATTGTAACCCCCTCCCTCCTTGTTGTCTTTCCTAAAAAGTCTCCATTTACGGGAAGGAATAGGAAAAAGAGACATCACATAGGTAAGGAGAGAATCCAAAACAGAATTTATCCAAGTGATTCTCCCTAGGTAGGGAGAGAATCCAAATCAGAATTTATCCAAGTGATTCTCCCTCCAAGTGATAGGTACTGCACCTTCACTGAACAAACCTCTTCTCTGTCTTCTCCAGGACGGTATCCTGAATCTCCATGGCCTTGTGTCTACCACCAAGAGGCATACCTAGGTATACTGTAGCCATTTGGTCAAACCTACACCCTAGAATGTCAGCCAAAACTTTAAATGTCATTAACTTCCTTTATAGGGAAGATGTTAGTTTTCCTCTAGCTTATTCTTAGCCCAGATGTAGCTTCAAAAACTAGTAGCATCATTCTGAAGTGCTTAATCTGCTCCACTTCAGCTTCACAGAATAATTGTGTCATCTGTTTTAGCCCCCCCCTCCCCTTACCCTCCACCATCTATCTTGAGACCTCTCAACCAATCATTTCCATAGAAATCTTCACCATATTGCTAAATCCTTCCATGGCCAAAATAAAGAGAAAAGGAGAAAGTGGATTAACCTGTCTTGGTAGAGAGTGGATTATAATCTATCCGTGGTAAATCCTCTGAAGTAAATATAATCGCTCTATGATGAATCCTCTGAATGGATTCAGAAGACTCATATTGCAACACCAACTAGTTTGGGATTGAGGCATTTGGTCAATAAGTGCACAATGCAATTTCTTTTTGAACTTCCGTCAAAAAAGTTGGCAAAGCATGTCCTTGAGGGTGAATGGAGATGGAAATAGTTCAAGATGACTCAAGATTGGTGGTCACCTTAGTCCTCCTGGGTGTTACCCAAAGGAAGTGTCGAGAAGATGGGTTTGCTTATGCCTTCTTGGTAAACAGAGAAAGAAACCATCCTAAAAAATCATCTTCATTGGGCACTATGAAGGTCAAAGGAGATGGAGGAGAAGTTCCAAAGGAAATAGAAATGGAATGCACCGACTTCTTTGACAAAATTCCGTAATGGTGTTAGAGACCAGCCACAGTGAAAGAAAAATTGGTCAGGGATGATGCAATTCTTAGACAGTTGGGCAAAGAAGGTAAGTGTGTCCTATATACAAATGACAATGCTTTTTTAGTGTTATTACCGGCACAACAGGTTACAGGGCTTGTGGGAACATCAAAGTCTTGGGATGTTAAAAATAATCTAAAGTGAAGCGCACGTTGGACAAAATGAGGCTTTTAAAGCCAAGTCCCCTTTCAGAGGTATGAGCCGCAATAAGAAATTGGGCCCTATTCCTCCAGATCCAATTTTAAAATTTTACATACATGGCCATTTTTGAATCCCACAAAGCCAAAGATTCAGACCCTTTGGTACTGGAAATACATGCAAACGATGCCGCAAACAGAGAGATCAACTCAATCACCATTGCGCATAACATCAAAGAAATGGACATTCTACAGGAAACAATCCGAATTTAATACCTCAATGGAGATAAGGATTCTTGCTGAAGAAGAAGAAGACACAAGTACCCCTAAGAAAGCAACCAACAGTATAACTCCCATCCAAACTCTAACAGGCAACTGGTGAATTTATCTTAGGAAGTTCATTGGATGATAGTGATACAGCCTTATGAGAACCACACCCCAAATCTAAGGTGGGAGACCCCAAGGCAATATAAAGCCCACATCAGATTTCCATTTAACTGATGTGGGACTCAGGTCCCATTCATTGCAATAATATCATAAAAACCACCACGCTCTGTATTTCATTGTCCTCGACAACTGTGTGCTGGACATTGCTAGCCCTAACCGTGCACTGTCATACCAGCATCACCATCCAAGGCACGGTGCACTAGGAGGGTGATAGGTGGTTCTAATACCATTAATACAACCTTAGGAAAACCACACCTCAAAAGCTAGCTATTGAGGTAAGAGAGCCCACATCAGCTCCCAACTTAACCAATGTCGGACTAACGTTCCATTCATTGCAATAATATCATAACAGATAGAAGACACACAACCAATTGAATCTCATTCTCCAGAACTGATGCATCACTGTGGCTGCATCGAAACATCATGAAACTCCGCAAACAATTAGGTGTTGAGGTTCGAGACTCTGAGTAGGAGACTCTTGCCTTTTTCATGGAAATTGATAGGAGGAAGATGAAGAACCATATGCCAGAAAATTGTAAAACCCCAAAGTGGAAAAGGCTGCAACAAAAGCTGCAAGAATTAAAAGGTCTGATTGTTGAAATAAATTATAAAAGCAATGGCAATAGAAACAGGGGGAAATTAATGCTGAAAAGTAGACCATGAAGATAAATACTATCTCATGGAATGCTGGGGAATTAATGGATAAGGAAGGAGAACTACTCTGAAGAGCTTAATTCACAAGGAGCAGACATCTATTGTTTGCGGGTGACAAAGATGGAAGAAAACACAGCTGCATATGTAAAAGAAATTTGGGCAAACAGATGGATACATTTTGAATTTCTACCTGTAAGTGGCACAAGAGGAGGGATGTTAATCATGGGGGATAGTAGAATTGGGAAAAGGAGCTCATATGCGCTGGTATGCACTCATTAACATGTAGTTTCAAAGTAGTGGCATAAGACTTTCTCATGGTATTTAATTGAAGTTTATGCTCCAAACTCTAGAAGAGAAAGACACAATTTATGTGACGAAATCGGTGCTGCTAGGGGCCTATGTGGTGACCTTTGGTAGCTTGTGGAGATTTTCAAACTAAATTCACCTCGGAAGAAAAGAATGATACTTCACAGTCCAAAGTATGTCAGATTTCCCAAATTTCAGCGAGGAAATGGAGTTGATATACCCTCCTCTCAATGGTAGGCAATTCATTTGGACATGGGGAGGCATTCAGGACTCGGCAATCCAGGACAGTAGTTAGAAATATCCAACAACCTAATTTTTCCTAAGGTCATCACAGATCACTGGCATATATCTTTGAGATGTGGGAATTGGGACAAGTACAAAGTCCTATTTTAAATTTGAAAGCTGGTGGTTGAGAGTGGATGGTTTCACAGAGCAGGTTAAATGTTGATGGGATCCCTTTGAAGCTGAAGGTAGACTGGACCACATTCTAGCATGTAAGTTTAAAGCTATGAAGATCAAACTAAAAGAATGAAATCAGGTTATTCAGGAAATTAACAATGAAAAGGAACAATATTTTCAATCAAATACCAATGATTGACAATGTACAACAACAAAATCTAAGACGTGAAGAAGTGGCTTTAAAAGCTGAACTCCCAACAGAACATGAAGAAGTGGCCATTAATGAAGAAATACATTGAAGGGAAAGATCCAGAATTCAATTGTTGAAGCATGGAGACAAAATTCTACCAAAGATCTGCAAATGCTCATAAGAGAAACAACCACATTGAACACCTAGTGGTTGAAGGAGCAAATTTAGTGGAGACTAGAGATATCAAAGATGAAATAATCAGGTCCTAAAAGCAGCTCTATACAGAAGCAAAAGTCAAAACCAGGAGGCCTGGTTTCAATTTCACAGAGTGGAGAGACGAGTGATTTTGAAATCACCAAGTAGGAAAGGTAATTGCTTCAGAGGTTTTGAGGAACAGGAGGTTCTTGATAGTATCAAATTATCTGCCACTGACAAAGCCCCCGGGCCATATGGTTTCAACATGGTTTTCTGCACTCGTTGCTGGGACATTATCAACACACATACCATGTTGGCAATCAAGAACTTTCACAGCCTAGAGTTCTTTGAAAAGATTTTTAATGCGAAAACAGGTAGTGAGCATTTTAGAAAAAAAAAAATCCCAACTGATTTAGCAAAAAATAAGTTTTAATCTATTGGACAAACTTGGTGAAAGTAGATTGAAAATGAGATCCACATTTGGAAATGAGATTGTAATACCCCAGAAGCTGGAAAGTTGGAATCAAAAAAGGAAAGTTCAGAAAAGGCTGCAGGGCAGGGACCACGAGCCTGGTCCTCTTTACGGCCCGTAAAAGATTCCACGAGCCGTAAAGGATGCTCGTGGAGCCCGTTAGACAGTTCAGCATCTTTCAGATTTAGGACCACGAAGGACTATGGGTCAAAGAATTTCTGAAAATATTTTCTTTTATGCTCAAAGAAAGGTATATCTTTCATATATTTCCTTCATCTATTTATACAA
>JAOTQJ010000091.1:7559689-7581248 GCA_025642045.1 Solanum sejunctum | reverse complement strand
CATGTAGAACTGCTGTGTACAATCTGTAAATGGACAGCCATGTACCAACTCCTACTGGAAAGAATAATATATTGACAGTACCCACTTTATGGACTCGTGGAATGAGTCCATACATGGAGATTCAAAGACCTCGAAAATCAACTTAGACCGGATGGACCCTTTTGACAGATTGTGGAGCTGGTTACGGGGTAGTAGTAGTGCCCGTACAAGTGAATCCTGAACTTCAGAAATTGGAAGGGGTCTTCACTTCTACGAGGAGGGTGTACGGATTGTAGAGTGCTACACGGATCGTGAATTTGGTTTGTGGAACCCACTGACAGAAAATATTATTTTGGAAAAGAAGGGAAGATTTACGAGGGTCCTACGGCCCGTGGAAGGAACCACGAGCTGCAGAAGGTGTCCGTAGAAAAACTTTTGAGACATGAAATTTTACTCTTATTTCCATGAGGGGTGTTCACGGTTCGCAAACTGAACCACTGACCATGGTCACGTGGTTACTATCGACAGTTTTAAGTGAAGGGCACTTTTGAAATTTTCTGCTCTCCTAACCCCTAAACTGTGTCGTTTTGGACCTATAAACTACCCATAACCGTTTTTAGCCTATAAACTACCCCCCCAATCCCATTCATTCACCCAAAATCCTCAAACTTCTCTTAAGCCTTTCCTATCCCAAGGTCATCTTCCACATCAAACTAGGTTTCAAGGATTCAAGTATCCTTTTCAAGTTATAAGCTGGGATTCTACTCAAGGTATGTGGGTATAACCCAAATATTTTCAAGGTTTTCAATTCAATTTCTTCTAAATTTCATCTAGGGTTATGATTCTTCATTAGGCTATTTCGATTACGCTTTGATCTATCATTATTCATTTAATTATGATTGAATTCACATTGATTTTATGATCTCAAGGTTTTTCACCGAATGGAATCTCAAGTTCCATGTAGGGTTTCATGAATTTAATGGTTCCTTCAAATTATGATTAAATTGATGTTGTTTTACCTGATTATGCATGAATTCATCAAAATTACATAATTTAAGGTTGATTACTCATGAACTCATGCTTTTACTTTAAATTTAATTATGAGTAATAATCATGATTCTACAAGAATTTCATGCATACTTATGAAAGTGATGAATTAAGTTCTAGATGATGATTCTCATGAAGAATGAAAGCTTATGAAAGGATTTCTTACTTATGAATGATGGCAAAAGATTTTCTCACCCAATTATAGATTCAAGACGTTGAAAAGTAGTTCTCTCAATGATTGAATCCTATGACAGGAGCTATTATATGATTATGACTTTTATGAATATGGATGGGTTAGTAGATATTGCCTCTCTACAAGACATAACTTAGCAATTTATGATTTCTATTCCGTTGAGAGTTTACTTAGCATCGAGTTGACCTTGGGATAGAGGCTCACCAGCTAATAGAGGCATGATCTGTTAGTAGAATCCCATTATCCCATAACTACATGTTACCGTAGGATGAAAAGGATCACCTGTTAGTAGAGGCTTGATTCCCTAGAAAAGGCCACCCATTAGTAGAGGCTTGAGTTCTTAAGTAGCTTAATCGATCCACTAGGGTGATGTATGATTCTTACCTAGGAAAGTATGGACCCTCACTTTTCAATGTGTGAAGTTGAACACCAGACTTCATGTTATAGCTCATATAATTTATGTTGATTAAAGGTATCTCTCACAAAGGTTAATGATTTTCTCACTATGACTTATGGATTTCGCTATGTTATTAATTGATTATGCCCTTTTTTCACGAGTTTCGCATTGACCATGTCTTACCTAGTGCATTTCACGTACTAACACCTACTTTTTTTGCCTGCATTGTATTATAATGTAGGGTCAGACACTCCATTCACATGGCTAGATCCGACCTCATTGAAGTTTGACTTAGTGAGTTCTCATGATTTGAGGGCAAACCTCACTATGATATTTCCTCATGATTGAGACTACTTCACTGTTTTTGTTTAGGGTGAGCTAGGGCTTATCCTACGCGCCCATCTAGACTAGTATTATAGGCATGGTAGACTATGATAGTAGTCCATTTATTCGGACATGTGTACTTTCAATTTGAGGTTTTATATTGAGACTTATCTTCCGCTTCTTGATTCTTTTAAATTTTTACCTACCTTATGCATGTAATGAATGCTAAGAGGCTTGGTTGGAGTCCTTTAGGGTTCTAATTACCGTGTCATGTCTAAGGCCTAGCTTGGATTGTGACAAAGATCCACCGTGATCTCATCTTGTCCTTAAAGCCCTCCAACCCCATCCACCAATATTCAAATTTGAAATGTCTTCTTAATTTTTATATGAACCTAGCTTTAGTGGCATGTTATGTTTAACCTATAAAAAGCAACCTCCCAATCAAATGAATACAGGAATCCACCAATTCTGGATAAACTCTTGTGATTATATCCCCTCTCAAAGAAAATGACCCTCTAAATAAAAGAGGGTCTAACAATTCAAATTCATTAATATATTCAGAGAAACAGCCTCTCTACCTCTACCTCTATAAGGTAGTGTTAAGATTTACGTACATTCTACCCTCCCCAAACCCCACTTGTGGGACTCCACTGGGTATGTTGTCGTTGTTGTATTCAGAGAAATCAGTCATTGGCCCTGAGATTCTATGACAATTTTCCCTCTATGATATATATACACACCTTGTGACCTTAAAATCACCACAAACCACCCAAGGCTCATCACAGAAGCTTCTACTAGTTGTCAATTCCTATCAAAGCTCTCTTCTGACCACTCTACTACAATTTGCATATACAACATTAAGAAACCATGTTAGCTTTTGATCGATCTTTATGAATTTACAAGTGATCATTTATCCACCAACTTCAACTAGTTCGCCCATCCACTCTTATTCTACATAATTAAAATCCCTCCACAGTTGTCCCTAGCCTTCAAATGCTCTTACCCTGCCCATCTATTATCCCATACCTCCCTAATCAAGCGTTTGACATCCCTTTCTAATTTGGTCTCATTCAACACACAAATATTTGCCACACACAGTGTTGAATTATATGCTTAACCAACCTCTTTCTGCCGGCCCAGTTGAGACCAATCACATTACAGGCAATAATTAAGTTTCATTGATCAGCAATAGGTGGTCTCCTCCCGTCACCTCTTGGTTCTCCATCTTTAAACTTCATGTTAAATTGCAAGTTTCTAATTTCCTTTAGAATGACAATTTCCTTGCATCCTTATTTTGATATCCCTAAATTGATTTGTTTCTTCTTGTTTAATCCAATTTCATTAAATGAGCAAAGGCCTCTTTCCCGCAACCTTTGAAAGATGCCCCAAACAGTTGATTAAACTTAATGACATTTAGATGAAGCCATAAATCAGCTTATCCCTATACATCCTCTTCATGAAATGTATCATCAATTTGAAGCGGAAGGCTACAGAAAATGTTCCAATTGTCCAGTGATTTCTACTCCACATCTCCTCCCCTCAACATGAGATGTTGCTTCAAATTTCTTCTATCAGTTTCAACATTTGGTCGTTCTTGACCGCTATTCTCAACTACTTTGAACATTTTGGATTTAATTCCTTAGAGATTTGAGTGGCCATTCTCATGCAAACTACCAGATTTTCGCTGATTGCCAAGTACATCGACTCCAAGTCCTAGGTTAATGAAATTAGTCTATAAAAGGCTCTGGGGTTAATCTCTTCAAAGAGGACTCGGACTAGACCAATTATACAAGGCCCATTTCTTTATTTTTTGGTTTCGACAACGGCTAATCTAGTCGGACCACTCAAGGATTCACAAAGCCCCTTTCTCCCTTTGTTAAAATCAATAGATAGTCCTATCTGTGAACCTAAAACATTCAAATTCTCGTAAGAGCAAGTTCCTAACATGTGGCAACTTGTTTAATCCCTTCTCTTATATCCACCAGTGGTTAGCCAATGGGAAAAAGAGCTCAACCTTTTTCCCTTCTGTTGCTTCTTTCTCAAGGATTCTCAACGGCTCTCCTAGGTTACAACGTCACCTCCTATGCCAACCCCAGCTCCCTTTCTGACATATCTGAACATGTGGTGGCATTTCGCACTACATATTTCCATTGACTATGTCAATATTGTGAGGTATGCTAGCAGTTGGACCTCATACCTGGTACATGCTAGTGAAGATAATGTATAGCTCCATCTCCTATCCAACCAACCCCCGCACTTATCGCTTGTCTCCTTCATCACCTTCTTGTTCCAAAGATGTAAGGGAAAACCTAAAACCCTAACCTAAACCAAGTCAAACATGGTGCTTGAGTGTACTGCACCCTTCGTTGAATCCCACCAATCAAGTTTAAAAGAAGACCCATCTTCTCCAACCCCTATCAAGACACGTTCAACAGCTTTTAGCTTTCCTTGATTGGAACTCAAAGAGAAAATGGAACCCATTCATATCATACACCTGATTGTCTACGGCCCCCTCCCTTCCAGCACTCTTGCGCCCACTTTCTACCTCACTATGTGTGGGAGTCTCATTCCTGCAACAAAATCGACCAACTAAGCAACTGCACAAAACATCTTTATCATTATCTTGAGAAGTTACTTCTATCAAAATGTTCTCTGTATCCACTAGCATCTCCTTAAGAGACCATTGATTATTGTTCAGAGCTTCCTTAAAGTTCTCCCCGTTAGTAAATTTTTATATGTATCTCCACTTGTAGTAAATGTGCCTTGAGTACCTACTTTTCTGCTAATATATTCTTCAACTTTTAGCAAGATTCCCCTACCTTCATTAAATTTGTTCTCTGGAATAATGACCACAAATATGTATGTCCCTTGACAGTATAACAGAAATGACCTTCCATATTTGTTAAACTTCTGTGAACAATAAAAATTGGTCACAAAATCCCTACATCTTCATGACTTAAAAGTTTTCCCCATATTCTTTGAGGCTTATATAAGTCTTCTGCAGACCCAAAGTAAGGCACTTTAACTCAAGGTAAACCTCTTCGATGAAATTTTTGCGTTTTCCACCTAATCATACTACACTTCCGACTCCGAAAGTTTCAGTAAGGTTGTAAGTTTTCCCCAAGATCTGAAGTAGCATCTTTTTCCCATCGAAAGAAACAACAGAATAGAAAAGAGGAAGAGAAAAAAAGTGAGGATGAGAGATTCTGGTGACCGGACACAATCAGAAAAGAAAATTATAGGTCCGTAAAACACCTTTAGAAGGTTACTACTTTGGGAAGAATGCCTGGGAGGATTTCTTTTTTTAAAAAAAAAGTGGCTACTGTTCTCTTCAATGTTTTTCCCTGTGACTTTTCCACTACTATATTTTCTTTACATACTTGATTTTTGAGATGCTTTACTTGAGCTGAGGGTCTACCAGAAACATCCTTTTTACCTTCACAACATAAGGCAAGACTGCATACACACCCTCCCCAAATTCTACCTAATTACATTGGGTATGTTGTTGATGTCCAGCCAGCTAGACTGCTACATCCCACAAGCATAGGAGTTGGATAATCCTCTTGGACAAGGTTGGAGAGATGGTACACAATGAGTGTTGCAACTGGTACAAACCTGGGATTTCCAGGTCACTACTCCTGGCCTCAACCACTGAGTTATCCACTGGGGAACAGACATAATATAACAGAGTGAAGCCATCTTGTTGAGATCCCATTTCCATCTTCCATATTTTACATCTCACAGAAATCTCAGAATCCTTTCTGTGTAAGTGCCCGTTTGGATCGGCTTATTTTACGTGATTTTAAGCCAAAACAAATTTTAAGCAATTTTGAAGTTTTGCGTACAATTTAGAAGTGCTTATAAGCACTTATTTAAAGGCAAAATGACAAAATAAGCCAAAAGCCAAAAGTTAGAAATCATAAATTATAAGTCATAAGCTAAAAGCCAATCGAAACAGGCTCTAACCATGATTTACCACTGTGTGAACTAGCTATCATATGTCCCCTTCTTCTCAATATACCCATGATCTCTTCTACGTGAAGACGACAATATTACCGCTCAAAGACATAAGGTCCATTCAAGATGTTAAACACTTCCAGTGAACCATACTAGTGAATAGAAATAAGTTACGCAACTAAAGAACCTGATCAACTTTGTGGGATTTTGAACTAAGAGCAAGTGACCCTTATTAATAATAGTTGTGATATCTCGCCTTTCTATGTGAGCATCCATGCGTACTGAAGATCAAGTATTAATCTAACTGCTTTGCACAAATTTGTGAGATATCCACCAAAATTTAGGACTTCTTTTTTCCAAATTCTGCCCGCCAATAGAAGAATTATGTAAAAGAATTCTATCTGAAGGAAAAAACAAAAGATGGATGGAAAAAGACAGCTATTATGAACCTTCTTTTTGGTCGCATCAGAGTTGGGGGGCGCCTCTAGATTTGCCACATCGTTTTTGTGAAGCTCGTCATTTCTACAAAAAGAGAGAAATTTTGAAGCAATGAGACATTAAATACATCCATGCAAGAATAAAAAAGAGACAAAACACGCACTTGCAAATGCCTCTACTGGGCAAGAGACAGAGAAAGTAAACATTGCACGAAAGAGGTGGTTTCCACAGCAAAGGATAAGCAATCTTCTCAATTGTATACATAAATGTCACATTGTATAAAATATAATTTAGATTACCTCCTTTTGAGTGATAAAGACTAACCTTGTCAAACCCCCACAACCAAGCTAGAATTAGGGATAAAGAAACTTGAAATGATAAGGAGAAGAAAAACAATTGACATGTTACCTGCAGAACCTGGACTGGTAAACATACAAGCCTGACACTGAAAGATGGGTTGGTTCCTTTTAAATAGTATAGTGAAGTCCAAATGCAAAAAAATATTCTCAATACAGCAAAGCAACACAGCCGACACAGAAAGCAACTAGCAAAGTGCATACATAAACAAAGTACGCACAAATGGAACCACGAACGTCAATAACTTCAAATTTCTTTCAGTATTTCAAAGTCTACTAAAGAAATGGATCCTCAAACAAGAAATGATCACACAGCCAGTCGAACAGTAATGCACCAAGAAGGTTCGCAAAAGAGAACATATACCAAAAAACTGTGAAAATAATTCATAGAAAGAAATTACAGCTTCCAACGGACATACTTCTTCATGCTGGGTGTGACAGGACTGTCCTCATTACGTTCAGCATTTCCTTTATTATTTTCCATATCTTTGTTATGTGATTCAGATACCTTGTGTTTCTCTTCTTGTTTGTTGGTCTGTGCATCAAGCTTCTCCTTAACATCAGAACAGTGTTTCTTTTTCCTACGATGAACAAAGATTTTAAGCAGTCAAAACACTTAAAAAAATGATTAAAGAAGTCATAACTTACTAGGCGCATTTAAAGCGACAAATCTAGGCAAGTCAGATACACCAAAACAACAAATCAAGAATTACTTTGAGTTGGGAAGCATTTTTGATGCTTTTCTTTTTTTGGAAATTGCATTGCCAACCAAAGCATTTTTCTGGTATGACGTATCTTCCTCTGGTTTTGCCTCTTCCTCCTTTTCAGATTCATCTTCAGGCTCTTCACTGTCATAAGACTCATAACCTTCAGCATCATGATCAAACGCTTCATTTGTCAATAGCAATGGTCCACCCATTAGAGGTTGGTTCTCAAGAATTTGGAGATTTTCAACTGTATTGGGATAATTATTTCTTTCGACGGCTAAAATCATATTTGGTCCATCATTTCCATCGACAGCTAAATGCTCGCCTTTCTTCTTCACACTAAAGCAAAAATATCAGATTAGAACATTCAATCTACAGGAGAAACATGAGAGACAAATAAAAAATCAAATAAAAACCTGACTACATCTTTGTCTTCCAAAATACACGTTGACTCAAAAGGAGGCAAGACAAAACCATCCATCTGCATGATATGAAGAGAATATAGTGAGACCACAACAGAGCAAGTGTTCTTTTTCAGTTCTCCTCAATAACACAATTAACCAAGTGCAGCAAAGAACATAGCACTCAAAGAAGAAAAACCAAGCTAGGAGACACAGTTGAAGCAAACAAAGCAGTAATCATAAGGAAACAACAGGAGAACAGAAGGAAATGTCAAAAAGATTAGCTTAATTTTAACTTAGGACACGTGCATAAATCAAAGGAGTTACAGAGACAATGCAAACTAATCAAGAGTACATTAGAACCATTGTGCTTAAAAAAGAAAATTGACAATATTCACGGTGCATTTGGCATGGAGGAAGATATTCTCCATAACGTTAGTGCTTGATTAAGGTTGAGTTACTTGAGTACACCCTTGTCCATAATATTGGGAATAAGAATGGATTTTGGTGTTACATTCAAGTCTCAAAAGTTGACAACAATGTCAATTGGTTGAAGCAACTATGGAGTAAGAACTAAGGTATGTAAGTGAAAATAACTTACAGCAATAAGTTCACAAAGTCATTTTTGAAAAAACTATTTTTCCTGGGAAAATGTCATCCACAATCCAAGGTAACCAAGCACTACAAAATGATTTCAAGGAAAGCATTTTTCCAGTAAAATATTTTCCCCCATACCAAAGTCACCCAATTCAAAAATTACTCTTAAGGCAGGGGTCAGAGTTGAAGCAAACAAAAAAATAATCAGCACTCAGCAGAAGAAAAAACCCAAAACCCCAAAAAAGCTTCAATTTTTCCTTCTTTTTTAAATTAGGAACACATGCAGAGATAAAAAGAAAGCAAAGGAAGCAGCTACAGACATCAACAAGATTGAAAAGATGTGATTTATAGGCCATACTAAGCAAATAAAAGTAGTAAACTACTCAAGAATGGAAGGAAAGATAAGAAATATTTTAGCTTCAAGCACATGCAGGGGTAGTATAAAAGAGAGGGCGTGAGTTAGAGAGAGGCCCACATCACGGCATCCGAAAATGATTGAAGGAAACAAAAGGGCTGATCAACAGGAGGAAAAAAAAACTCCAGAATGGTAGAAAACTAAAATGATTTCGTTAACCTAGGGGTTTAACATTTGCAATGCAATGCTCAAAGAAGCAAACCCGCAAGCTAGAAGCAACAATTGAAGCAAGCTAAAGCAGTAAGCAACAGAAATTTTTCAATAAATAGACAATTTTAAAACTTCGGACTTGCAGAGAAAAAGGGAGTTACAGATAGGAGGATTCCATTAGGACAAGAATCATGTAGCTGAAATTTGTGGAGAAGATAAGACGAAAGATCAGCAACAGTTCTGTGCTGTTGGGGTTTGAGAAGAAGCCAGCTTCTTATAAAACCCTCAGATTTCTGCCAGTCGCTGAGAATGCCAGGGTCTTTGAAGGACAATCGAAGCCTCACGCCATCCATTGCTCCGCTTTGAAGCTTTGCACTTTAAGTAGTTATAAACCCTGGTGGCAACTTCCGGCATAAACCTCCCTATCTTGCCCAAGTACTCCTTTTATTTCCTTCTTTGTCTCAACTTCCAAAGTACCATAAGAAAATAAAGTGGGACGTGGCAAAAGTTTTGGATTAAAAAGAGCAAAGTAAGTCAAATTTTTTATTAATTAAGGATGCGTTTGGTATGATGTATTAGAAGATATAATTCACAGATTAGTTATTGGTATTAATTATTATTATATATAGGAAATTTTGACTCATATATCAACTAATTCATTATTAGTTAATATCATATACCTTTTTTTAGTATTAACTAATACATGAATTAGTTATCATGGAATAAATATATAAAGACAAAAATATCTTTAAATTCTTTTATATTTTTTATTTTCATGCTTTTAGATTTTATATTTATAATTTTGTACAAGTAAATTTATTTAAATAAATTAGCTTACAAATTTTATTTATTTTATGGGTTCATATTTTCATAATATAAAAAAAAAATTATCATGTCAAATTTTTAAATTTTATTTATTTGTGGTTTCATATTACATAATAAATAAAAAAATATTTTTCCATGTCAATATTTTTGAAAATTAATTTAGTTGAGTAATATTATTGATACAAAACAAAGTTCAATGATGTTAAATATATTCTCAAAGTTGAGCGGCCTTATAAGATATAAACACTATACTAAAACTACAACTTCAATTTTTTATGTGTAAATATAGATTGTTTATTTGACAACAGTTTACCATTTTTTCGATTTTAATAATAGATAGTCTATCTTTATTAAATTAAAAATTGACGTTTTATTAGTGATGAATTCATTAAGATCACAATAATTTATTCTCAAATATTCAATGAGAAAATAACAAATATGACGACAAAACTATTGTTTCCCTAACTAGTTAGAAGCTACAAAAAAAAATCTACTTTGATCTTTTTACATGAAATGAAAAATTCAATAATAATTCAAGGTAAAATTGGAAAGAAGCTTTTTATACAGTTTTAAACTAAGCACAAGATTAGATGAAAAGTAATGAATCAAACTCTTGATAAAAAATAATCACTGCATTACTAATCTCTGCATTGTTATCCATGCATACTAATCCCTAAGAGATTAAACTAAATGGGATGAATTATAACTTTTAAAATTTTAAAATATATAAAACAATTTAATTGGAACTTTCAATTCATCCATTTCAAATCCATCATTTCTTTATATTTTATTAAAAAAATTACGCCTTCTTCTTAATCTTTCAAAAAAGGATCATTCGATTTTTTTCTTTCTTTTTCAAAGTTTTTCAAATTTTTTCTTCATCTTCATCTCGCGCTTTGCTCTTTATCTTTGTCTTCTTCTTCTCTTATTGTTCACATTGTCATCGTGATAGAGGTAAAAATATTTCTCCATTGTTAGGGTTTTGAGTTTGAATTTCCATAGTTTAAAAAGAAAAAGAAGAATATACATGGCTATGTTTATTATTTTTTCAAATATTTCATAGTTTATTGTTCTATTTTTGTCTCTAATAGACGTTGTACTCATTATTGTGGTGTTGTGGCATTGATGAAATCCGAAGATATCATTTAATGACCTTCTGGGTCATTTTGCCTTTACCGTGTTCACCATTAAAGCATTCCTATAGCAAATTGAGGTCATTTATTATCTACTGATACTGGTAGCACGATTCCCTAGTCATTAGTTAGGGAATTGTGCAATTTTTTGTACTTTTGGAAAGGCTAATGCATTGAAAAATTATTTTTTACGTAAAATGTGGGTAAACGACCTCGAAATAGAATTTTGACAGTTCCATTAGTTCTGGAATGGTCAAATTAGATTAATAGCATGATCGACTCAAGAACTAAGGTCTTTGGGGTGATTTTGTATTGAGTCTTCAAAATTGGCCACCAATTGACTTTGGTCAATATTGTTAGAAAACGTGTCTAAATGAAAATTTTGACAACGATGATAGCTCTGGAACGTCGAGTTTGGTCTAAAACTATCTTTTGTTCCCAAGGCTTCTGGGTGCATTTTGGCCCTCGGTAACAATTGAGTAAAAATAAAATTAGAAAGTGGGACCATATTTGATTGTAATGACCTTCTATGGGAATTTCGACTACATTGTTAAGTTTAGAATGTGTCTCTAATCAGATTTCATGTACAGTTTGTGTTTTTCCGACTTCGGATGCGTTTGGAGCATCGAAATCAAGGTTTGGAGGTTGTTGAGGTCTAGTGTGCAATGTCGATGTGATCAAATGACGTGGTGCTACGTGATAGTAGGCGTGACATGGCAATATAAATAGACAAATTTTCAGAATTCGTCCAAAGAGAAGAGCAATTTTTCTCAGCCATATCATGATCAAATTAGGGTCAATTTCAATGATTCAGAAAAGCTAACTTATGTATTCTTTTCAAGAGAAACATCATGAAAGTGAAGAAATTGCATTTGTCACTCCATTCAAAGAAAAATCTCATTTTTGCTGCTAGTCCAAGCTATTTCATGAACTAAAATTTTGAGAATTTTGAGAAAATAATTATGGGGTGTTTTAGGGTCGAATTTAGCAATTCTTGGAGCTATTCTATGTGGATTTTCCTAAAGAACATTTTGCCTAAGTCGAGACCTTATTTGGGGCTTTGATTAAGGTAAAATTTTATTTTTCTCAGCTATAAAATGTATTTTCAAAATGAAATTTTGGTTGAACTTTGAGATGTAATAACTTGAGCTACCGGTACCCATTTGCAGTGATCTTTAGGTCCATTTTGAGTGGAATTTTGCAAGGATAGTCTTGGGGTGGTCGATTTTGGATTTTGGCTATCAGTTTCTGATAATTTTGCCCTTTTAGTTATTTTTTTAGCATTTAGTCGAAATTATAGTATTTTTATTGTTTAATTGTTTCTTCATTTTTTTTGGCCAAATTAAGTTTCTAAATTGATAATTGAACTAGGAATGCTTTTTTGAACCGATTATTAGAGTCAATTATTGAATTTTAGATGCGTGTCCCGCATTTCTCATTTTAGGGTTTGAAATTGGTCTATACCTATTTCTTGCTATTTGGATGTCAAAACAATCAAAATGACATTGTTAGTTTATTTTTGACAGCATGGCAGCGTTTAAAGGTCACACGAAAGGAAAAGACTCCAACGAAGTGAGTTAGAGAGCCTGTGATTGGCCTACAGTAAGGATATGACTTTACTTTCCTTAGATTAAGCAAGAATGTGTAAAATCACATTAATTGGTTGGAATTAGGGCAAGGTAGCTAGTTCATTTGCCTTAGATGTTAGAAATCATGAATTGAGTATTAGCACTATCTTCGAGTAGTCGTAAGCATGTATTCTATCTTGTTAGTTATACTATTGTTAGTAGTACGATTTTTCTAGAATTTTAGTATTCTAAAAACATGTCATAGTTGTTGAATAGTCGTGGTTGGGTATATTATCATGTGCCTTGGAAGTAGAAATCATGTTTTAGGTTCTTTTAAAGATTTTGGGGTTATTTATGAGCATGTGGTCCTTATATCACTTGGTAGCTTTTGATTGATGATTGGTCTCCTATTATTGTTACTGTGAAGTATATTGACTTTAGCGTAGCATATCAAAATTTGCTTTAGATGCCCCAATGTCATTTGGCTGGCCTAGATCCTTATAGCATGACATAGTAGACTAGTGTCTAGTAGATGAACCTTAGCTAAGCAGCAACTTGCCTGAGTATCACTTAATCATCCATACTTTCTCCATATCTAATGGCTTTTGGATACGACTGTAGAGTCAGGTTCGTTTCTAGCTTTCGATTGATGATTGGGTGGTCGCACCAGTTCTAAAGTAACCCTTCGTAACTTTTCACGTGCAAATGAAAGGGAAGAGAAGTTAGGTACCTTTTTTATTAAGTTTGGCGAGCATCCGAATAGTAGTAGTCTCGACCTTCGCCACATTTATACATTTGGCAAGCATCTAGATAGTAAAAGTCCCCGCCTCAACCTCTTTTATACATTTGGTGAGCATCCGAGTAGTAGTAGCAGTCTCGACCTCTTGTATAAATTAGGCGAGCATTGGGATAGTAATAGTCCCGGCCTTAGTCTCTTTTATTATTATCAGGCAAGCATCTAGGTAGTAATAGTCCTAGCCTAAGTACCTAGTTCGTATAAATCTTCTACCCTTAGATAATTATGGTTAGGGTTGGCTTTATATCGTGAAGTTCAGTAGGGCAGTTTCATTCTTTCTTGGGTCTTTTTCTTTTGGCTCTTCGATGTCTCAGTCAGGCTTACGCGAGCCCAGTTGGGTTATTTAGCATAGTTATTCGCTTAGCCTTCTCTTGATTATTTGATAAATAGTTCCATTATTCTTGCCAGTTTATTTTGACTCTACTTAGGTATATTCCACTTTTTCATATTACTTTTACCTTTCTTGCTCAATCCTCTTATGATGCCTATTGAATACTTGTTGTCCTAGTACTTATACTACACTCGACATCTATTTTTATGATGCAAGTCTGAGTATCAATTACTAACGCTGGTTGATCTAGCTTGTAACAACCCACATCAGAGACCAGGATGAGCATTTGGCATTTTTGGACCATTATGTCTCCTTCACGTTAGTGGCCAGTCTTTTGTGTATATTTTGAGACTATCCATATCTTTTATGTATTTGCTCCATTTTTAGGACTTGTGCTCTTTATTTTTGTGTATAGAATCTCTGTACTAGTAATTTCCAAGTTTCAGAAGTTTTTTTTTATATATTTGTATTTGTATATTTTCAATTAGTTTTCATTTTCGTCCTTTTAGATTGTTGTTATTTCTTAGCCTCTGTTAGTTTTCCCCCAAATATCCATTACTTACTGTTTTGGTTTATGGGTCGACTTTCCTATCGATGGGTTATGGTAGGTTCCATCACGATCTAAGGAATCGAGTCTAACAAGTTGGTATCAAAGTCCCAGGTTCATTGATCTCACCTGTGCAGAGTTAACGTCTAATATACTCCTACGGATTGGTGTAGAGATGTTTGTGGCCTATTCTCAAGAAGCTACATGGTGTCGTTTAGGAAATATTCTCTATGTTAAATTTGATTGTGCAACATGTCTTATAGAATATCACTTGTTTCACTCCATCGCAGGTTATGGATTATAGAGGTAGACCCCCGAGGTGGGGATAGAGATATAGCACCAGACCCAGTGGAGGAGCACTGGGATACCCTTATGTCACGACCCAAGCCTAGGGCCTAGACGTGACACGATGAATGAAAAGTCCAAAGACAACCCAAACAAGCCTCTTGATCGTAACATGAACACATCCTTAGTTACAGAAGTAAAATAGACATAAACAAGAATCATTTGATAAAAGGAAAATGAGACTAAGGAAAGTCTTTCATAAAATAGCAACATAAGAGAGTCAAGCTCGAAAGCATAAACACATAATATCCAACAATACTTCTATATTTAGAATGGAGCGGGGGCCAAGACACTCTCCGCGCTCACCCTCATAATAATAAGTGTTCAACATAAAGAAATAGTCTCAAGATAGCATGAAATGAGTAGATATTGTCCTCGGAGCTAAGGACTCACCAAAGCTTACTTCAAAGGATTGTACTAGCCACGTGGAGGAAAATGATCAAATAGAGCTCCGGTCCCTACATGGTGATATCATGTAGGCGTAAAATATGTATTAGTACATTTGAATGTATTAAGTATGTGAGATACAATGCAACAAAGACATAAGCCGATATATTCAAAATGCATAATCATAAGCAATGGATATATATAATCTCAACATGGTATGCATGATAAATGCTTGTAAGACATTCACTTGTATAGTGCATAATACATGTGTGGGAAGAGACCTTAACCGAGATAGACCTAGTAGCTACAACTTGGAATCCAAAGCATGACACCCTCTCGGTCAGGTGGACGGGCATGACACCCCTCGACTAGGTGTGGTCTACTTATCAAGGCAAACCAAACATGATAAACATGATAAAGTACACTAGATGGATCCATAGGGTAATATATAATCCTATGCTGGCACATAGTCTAGACACTAAAAACTTTATATAAGGACCCCTTGAGTTGAGCTCCCACCTTAAGCCTCAATCGGTGCTAAGTCTAATCCCACTAAATACTTGAAATAATCATAAACTTAATAACTTATAAGAGATATGAAACATGATATGAGTATCTCTTGAAACATGTTGACCTCTAATGGTAAGTCTAACTTGAAACATGAAAGTAATAATAATGAACCTTTACAATAACATGAATGGCTCGCAAGAGGTAAAAATCTTGAAATAGGGCACAACTTGATACTTGTAAAATCATAGATACTTTTCATGAATTCAATACATACTTAAAAGCCCTTAATTATCATAAAATTACTTGACTTGTAAATTATATAAATAACTTGAAAATTCTTGTCATGTAATTTCATCAAACACTTGGTGGGCACATGATGCTTTTTCAAAATCATGCAACTCAAGAATATAACAAGATGATTAAATCAATTCAAAATCAACCCACCAATATTGTAGTAAAATTCAAAATTGAGTATTATGAAATTCATTTAAAAAATTCATCATAGTTCATAGCTTTCATAGCTCAAATCATGCATAGTCCTAAAAGACAAAGATCAACTAATAGTATAAGTTTAAAATAGATATACATGCATAATCAACAATACTTGATAAAACCCCAACATAATTCATGCTCATATTTCATAATAAGAGATACCCATAAGTAATACAACTTGAAATTATATAAATTTTTTAATAAAGAGAGAAGGTTGAGCTCCATGGGTGAAAGGACCCAATGGATGAAACCCACATACCTTAAGCTAGGGTTTTCTTGAGATGAGCTAGAAGAAAACTTGAAACTTGGATTGAATCCTTGAGTTCTAAAACTAAGCTTGAAATCCTTGAATTTGAATAAAATATTTGAAAGGCCCCATAAAATATTTGAAAGGCCCTAAAAGATGCTTCAGAAATGCCCATAATAATAATTTTCATATATCTCAAAATTCATGTGTGATATCAAAAATTCGACTTTATATTCTCGATTAGGGTACAAAATTAAGTGGAAAATTGGTATAACCCAGATTTGTCCGCACCCTGGCCGCGACGCACCAGAGGCGCGGAGTAGTATAACTTTGCCTTCGAGGTGGTGTTGCAAAGCTCGAAGGAGGAGAGGTTGTATGCTAAATATGAAAAATGTGAGTTTTAGTTGAAAGAGGTTATTTTTCTAGGGCATGTGGTGTCGGGTGATGGCATTACGGTGGATCCTAAGAAGACGAAGATGATTAGAAATTGGTCTAGACCTTAGACTCCATCAGACATTAGAAGTTTCTTGGGTTTGGTGGGTTATTACCGGAGATTTGTGAATCGCATCTCTTCTATTGCTTCTCCAATGACTAAGTAGACAAAAAGGAAGGGAAAATTCATATGGACCGACGAATATAAGAAGTGTTTCCAAACTTTGAAATATAAGCTTATCTCTGCTCCTATTTTGTCTCTACTGGAAAGATTGGAAGGATTTGTTGAATATTATGATGCCTAAAGAATTGGTTTGGGGTGTGTTTTGATGCAAAGTGGTAAGGTGATAACGTATGCCTTTAGACAACTTAAGGTGCATGGGAAGAATTATCCCACCCATAATCTTGAATTGGTGGTCGTGGTATTTGATTTGAAAATTTAGCATCATTACTTGTATGGGGGTCATATTGATGTGTTTATCGACCACGAGAGTCTTCAGTATCTGTTCACCCAAAAAGATGTTAACTTGAGACAAAGAAGGTGGTTAGATTTCCTTAAAGATTATGATATAAGTATGCATTATTACCCCGACAAAGCTAATGATATGGCCGATGCTTTAAGTAGGATGTCTATGGGTAGTCTAGCTCATGTTGATAATGGTGGCAAAGAGATGGCTAAAAAGGTTGATCGGTTGGCTAGATTGGGGGTTAGGTTGGATGAAGTTGATAATGGTATGTAGTAATTGTTGATGGTTCTAAGTTTTCCTTGATTGAGGAGGTAAAGGCAAATAAGATCTTGACCCCGCCTTGCTAGAGTTGAAGACCTTGGTGAGAGATGGTAAAGTGGAGGTTTGCACCTAAGGGGGAGATGGTGCCCTTAGGTACCAAGGAAGATTGTATGTGCCAAATATAGATGACTTGAAAGAATTGATCTTGAAGGAGACCCATAACTTATCCTATTCCATTCAGCCCAATTCTCCAAAGATGTATAGAGACTTAAGGGAAGTGTATTATTGGGGTGGTATTAAGAAGGTCATTGCCAAGTTCATATCCGGATGTCACAATTGCCAAAAAGTGAAGGCCGAACATCAAAGGTCGGGTGGCTTAGCCCAAGATATAGAGATTCCTACTTGGAAGTGGGAAGATATCAACATGAATTTTATGGTAGGGTTGCCTAAGACTAGGACACATTTTGATTCTAGTTGTTGTGGATAGAATGACAAAGTTATCTCACTTCTTATCGGTCAAGACCACTTATGGTGCCGAAGATATGCCACTTTGTATATATATGAGTTGGTTAGATTGCATGGGGTGCCTTGTCTATCATTTTGGATTGTGGTGTTCAATTCACTTCTCATTTTTGGAGGTCCTTCCAAAGAGGTCTTGGTACCAAGGTTAAGCTTAGCATGACCTTTTAGCCTCAAACAAATGGTCAAGTCGAGAGTACTATCCAAACTCTTGAAGATATGCTTGGAGCTTGTGTTTTAGAGTTTAAGGGTAGTTGGGATGAACATCTACCACTCATTGAATTTGCTTTCAACAATAGCTACCGCTCAAGCATTGGTATGGCTCTCTTTGAAGCTTTTGATGGTAGGCATTGTAGATACCCTGTTGGGTGGTTTGAAGTAGGGTAAATGGCTTTTCTAGGTCTGAATTTGGTCATCAAAGCCTTGTATAAGGTAAGGTTGATAAGGAACAGACTAAAAACAACCCAAAGTAGACAAAAGTCCTACTCCGATATGATGAGAAAAAATCTTGAGTTTAAGTTTGATGATTGGGTTTATTTGAAAGTCTCACCTATGAAGGATGTAGTTTGATTTGGCAAAAAAGGAAAATTAAGCCCAAGATTTTTGGGTCCTTATAAAGTTTTGAGGAGGGTTAGTAAGGTTGCTTATGAGTTGGAGTAGCCTATAGAGATGAATATGGTTCATCCGGTCTCCCATGTGTCCATGCTGAGAAAGTGTGTGGGTGACCCAAGTGCTATAGTGCCCTTGGATGTTGTATGTGTTATAAAAGATAATTTGACCTATGATTAGGTCCTGGTGGAGATTTTATATAGATAAGTGAAGAGGTTGATAAATAAAGATGTAGCTTCTGTCAAGGTCCTTTGGAGGAAGCAACAAGTTCGGAGTGCCACATGGGAAGTTGAGGCAGACATGAGAAAGCGATACCCATATCTCTTACACTATACTCAAGCCAAAGGTACTTTAAGTCCCCTATATGATTTAAAGTCTTAAATTTCAGCCCTTATGTCATTTTGTATGCATTCATGTTCATGGTAACGAGTTTTTGGTGATTGTTGACATTCATGTTGAGATTTTTTTGAAAAGGATGTTTAAACGCATTTGTTGCATTCATGTCGGGCTGAAATCTTCATGATTATTTCTCTTATGCACGTTTCTTTGACACTCAGGGACAAATGTTCCCAAGGAGGAGATATTGAAAATCCTAAAAATGTGCTTCGGAAATGCCCATAATCATAATCTCCATATATCTCAAAATTCGTGCATGATATCAAAAATTTGACTTCATAAGGGGTAAAATTGAGTGGGAAATAGGTATAATATATATTTATAGGACCCATAGCAAAAAATAATTTTCGCTAAATTTTCCTTATCTAGTGTCTATTTGTGCTCTGAACATGATATGCTAGGGATGCAAAGCAGTACAACTTTTGCATTTGCCATTTTGTCTGCATCGTGGACTAGATGCGAACCAGTGTTGATTTTTTCTCAATTTTTCTATCTCGGCCAAGGGCATTGGGGTCATATCACTATGCCCACTTATGTGTAAAAATACTCATACTTAGCCATTTTTCAACTCTATATCACTCAAGACCCTTGCAAAAACCCCTCCAAGACTTAACCAAATATCTCATTCAAACTTCTAGGATTTCAAGCCTAACTTTGGAACTCAAAGGAATCTCTTCAAGCTCCAAGTTCTCTTCAAGCTCAACTCAAGAAAATCCAAGTTTGAGGTATGTGGGTTTCATCCATTGGGTCCTTTCACCCATGGAGCCCAATCCTCCTTCTTATAAAAATTGTTTCGAGTTGTATTATCTATAGGTATCCCTTATTATGGATTTTGATTATAAATTATGTTAGGGTTCTATGAAATGTTGATTAATTATGCATGTTTATCTATTTCAAGCTTATACTATGAATTGATTTTGTCTATTGAGTCTATGTATGTTTTGAGCTATGAAACTATGATCTATTATGAGATTTGATGCTGGATTTCATGATATCCTACATGTGTTTTTTTCTATATGTTGGTGGGTTGATTTACATTGAGTTTTGTCATATTATTTTACTCTTGAATTGCATGATTTTGAGCTAGCATTATGAACCCACCAAGTGTTTGATAAAATATCTTGACAAGGATTCTCAAGTTATTGATGATCTATTACATGGTTTATAAGTCAAGTGACTTTATGATGATTAAGGGCTTACATGTATGGATTGAATTCATGAAAAATATCTATGGTATTGCAAGTAGACCACACCTTGTTGGGGGAGGGGGGTTGACATGCCGAATCACCTTGTTGAGGGAGTGACATGCCTCAATCACCTTATTGGGGGGTAACATGCCCAATCACCACGTTGAGGGGTGAGTACCTCGATCACCTTGTTGGGGGTGGGTGGGGGTGACATGCCTAATCACCTTGTTACGATGTGAATACCTTAATCACCTTACAAGGGGGTGACATGCTTTGGATTCCAAGTAATAGTTCACTTGGTCTATGTTGGTTATGGTCTCATCCCACACATGTAATGTATATTTTGCAAATTTATATGGCGTATAAGCATGTTTTACTTCACGCATTGATCCTGTATGCCATATTGATATTATACTTATCCATTGCTTATGATTATGCATTTAGACTATATTTACTTATGTTTTGTTGAATTGTATCCTACATACTTAGTACATTCAAACTTACTAACGCATATTGTATGACTACATTATATTACCATGTAGGGACTGAAGCTCCTCTCGATCATCCTCTACGTGGCTAGTTTTGGTACTTCGAAAGATAAGCTTTGGTGAGTCCTCAAGTCCGGGGGCACTATTTATGCTACTCTTACTATTTGATATTTCTTTATATTAGGAACTTGATATTGTGAGAGTGAGCCCGGAAAGTGTCTTGGCCCCCACTCCATTCCATGTTAGAGGTGTTGTTGGATATTAAGATGTAATTATGCTACGAGCTTGACTCTTGAAATGTTTTATGATTATCAAAGACTTCCCTTAGTCCTTTTTCCTTAATTTATTTCTCTTGTTGTTGTTGTTTTACTTCTACGACTGAGTATATGTGATTGATATGCTAAGAGGCTTGTTTGGGGTTCCTTCGGGTTCCCCATTCGCCATGTCACGTCTAAGCCCTAGGCTTGGATCATGACAATATTTGGTAAAGTTTTGGAGATTTTTTATAGAGGGTTTTATGAGATATAAAGTTGAAAAAATAGGTAAGTATGAGAGATTTCACATTTAAGTAGTCATGGGGCTATGACCCCAATGCCCTTGGTTGAAATAGAAAAACAAGGAAAAACTAACACTAGTCTGTGTCCTTGGCATGACGCGAACCCATTGCGAACAATTACTATTTTGAGAAATTAGTAAAAATTATTTTTCACTACAGATCTTCTAAAATTTAGGTTATACCCATTTTTCACTCAATTTTGCCTTTTGATCAAGAATATGAAGTCAAATTTTTAAAATCACACATGGATTTTTGTCACGCCCCAAGTCCCAATAGGGCAGACTGGCACCCGTTGCCGATGAGGCTCGGGAGAACCAACCTGTGCCTATGCTCTGTATATACATATCATAAGGGATTTCTACCTTTAACATACCTTAAATTATATAGACATTGATAGCAAGCCGAAAGAAAAATGCATACGACTTGGCCATTGGGGCCACACTGTCTAAAGTACGAGATATAACTATACTTTAATTTACATAGTCTACAAAGCCTCTAAATA
>JAOTQJ010000091.1:7536949-7554815 GCA_025642045.1 Solanum sejunctum | reverse complement strand
CTTATAAGGTTTAGGCAATCCTCCTCCCTTTGAGCTAGCTTTTGGGGTGTGAGTTAGGCCTAAAACCTAATTCAACAGATTTCAACTTAATTTATTGATCGTTACATACTACAACAACAACATACCCAGTGAAATCCCACAAGTGGGGGAATTTATTGATCATTACATATGATTTAATTAAGATGTTGTTTGAAGCGGATCACAAAGTAAGTAGGTCAATGCCAATTAAAAAAGACATGGTTTAGCGCCCAAGCTTGTCCGCAAAAACATTTTTTATTGCAAAATTTAAATTCAGGAAATCCTTTTGATGAATATTGGTCATGTTAAGACTCTAATTCCAAAATGTGTTTACTAGAGTAGAAATGTGTCTCTTTTGGCTGCTAGTGAGTAACGCCATCTAATCTGGTAAATGCAAGCCAATCTTTTAGTGTTGGTCTTATATGAACACTAAAATGTCATGTAGCTGAAGTTTGTTTTATCTCTGATATCAATCTGGGCCACGTAAGCATCGTTCTTCCTCGACTTTCTTCTTCATATAAAGGATTCCATTTTTGGTATGGAATTTTATGAACAAAAAAGCCTGTTACTTCTGATTTCATATGTACGAATAATTTGTTTGAATGAAGTTTTTTCATTAGAAAGGCATGTAACCTGAAAACAAAAATACATGTAACTGAGAGTTTGTAAGTCCCTACACAATGTGTCGATCTATGAGTAGGGAGCTAACAAATCCCAAAAATTGGTCAGTGCTAATTACAGGGATTAGCTTAACCCAGCTAAAAAGACCAAATAGACACTTAGCTATGAGGGAGGAGTATGGAATTAAGATTTCATCAAAACATCTTCTGTTTCTTCAAGTCCACAAACAGCAAAAAAATAATTGCATGGATGGACCATCAAGCACATCTTCTTGATGACCTTACCCCTACCCCAGCTTGAAGTTTGCTTTTGAGTGATGTTCTTGAAGGTGGTGAAACTAAAACACATCTTTTTAATTGGTAAATTGAAGCACATATTTTTCAACATTAGCTGTGAGCTGTCAACGATCACGTGTGCAGCTGCCTCTTTCCACATGTAACAGTTCTTTTTTCAATAGGAGGTATTAAATAGGCTACAGATTTTAAGCATATAATCTGACATAAAAGGGATGGTTTATGATATGAATTAGATTAGATAATGCTTTTCTTGATTAAGGAGTTGGTCATAACTCATAAGGTCTATTATTGTTTTGTGTGCTACATTGCCTTTTTAATTTGTTTAAGCAAACTATTGTTGAAAGAATGTTTAATGTCTTTCCTTATCCAATGTTCCTTGACTGGCAATTCCAGCATTTAAAACATTGTTCACGTTTTTTTCCACTCTGTAGAATGCTCCATATTTGTGCAAGAAGGATGGTATAACTCTTCAGTGTCCAGGGGTATGTTCTTGACAGACAACCTTTTGTCTGTTACCACATCCTATTACATAATCACTACCATCACTGTACTCAAATGTCCAATCTTTCTAATTTTATTAGGTGAAAGAGCCTCCTTCTTTGTGGGAGAATCCTTATTCTTCAACAACGTCATGGAAGCCTTGTGCAGAGCGACGTGAGGGACTGATATCAGGTAATCTTATTCTCCTTAATATTGTATCTGCCTTAGTGCCTTCTCATGTCTTCTTGTTGGGAAATTTGGTTCATAATACTCCTTTAAGATTATGAGTTTAGACAATTTACCTAATCCTCAAGGTAACAGTGCAAGAAAAAATAAGAAGAGAAAAACTTTCAGAATTGCACTCCTACTTTTATAGATACAAATATCATTTTAAAGATCAAAGAAAAACAATATATTGGACAAACCATGCGAAGGATTGAAGCCTAACATTTAAGCAAGTGCAGAGTAAAATGGCAGGTATTCTTGGTGTTTGAACAGAACTGTCATTTAATTACTGAAATGATAAAAGAATAAGGCAGGTAACATTAAAGGTGAACTTTGTTAAGAAATAACAATTTGTATCATCTTACGTGATTGAGGAATCTTGTCGTTAGTAGTTTAATTTATTTTTCAAATTTATCTTTGTTGTTTATACTTTGATTTATTAGGTCATTTGGATTAGACTCTTGAGCGAGTCTTCTTCTAAGATGTTCATGGAGTGTACAGAAACTTTAGACTTTAAGAGCAGAAATAAGTAAAAGTTCCTCCTATGATTATCCAGGGATTTAACAGAGAGGTTGGAAAATATTGGTTAGTAAAATAAAAGAGTGATATGTGCATAGGTCAACCACTCCTTTGGGTAGTAAGTGAGATTTCAAATATGAGTGTTAACTTCCTGTTGAAAAAAGAGGGACTGCTAGTAAAGCTTTGATAAATCCTTTCTCTTAGAATTCACATGGACTCGAATGTTTATAATGCCAAATCCCTCTCTGCAAAGGAGAAAGGTAGAAAAGCAGGCCCATTATTCACCAATTTTCATACCGTGCAGCTACAAGCCCTCGTAGATTTCTCGATTATCAAAAGAAATTTACCCCTCCCTCCAATGCTGGATCTTGAATTCCTTAATTAGAACTATTTTTTGCCTTCAAACAATGGCTACTCCTCCACCCCCTTCCTTTCATCGTAATAAATGGCCCATTGTCTTCAAATTTCTATCCAACTGTCTCCTTGTGCCATGCCCTTATCAGCATAAGCTTTTTCACAAACTATTCTTTGCTCAAATCTTAATATTAGTGGTTGCACAAAATGCAGAATGCTTCTGGTTATACTGCAGTAAGTGGTGAGCTTTTCAATTTCCCTTTCACATTGCTGAAATGGGAAATTCCTCTAGTCACTTTGTGAAAGGTATTCTTGCACTGTTCTTGCACCTGTCATGTCGTTTCAAACATTAGAGCTTCCTTAGTGTTCTGATATTCGGATTTTTGATTCGGAGCTGCTTCTTTTTATCTCATATTGAACACTTTGAGGAGCATTAGTGGAACAATTGTGCATGGCAGCTTATTTAGCTATGTTTGTTCATTAATGTTCAGAAACCTGGGTTGGGAAACATTCTACAGTCCTGTGTTGCAATTACCCAGAAAGCCCAAATTTAAGACCGCGTGATTTATTGAAATTAATTAAGCAGCTTTTGTCTTATGTTCTTGACCAATCATCTGTTATAGCAATAATGATCATCTTTTTAAGCTTTTGATGTCTATAACTTTGACAAATAATCATTTAATATCTTTCTAAAGGCTTCCATTAATATCTTTCGGTATTTTGATCCTCTTATTTATTTGTTCTATTTTTTTAAAGTTTGAAATTGTCTGTGTTTTCTTTCGTATAAGTAATCTATCTACATTTTTTGCCGACTTCCTGCAATGTTTCCCTTAGATCATTACACTCTGGATCCTGGAAATGTTAGTTATTTTCCCACCTTAACTTTTGGCATAATACATAAACATATCCTTTAACTTGGCCTTAGATGGCATCTATGCCCTCCAACTTTGGATGTGCACAATACACTTAAATTTGTATAAAATTGAACAAGTAGACACACACATCTTACGTGCCATAATACACATAGGACGCAGTGTATGACGTAAATTAGCCACGTATGATGCTGCACAGGGAACATTTGTTTGCTTGTTCAACTTTATACAAGTTTAAGTGTCTACTTGTGCACACCCAAAGTTGGGGAGTATAGATGTAAGCTGAAGCTAAGTTAAAGGGTACATTTATCTGTCCTTAACTTTTTGTACGAATTATAGCTATCTAGAATAGAGTAAATAAGAAGGTCATCTTTGATACAGATCTACAGAACTCTGCGAATAGGCTTTGGTATATGTCATGTGTCATTGAGAAGTGGGAAAACGGAGCTGGTCTTCCCATTCATTAAACTTGTAGCATTAGTCAAGAAGTGGAGAAAATGATGTAACAGGTTTCTGCCTGGTACTCCCTTGCTTGCCAAAAGTTATTGACGAAACGTCTTTTGAGTTAGATGGATTATTGACTTTGGTATATGTCATGTGTCATTGAGAAGTGGGAAAACGGAGCTGGTCTTCCCATTCATTAAACTTGTAGCATTAGTCAAGAAGTGGAGAAAATGATGTAACAGGTTTCTGCCTGGTACTCCCTTGCTTGCCAAAAGTTATTGACGAAACGTCTTTTGAGTTAGATGGATTATTGACAGCTACAAACCTCTTGAGCTTGTTGGAATACCTCAGCCAAATGGAATAACTAATCTGTTATCTGTATTCCTCCTCATTTTGCAAAATAGTGATATAGCTTGGTGCTTTGCAGATATTCCGCCCGAGGACGCCACAAACGGTTATATATTCATACATGCTGAGGGTGGCTTAAACCAGCAAAGGATCGCTGTATGTTTCATGTCTTATCCTATGCGTTTCTCTTCCGTTTTTTTATATTTGTCTCTGTTACTTTAGTTTTTTTTTTTAATTTTATCTTGTGTGCCAGTTAATGAATGAAAACTATCTACTGTATTTGCTAAATTATCTGCTGATCTATGAAATATGTTATGTATTTTCAAAGGATTTTTACCACTTTAATTAGTCATGCATTCCCTTGCAGATATGCAATGCTGTTGCAGTGGCCAAAATTATGAATGTTACCCTTATCTTGCCAGTATTAAAGCAAGACCAGATATGGAAAGACCAAACGTAAGGGAAACTCGACTGAAGCAGCTGTTCTTTGCTTATAAGGATGGATGTTGTCAATTTTAATGTTGCACCGTAGTGAGACTTTTAGTCAAACTGGTAGAAATTAAATAGGTTTATGGTTATTGTATCAGTTTCTTGTTTAAAAACAGACATCCCAGATTAAGTATCATTGTATTATGAGAGTTTTGCAAAAGGTTGGTAAGACGATTATTCTTGATACGAGTTAACAATGTTTACAGGAAATTGGAGGACATATTTGACGTAGATCATTTCATTAACTACTTGAAGGATGATGTGCGAATTGTTCGCGATATCCCAGAGTGGTTTACTGACAAATCTGAGCTGTTCACGAGCATAAGGTATGGTCCCCTAACTTTTTTAGCATTTTTCATTTGCATGCTAGTTTCATTTTCACGTAGCAGTTCTTAGTTTTCTTAAATAGTTTTAAGTGTAATTCCCTGACAAGATCAATCAACATAGTGTTCAATTCAAGTTAACATCGTAAAAGTCCCCAGCCACCCTTGTCGTGGTGTAGTTGTAATATTACATTGACTTAAAATGAACTCTGAATATGGATTTGGATCTGATAGTGGTGCATTCGATTTCTACCAAATTTTCTGTTTTTGAAGGATCTTTCCATATAAAGCACTTGGTAAGTGACGAGTAAGTGTAACAAGGTAAACATCAAAGTTGGTAGTATGTATTGGATGTGAGCTGAAGCGTGTGGCTCCTTAATATCCTTGGGAGAATGCCTTATGTGTGTGTGTATATATATATATATGAGAAACCGTCTCTCCATGAGAACTCAAATTAGTAATTACTCCCAGCGAAAAATCTCTAATCCGCATACCACCACAGTTACAGGATTTGTACAAAATTTCTAGAATTATCTCAGGTACACGGAAGTCTAACAGATTGATGAGGATAACAACCAAAATGGATTTGGTATTTTCATAAATAGACCTTGTTGACACCATAAAACGCACAGTAGCACTAGAGTTGCCTCACAGCTTTGGGGTACCATGCTCCCAATTTGGCATCGATTGGACACACTTATAGACTGTATTGGGCATTGGCAAGTTGGAGAGTATGCTTTTGATTGAGTTGAAAGCAGCAGGGACAAGTACTCCACTATTTCTTTTTCTGATTATATTGAATGTGAAAATAAGGGGATATTTGAAGGTACTGAGAAAAGCAAAAAAGCAAATAAAAGAGCTTGTGCTTGTCTCATGTATATTTTTGATGTAAAGAAACAACAATGTTTGAATAGATTGTGGGTTGGCTTGTCAGGAGATTGTGAACAGCCTGCATAAATACAATAATGAAGTGATATATGAATAAATAAAATCTGACAAGAACTCCTATAAAGGGATTGTTGCTGAACATGAGTACGTAGTTACTATTTTCATTTACAACAGTGTGCTACGTTTTGCATGTGTTTCTAAAGCTTTTACTATATGCTTGCCAGGCGTACAGTCAAGAACATTCCCAAGTACGCTTCAGCAGAGTTCTACATAGATAATGTTTTGCCACGGGTCAAGGAGAAGAAGATAATGTCACTAAAACCTTTTGTTGATCGACTTGGGTAACTGGATTTCCATACTCCTCTTAAGTGGCGTGATTTTTTGAACTGGTATTGACCTGATAAACTACCTGATAAACTAACTGCGTATCATTCAGGTATGATAATGTTCCTCCAGAGATAAACAAGTTGAGGTGCAGGGTCAACTATCATGCGCTGAAGTTTCTTCCTGAGATCGAGCAGATGGCTGATCAACTTGTTTCAAGGATGAGAAACCGCACTGGTAGTTCAAATCCTTTCATGTGAGTTATTATCCTTGTTACTGCTGTTAAACATGCTGTTTCGCTGCTTCTGATCTTGGATTGAACTTAAAATATTTTGTCAAAACTAGGGCTCTTCACTTGCGATTTGAGAAAGGAATGGTCGGTTTATCATTCTGTGATTTTGTTGGAACAAGGTCAGAGAAAGCTCTCATGGCTGCATACAGAAAGAAAGAATGGCCTCGGCGGTTTAAGGTTATCTAGATTATGATCACTATTCCTGTAAAGCCAACAGTGGCCATTTGATTTTTGATATATTTATCTTCTTTTTGCTGTTTGTTTCGCTGGCAGGATGGTTCCCATTTGTGGGCACTGGCGCTGCAAAAACGCAAGGAAGGACGATGCCCTCTTGAGCCTGGTGAAGTAGCCGTGCTGCTTCGGGCCATGGGTTATCCTAAAGAAACTCAAATATATGTTGCTTCTGGACAGGTCTACGGTGGACAAAACCGCATGGCACCACTAAGGAATATGTTCCCAAATCTGGTAAGCTACTTTCCCAAACTTCTGATCAAGGGACCTTTATCTATATTTTGTTCAGGTTCAATTTGCTTGTAGCTGATCTTATTGACTCCTACTCTGGTCACTTTTGTACATTGAGACCCTTGAAAAGTTTGGAACTTTTCACTTTTGTCGTTTTGTTTTGTTTTGGTCAGTATCAATATTGTAATATACCTAGTAATATGTTTGCGTTTTTCCTTTGTTAATATTATATTTGGGATTTGTAATTAGGTTACAAAAGAGGAACTAGCTACAAAACCAGAATTGGATGGCTTCAGAAAGCATGTGACAAGCTTGGCAGCCCTTGACTTCCTAGTCTGCTTGAAGTCTGATGTATTTGTGATGACACACGGAGGAAACTTTGCCAAACTGATCATAGGACATCGTAGGTACATGGGTCATCGTCTAAAATCCATTAAGCCCGACAAGGGTCTGATGTCCAAATCCCTAGGAGATCCATATATGGGATGGGCTACCTTCGTGGAAGACGTTGTCATAACCCACCAGACCAGAACTGGTTTACCTGAAGAAACATTTCCAAATTATGATCTTTGGGAGAATCCTTTAACGAATTGCATGTGTAGAGCCTGAATTGACGAAGCTTTTATTGTGAAGATAAGCTCTTAAATAGTGCATTCTTTCTAGAGTTGTGCACAAGGAATTGCGAAATTTTCGCTGTTAACAGAGCCGGAATACAAGGCAATTTACACATGGGAATACCAGAATGGGTAGAATGTTGTAGTCTCTGAAGGGTTAAGAGTATTAACACAGGAGTTGCCGAAACTGGGTAGTAGGAGTGGGCTCTCTCTAGCTGCGGCCCTGTATTGACCACACCAATGTTATGACCTACTTTCTTAGGGCGCGGACACCGATACAGTTTTGTATTCTGGAATATCAATTTATTCTCCATTGTTTCATGATATAATGTATATTATTTGCAGTAATAGAAAAAGCTTCTTTCATTTCATTTGAACACAGACCAAATCTCATGGGCGATTTGGTGCTTCACAATCCACAAGATACACCAATTTCTTCAAGTCAACAAACTTCACAGTTTTAGCTCTTGCGCTGCTGATATACAGATGAGGCTTCCAATCTGACTGTTTTTGATATCCACTACATGTCCTTGTCATTCTTTGATTGTTTGTAGTATCCAGTATATGTCCTTGTCGTTCAAAAGACAGTCAAAACAGAACTAAGAAACGAAACAGAAGAGAATTGTGGTTCTTTGTGGGGTCAAAACTGAGTCGTTCAGTTATTACCATTTACTAAAATGAGTGTTTTCCTATTCCTAGAACACTCCAAGCGTGTTGAAATGGCTTTTTCTTATTTGGTGGACGTTAATTTCTATTAACAAGTCGAAAGTTGTGATATACGTGTGTAGTAATCATATATAGGACCGGTTGGGTTCACAAATTATGTTATCTTTTATTAGAAAAAGATATCGTGAGAGGTGATGGTGAACAATTTTTGTTTGAATCTATTTATTCTTTGTCAAAGTTACCATTTTCGACGGTACTAATCAAATTTAGCAAGTTTCACATTATAGCAGGGAAGCTGGATATCTTTGATGAGGAATAGAATGCCTATCCAAATGGGTGGCTGAGTTAATACTGTCAGACTGTTTGGATAATTACCACAATCCTAATAATGTCGTCTTTTTCTCTTATGTAAATGTGTACTCCTCACATTTCTTGATGTTAGCTGCTTCATTTTCTTCCAACCAAATTTGTCTATGCTAAGGTGCAACTCAAATTCCAGGACATAGCACTTGTAATACTCTAATACACAATCCATGTTGCCCTAACAAGATATTATTTAATTGCACATGGATCGATTTTTAATTTTCGTTCTTCAAATAGATTAATTTTTTATGTTTGCGCTTTAAAACTATGTCTAGGAGGTCATAAGTTCTTTAAGGCATGGCTCAGAGTTTGTGACGTATTACAATGCAAAAATATAAATTTATGCTTAGCAAAAAAATTATTTATCTTAAAAAAAATAAAATTAAAGACCAGCACAAAATATGGGCAAAAGGGCAAATGACTTGAAAGCTACTGAGCAGTTTAATAAAAGAAAATTTTCATAAATAGCCTACGCTTGAAACTTAATATGGTCAATTAGCTATATTTTACATATTTATATAATATAATCTCGGCTATGTGATTTGGAGGAGAGGAGAGAGGTAATCGAGAGGCAAATTGTATATGTATATTTGTTAAATTATATGTGTATATCTGTCAAATAATTATATATGTGTAATTAATATACATATATATTTGTATATTTGGCAAGCGAGATTGGGACAAGAAGGAGAGAGGTGAGTGAGATCGAGAGAGGATGGAGAGAGGTGAGCGAGAGTGGAGAGAACGAATTGTATATGTACATTTGTCGAATTGACTATGTATATCTGTCAAAATAGTTTTATATATGAGGCTGATATACAGTTATAATTGTATATCTGTAAGAAATTATAAAGAGAGAGAACAGAGGCAAGAGAGAGGAAGAGGAGACAAAAAATAACAAAAAAAAACTAACTATAACAACAAAATCTTAACTATATCTATAAATTGTAATTTTTTTCAAATTATAATTATATAATGAAATTACATATTATATGTTTGTCTAATTATGTTATTTTTTCTTAATAAAAAGGTTTTAAAGTATATTAACATAAGTCGTATTAGGGTTGACCCAAATAGCAAATTAAGTCACTCTACACCTAATATATGATGGGATCTCTAGAACTTCCGATGAAAAACATTTGCATAGTAAGACAAATATATGTTTGTATTTAGTATACACAACTATAGTTTAAAGAATTAGATTCGGATGTGGACTATCAATTTAATAACTATTTTTCAATTTAAAAGTGTATTTCGCCATTAACATATTTCTAGGCATTATATCAATTGACTCAACGACCTTTGTGTTTCTTTTTCCTTGCTCCGACAAAGCATCATCGTCATTGGCTTGCAATGATTTACCAAACTGTATTGACAGTCATGAGAAAAAGCTTTGAAGCATAAGTTCAATTTATGAATTTATAAAATTGAAATTAGATTTAAATAGGTGGTATTTTGAAAATTTGGATACATTATTAAGAGACTATTTGAAAAGTTATCATGTAATCGAAATTTTGGTGTAGTTGAGTAAATCTACACTCTTTGATTTGTTTGATAGATCAAATAATTACTTAACAAGACAAATTTAAGTGTAATTAAAGGCTATAATTACACTCTTCAATTTTCAAGGAAGGGTAAAGAATTGGTGTTACTACACCATATAATTATTCTCTCCATCCATATTATTTGTTTCTTGTTAACTTGACACATGGATTAAGGAGTAAAAAATAATAGAAATAATTTTACCTAATTTTCTTTGGATATAATAAATACAACACCTTGAAAAATGTTATAAGAAAATTACTATAATTAATGATAAGAGTAAAGTGTAAAATTATCTCTTGATTTTATAAACTGGACAAGTACTGTTGGATCCCAAAATAGTATAGTGGACAAGTAAAGATGAATGGAAGGAGTGCATGAAACTTTTTAAAAATCTTTTCATTCTTTTATTTTAATTTTAATTTAATTTATCTTTTATTTTTTATTATTTTAAATTTTTTATTCTAATATTTTTTAAAAATAATTTTTTTATTATTTATATTTTATTTTCTTCTCATTCTCACTTTTTACTTCTTCATGTGATTCCATGTAATTTTTTATATTATTTATTTATTCTAGCTTATTTTTTTATTAGCATAATGTTGTTATCATTCTAATTTCTAAACTAAATTAGAATTTATTATCAAACAATGTTATAGTGTTATGTTTTTCTTTTTTTTTTTTAATATTGTTGGCACTCAATTTTCACCCTCCACATTATAAATTAATTATCAAGCTTCTTTGATTTTTAATAATTTCAAATAATTTTTCAAAAGTCATTCTAAAAGATTTTAAATCATTTTAGTTTAATTATGAATTATTTCTTCTGTTAAAAAAAACTAACTTGATAATAGTTGAGTTAATTATTTTCCTTCGTTTATTTTAAGAAGCTCTTTAATTGATTAATATTAAATTCATCTTATAGTTAAGTTAAGTTAATTAATCTAAGTTGGCTACTTTTGAATTCTAATTGACCGTAATTGCAATTTTAATGTGGCCAATTTAAAAATCAATTCTCATGCCTTTTAAACCCTTTTTTTCAGATTTATTTTTTGGTCCATTCTTGGCCCAAAAACCGGCCTAAAAACGGCCCAAGCACTTTATTTTCAACCCCCTAACAATACACAATTTGTTATAACATTAAGACAAAATATTAAGATTATAAAAGAATAAAGGAAGAGAGAATAATAATTTTTCTTTCAATGATATTTCTTAGTATTACTTAATATGGAAAGTAATGCCTATTTATAGGCACAAATTTAGTAAGGTACGTATGAACATCCTTTTGTTTTCAATATTGTACAACTAGTAGATAATTATGAACATACAATGTTTTCAATATTATATATCTAGTAGGTAAGTCTGTACATGGACATACATATATTTTTAACAGTCCCCCTTGAATGTCCATGTAATAAAATATACATAGTTGTTTGTAATTTACTTGCTGCCTTGTTAAAAAACCTTACAAGAAAAATCTAGTGGGACAAACCTCGTAAGGAAAAAAGAGTATAACGTGTATTAACTCCCTTTAATGAGAACATCAATTCAAAGACTTAAATCTTCGCATTTCGAGCTTATATATAGATATCATTTTCTTGAAAGTTGCAATTGGCAGAGACTTGGTGAATAAATCAACAATATTGTCACTTGAAAAAATCTATTTGTACGTTGATATCACCATTTTTCTCGAGCTCGTGTGTGTAGAAAAGCTTTGAAGAAATGTGTTTGACGAAATGTGTTTCGTTCTATCTCCTTTTATGAATCCACCTTTTAGTTATACTATGCATGCTGCATTATCTTCATACAAAATTATGGATACTTTGTTATATTTTAAACCATATTTTTCTCGAATGAGATGTATCATGGATCTCAACCATACACATTCTCGACTTGCTTTATGAATATCTATTACCTCAGCATGATTTGATGAAGTGGCCACAACAGACTGCTTTATAGATCTCCAAGATATAGTAGTACCCTCACATATAAACACATAGCCTTTTTGAGATCGTGCTTTATGTGGGTTAGATAAGTACCTGCATCAGCATAGCCAATAAGATCGGGACTGTAATTGTTAGAATAAAACAATCTCATATCGATAGTCCCTTTTAGGTACCTCTGTCATACCTTGAGAGGGTACCTTTGGCGTGTCCGACACTCAAAGATTATTGCAATTCCTAAGCGAACCACTCTGCCTCATCACATTCGTTCAATCACATTCTAGTAACAAAAGACATCCATGAATATAAATACTCAATGAAAACAATGAAAATCGATAATAAAAAGGCCAAAGTCCAAACCAACTATCCATCAACTTAATAAGATTAGTGTGAAAGAGACTAGTCAAAGATAATATCCTATCCCATCAACAGTCTAGTCTGTAAAGCCTCTAAAATATCTTAATAATGGTGCCAATAACAGGCCCGTAGCTACCTCTAAATAGAATAAGATAAGTCTAACTCAAGCTAGAATAAAAATATAATATCCTCCGGGAGTACAAGAAGGCTAACCAATCAACTGAAAGCGAATAGGTCCTCAACGAGGCGCCTGCTAATGACTACTAGTACTTATCTCTTCATCATGAAAGATGCAGGACGAAATAGACGTCAATATGTGGAGTGTACGAGTATGTAAAATGACAAAAAGAAACATGTAGAGGAAGAATAAAATCTACTCAAATAGCTCAACTCAAGAAATCGGAAACTCAATCATCATGTCAAGAGTCTAAAGTAAGAATGTAGTCTAAAGTAAAACTGTAATTTAGACAATGACTACTCATCTATCATTTATGTCCCATCTACTCAGAGTACTATCAAGGCCTATTTGAGAGTTTCTTTAATCGAGAACCATCACCTATGAGCCGGTGATGATACATTAAAGCGATATCGTTGCCATATCCATCCAATAGCCTACTGAGGGTATAAATAGGACATCCCATAAGTGAATCCAAAATCAGTTACATCAAGTCCTCATTTTTGGGACAATAGGAAACATTCGATTTTATGATTCAATCTTCTCCTACGTCGGTTATGTAGTTATTTAGTTCGAGTTGGACTTATTCTTACTCAATTCAGTACTCAATACTTCTCCCAAGATTCAATATGATCATAAGACATCAACCTTATGGTTAACTCATTTATCTAGTCTCATTGGATATTTATCATCTCAACTCATCACATCAACTATCAACTCGTTGGTTACATCATTTTAAGGTTCAATTCTTGACTCATAAGGACTCAATCATGCATCATTCTAACTCATAGCATTTAGGAGAACAAATATAGAATTAAAGCACTTAGGGATTCTATAGACTTTTTATGCTCAAATTATGCTCATGCATGCTCATGTCAATGGAATGTGTGAAAATAATAAGAAATCATGTTAGGGTTCATGTAGTGAAGTAAATTCATCTAATTCAAGTAATTAAATCATAAAAATAGTAATTCATGCAAGATTATGTAGAAATACATTAGATTTCAAGAAAACCTTCAAGAAGTATTCATGAGAGACTCAATTTACTCATATCACCATTAATCTGAGTTATGGGGCATATGGAAGAATAGAATCCATGGGAAACCAGTTGCATTGAAAAGCTAATTCAAAAGGATTTTATTTTGTAGGTCATGAGACATCTAATTTTGTGTGCGTAAAGAGTTATGATCGTTTAAAATAGGTGCTTGCACAATCCAACACTAGAAACTCAAGTTATAGGAATGTTTTGAACTCGACTAAGTACTAGAGGTCTCTTATGACCCTAATACACTCCCCACATATAAGAATGAAGCTTGAAATATAGGTACATATGAGTATAGAGTTATAGGGTGTCACAATATTTCCCCCTTGGGATCATTCATCCTTGAATGATGAGCAACTAGGAGACCTATCAAGAAGGAACTCAAATACTCGGATACTCGAATGCTCATACTCCAGAAATGAACCTCAACTCGGATTCAAAATTGCAAAACTACTTCAAACATCATCATTAGGAATGAATACAATTAAATTCATGCATACTCAAATACTCATAAACTCAAGAAGAACATTAACTCGAAGATAAGAACTCAACTCAATAATGGAAAAGTAACTCTGAGAGTAGAAATGAATTATTATCATAAAATTCATCATTAGAAGGCATAAATAAGTGAGGGTATCTAGCTTTCATATCCTTTTAAGCTTCCCATGTAGCCTCTTCAATGGATTGACTTCTCACAATACTTTTACAGATGCAACCTCTTTGGTTCTCAACTGGCAAACCTGATGGTCAAGGATTTATATTGAAATCTCTTCATAACTCAAACTATCCTTCACTACAATTTTCAATAGGCACAACCAAGTATGGATCTCCCAAATACTTCTTAAACATAGAAATATGAAAGATCGGATGGATGGCTGCTAGCTCTGGTGGTAGCTCTAACTCATAAGCTACATTTTCCACTCTCTTTACAATTTGGTAGGGACTAATGTATTGAGGACTTAACTTTCCCTTCTTCTCGAATCTCATTACACCTTTCATGGGTGATACTTTCAAGTATACCAATCCTTCACTTAAAACTCTTGGTCTCTTCTCTAACATCAGTATAGGACTTTTGGCGACTCTTGGTGGTTCTCAATCTCTCTTTGATTATCTTTAACTTCTTCATAACTTGGTGAACCAGGTTTGGCCCAATCAATTCTGCTTCACCTACCTCAAACCATCCAATCGGTGATCTATATCTCCTCTCATAGAGGGCCTCATAAGGAGCCATTTAGATGCTCAAATGAAAGATGTAGGCAAACATAATTAGAGATAAGTAATCATCCCAATTACCTTTGAAGTTAATTATGCAAGCCCTCAACATATATTTTAAAGTTTGTATTGTTCGCTCAGCCTGACCATTAGTCTGAGGGTGGAAAGTAGTACTAAGGTTCACCTTTAAACCCAAGCCTTTTTGAAATGACTTTCAGAATTGGGCAGTGAACTAAACCTCTCTATCTAATATGATGGACAAAGGAACTCCATGCAATCTGACAATCTCTCTTATGTATAACTGGGCATAATACTTTACAGTGTTTGTCATTTTTACCGCTAAGAAGTGTGCAGATTTTGTCATATGATCAACTATCACTCAAATTGAATCATGATGTCTGTGGGACCTCACTAAGCCTGTGATGAAGTCCATGTTAATCATCTCCCATTTTCACTCTGAATCTTAAAATTCTGAGCTACTCCGCATGGCCTTTGGTGCTCAAGTTTAACTTGTTGGTAATTTGGGCACTTGGAAACAAACTCAACAATGTCTTTCTTCATTCTACTCCATCAGTAAATTTCTCTTAAGTCTTGGTACATCTTAGTAGACCCTAGATGGATGGAATATTTGGAATTATGGGCCTCTTCCATGATCCTCTCCCGAACACCATCAATATTTGAAACACACAATTTGCCTTGATACCTCAATACTGCATCTCCCCCTTTGGCATAAGCCATCACTTTTTTCTTATACATATTAGCCTTCAACTGAATAAAATAGGATTTTGATCTTGTTTCTTGTTCACCTGTACTACTAGAAATGATGCAGATCCATTATGCATAAGAATTCCTCCTTCGCCCGATTTATCTGGTTGAACTCCCAGTTGTGCTAGTCGGTGAACCTTTTTGGCCAAATCCTTTTTCTCTTCCTCGACATGGACAGTGGTCCAAATATATAACTTGCTAAGAGCGTCAGCAACCACATTAGCTTTACGTAGATAGTAGAGGATGGTCATGTCCTAGTCTTTGAGCAACTCAAGCCATCTCCTCTACCTCAAGTTAAGCTCTTTCTAGATGAAGATGTATTGTAGGCTTTTATGGTCTATGAATACATCCACATATGCTCCATACAAGTAGTGGTGCTAAATCTTGAGTGCAAACACCACTGCAGCCAATTCTAAGTCATAAGTTAGATAGTTCCTCTCATGGTTCTTGGGTTGTCTGGAAGCATAGACTATGAACTTGCCTCTCTGTATTAGAACACATCGAAATCCCACTCTAGAAGTATCATAATGGATCACAAAGTCATCAATCCTTTCAGGTAAAGTCAACACTGATGTAGTCATTAATCTAGTTTTCAACTCTTGAAAACTCTTCTCACACTTGTTGGACCACTGAAACTTAGCTTTGTTTTGAGTCATCTTATTCAATGACAAGGATATAGAAGAGAATTCGTCAACAAACCTGTGGTAGTAACCAGCCAAACCCAGAAAACTTCTTATGTTAGTTAGAGAAGTGGGTCTAGGCCAGTTCCTAATTGCCTCAATCTTTTGTATATCCACTCGAATACCATCACCCGAAATAACATGGCCTAAAAATGACACTGAGTTAAGCTAGAACTCATATTTTAAAAATTTAGCATACAACTCCTTATCTCTGAGGGTCTGAAGAATAATTGAGAGGTAACCGACATGTTCTTCCTCATCTCTGGAGTATACCAAAATATCATCGACGAACATAATCACAAACATATCAAGGTACTATTTGAATCCTCTGTTCATTAAGTCCTTAAAAGCGGCAGGAACATTGGTTAGTTCGAAGGACATTACCAGAAATTCAAAGTGACAATATCGGGTTTGAAAAGCCATCTTCGGAATGTCACATTTTCTCACTTTCAATTGGTGATATCCTGATCTAAGGTCTATCTTGGAAAAAACACTAGCACCCTGAAGTTGGTCGAATAAATCATCAATCCCAAGAAGGAAATATTTGTTCTTAATGGTCACCTTATTCAACTGGCAGTAATCTATACACATTCTGAGGGAACCATCCTTCTTTCGCATGAACAGGACTAGAGTACCCCATCAGGATCCACTTAGCCTTATAAATCCCTTACCCAAGAGATCTTTCGGTTGCTCTTTCAGTTCTTTCAACTTTGTGGGGGCCATTCTATATGGCGGAATACAAATAGACTGGTTATTGGGAAGAACATCGATCCCAAAGGCAATCCCCCTATCAAGAGGGACTCCAGGCAAATCATCAAGAAAGACATCAGGAAACTCATTGACAATTAGGACTGACTCCAGGGGTGGAGACTCTACATCATTAGCTTTAACACAACTAGGTAATAGATACATCCTTTAGAAATTAATTTTCTAGCCCTAAGGTAGGAAATAAACTTATCCTTAGTCATTGCAGAACTACCCTTCCACTCTATAACAGGTTTATTAGGAAATTGAAATTTGATCATTCGGGTTCTACAATCGACAGAGGCATTACAGGTGTGAAGCCAATTCATGCCAAGAATCACATCAAAGTCAATCATCTCTAACTCAACTAAGTCTTTAAAAGTATCTCTATGATAGATAGACACCATGCAATCTCTATATATTCTTTAAGCTAGAATGGACTCATTAGTAGGAGAAGAAACACCGAAGGGTTCAAGAAGACATTCAGGAAGATCTTAAACTTACTAGCCACATATGGAGTCACTAGAACAAAAAGAGGATTTAGTGACAGTTAAAAATTATATTAGCGGCAATTTAGTTTAATTTCTCCTATTTAGCTTCCAATTTAGTTTAATTTGCTAGCTAAAATGGACGTTACATCTAAACACATAATTTTTCTTATATTTTATTTATATTATTTATTTTATTTTTAAACACATATTTTTTCTTATAGATTTTTTAATCAGTAAATATTTATCTTACTTCAATTCGAGAAAAAAAATTTTAAAAAATATTTTTTTTGGTTTATTATAATTACTATTTTTATTGT
>JAOTQJ010000091.1:7526331-7536849 GCA_025642045.1 Solanum sejunctum | reverse complement strand
TATGCATATTTTTGGACCAAAGTATCATTGACAAGGGCATTTTTGACCCATTTCGCCTAAGTATAAGGGCATAAATGACCCAAAGTATGAACAAAGATTTTCTTGTTTGCCCTTTCTGATAATACAAGGGCATTTTTGACCCTTTTTCCAAACTAATTATTCATCCTCCGTTAGTGCCATTTGAAATGAGTGCATTTTTGACCCATTTTACTAGGTATAAGGGCATAAATGACTCAAAGTATAAACGAAGGGTATTTTTAACCTTTTCTGATAGTACAGGGGCATTTTTGACCCTTTTTCCTTATAAAAATTACACACTTTAAAAGTGTAGTCGTATATGTAAATAGGTGTTGCCAATTATATTATGAAGTGACAACGCTTCTACTGTGTAGTGTATTCTACTAAAGAATATGCTTTACAAGTGTTGTCAATATTATTGTCGCTAAAAGTTAAAAACTAAGACTACGCTTTAAAAGAGTATCCAAAAATATTTTAGGAAACGTTTTATAAGTGTTGTTCAGATTTAGTATGGTCATAGGCCTAAAAAGTTGTAGTGAGGGTTTTTCCTAAAAACTTTATTTTCTTATTGATATAATTGTAGGGAACTGTTAATTGTAGTAGAAAATTTTGGAGGAAAATATAAAAGTATGAAAATTGCATTATAATAATGACTTTTGCTGGATACTTATTTTAATTGCCATTAGAAGATAGCCTTCTAGAGGCTATTGCTCATATGCCGCTAATATTTTAGCTAAAAAAATTAATTAGTGCCAGTTGATTAATTATCACTTAATAATTATTGCTAAAAGCCTGATTTGTAGTAGTGAGTTATAAATGATAAAGTGGCACCTAGGTCAAGCAAGACATATACATCAAATGAAAAGACTCACAGCATACCCATGAAAATATCTGGTGCAACTTCCTGATCATATCGATTTTCCATCGCATGCAGATGATTTGTACCCCTGCCTGTATTAGTTATGACACCTCTCTGTGGTGGTGTTGAAGACTGAGATTTATTGCCTTCATCACCGTGTCTCGTCATTGGACACTCATTTTGGAAGTGACTAGTCTGTCTGTACCTGTAGCAAGCATTGGTGCCCTCACGACACTCACCTAAATGGATCTTACCACACTTGACACATGGTGGTTTCCCCCTCGAACCTTGAGTTATACTAGCTTGGGATTGAGAAACCTTAGCTCTGAAATTCTGATAGCCCTGAGACTTCTGATCATACCTATTACTCAGAGTTGATGCACTTGCTGAGGATGGTGCATAGTTTGAAGACCTCTACGAAAAATAGGACTTGTCCCCTTTACCTTGCTTGTGCTGGCTAGGCTCATGCCTGCTGACTTAGACTTTTTGCTCAACTGCTTATCCCTTTTCCTCTGCTTGTCCTCCTCAAGTTATTGAGCATAGACTATAAGCCTACAGATGTCCATGTCCGGAATCAATAATGTTGCTTTGCACTCCTTTTTCACATGCTTTCCCAAGCCAGATATGAACTTTCTCATCTTAGATCTGCCGAAGAACGTGATCATCATCAATAATCATATCCTTACTTTGACTAGTTGAAAACTTATCATAATATTTGTACAACACATATTCTTCAGTTGAATTGTCTTTATAAGCTCTACTTATAAGGGTTTAACATGGATATAAACCAACAATATTTTTGAATTTTTCATTATAATTTTCTACCTATATTGTCTTTGAATTTATCATTATAATTTTATACCTATATTCTCGAGTGCACGCACATCTTATATTAAAAAAATCTATTTGCAAGAGTTGTAGGTCAAATAACCCATAGATTTGCTTCTCCATGCATTTGACTTAACATTTTTCTTTTTCTTTTTATCAGGTGACACTAAATAATAAATTGTTTTACAATCATTGAGTCATTTCCTCCACTAGTGAAAATTAAAGAATCAAATCTTTTTATTGAAAGTTAAATTCTAGGCTCTTATGGTTGACATATAAATCTCATTTGTTTTCTTGTATAAGCCTTGCCTCTAAATCTATTAAAGTAATATCACTATAATCATTAATAAACTATGAGTGCAATAATTTTCGCTTGTGCTTAGTATATTGTGTCGAAGCGTAAGCTATCAGTAGACCATCTATACGAAAACAAACATCTTGATCCTCCCTTAAAGCATCACAAAACACTATGAACCCTCAAAAATCTGATAGTGAAACTAACACCATTAAGATAGTCAAACATGTCTTGATCTCCTAAAACTGTACTCACATTTGTTTCTCCATTGACCTTTCGATTTTTCGGTGTTGGCTAGTTAGTGTCATTGCTATTTTTTTAAAAAAAAATCCTTCAAAAAGATGCGTGTGATAACTTGCCAAACCCAAAATATTTGTGAATCTTTCTAAAGTATTGTTCATTGCTATATTTGAATTGCTTCTATCTTCTTAATATCCATCAACATCTCTCTCTCTCTCTTTTTTTATATAATGTATATGACTAATGTCATAGTCTAGACAAATTCATACATAAAGAACTTGAAATAATTTTGTATTTTCTTAGCCACTACATCACAATCCTCCAAAAATCTTCTTTTTCCTTTCTTTCTTTTAGCCATGAGACTACACCATAGTATCATCAATTAATATTATAATAAAATTCTTGCGAAGTACTTGAATGTCTTATTCATTGACTCCATGAATGCCATTGGATCATTAGTACATCTGAAAGGCATCAAACTTATAGTGCCTTTACCAAGTTCTAAAGGAACATTAGAATTATCTTCCTCTGATTCTAAGCTTATGTAACAACCAAATATTGATATTTGAGAAGTAAGTTATATGTTATAACAACTCAAAATGTCATCTATATAAGATAATATATACTAATTACGTATCATCACCTAATTCAATTATTGTTTCTATGCACATTCTTAGTGTCCGATCCTTCTTTTCCACAAGAATATTGGGCATCATATAATAATATGCCTGATCAAAATTTTTTTTTGGCCATTAAATCGTACATTATTTCTCTTAATTCAATTAACCTCATTCATCCCAAAAAATAAAGGGAATCACTATGAGTTGTGTGCCAGTTCTATTTTTTTAATATAAATTTTTGGTCAATACTAAAAATTATTTATTGTACAAAGAATAGTCATGTAAATTCTCCCACTATCGACACCATTTCTATATTAGGTGTCAAAATTTTATCCTTCACCATTTCTAAGAAACTCAAGAAACTTTTCTACCATATTTGTTGAGTCACAAGTGACATAACTTTATCTAACTTTAGAATATAATTCCCTTATTATTACTTTTTTTTGGAACAACACTAGCCTCGTTGAATGTCCCAAACCTTGCTAGCTTTGCAGAATAATCAAGGGCGGTGTGATAAGAAGATAGTAAATTTGTACCTATTAGCATGTCAAGGTATCGATCACATAATATATACTCATCTCAGCTAGGGTAATAATTTCTTAGCTCCAACTTGATATACTTGATACATATTTTACCTAAAGAGATCCTCTAACCAGAGCACCAATCAAGAAAATTACTCAATATTTTATATTGTCCTTGGTTTCTATCTCGTTAGTCCCTGTTAAAATTCTCACATATTTTTTTTTGTCTTAACCTTGCATGAATCTATGACTAATCTTTAATAACTTCACATATTTTAAATATTTTTAGTAAAATTTACTATTTCAAAGAAGGTAAAGTCTTTGTGTGCAAGGTTACTTCGTTGTTTAACAGGCTAACAACCCTTCAAAAAGGAAACCTTCGTATGCTTTGTCAGAAAAAAATCAAATAAGGGGCATATTCCACACGTTGAGAAAATATGGGTTTTTACGTTGATACCAATCCATCTTTTGAATAATTTCTCGGACTCCCTATCAAGTCACACACTATCGACGACCAAGAAGGAAACAATGCATACTAACTTAGTGCGTTACCTTAACAAATGAAGATGATCATGTCAACATTCTTAACAGTACAATATCATACCATGTATTAGAATGTCATCTGACTTATGATTTTATATCTCTATAAAGCTTAAGGTGGAATTTCTCTGGCTCATAGTCTTTAATATTTTATCCAAGAACGTCTAACAAGCCTCTAAAACTATCAGATGTGAATTTTAGTGGTTTTAACTTTAAAGACTTCTTGAGAATGCATCTTTATTTTTGATAGTCTAAATCCATAGAGGTGTCTCGGGATGGACTTGGGTCTTATTGAATTGTCGAGTTATATCCAATTTGTCCATTGATCACGTCCAAGTTACACCTCTATTTTGGAGGATAAAATGGTCGTTGTCAAATATAAAATCTAATCAAGATTAGGATCGAATCCCACAGAGAATATGGAGACTCACAACGAATTCACCAATATGCAATTCAACCGAAGGAAGGTGAGTTTGCAATATTCAACAAGAAATTAAATTAAACTAACTAAAGCAAGAAAAAATCACTAATGGAGAGCAACTTGGGAATTGTGCTCCCCATGATTCACCAACTCAATATCCCCGGATAACCAAATTCTCAACTAAAGTATAACATGTAGGATGGTAATTTAAGTTCACCAAGCCCTTTGGTCAAACGTGAGAGGTGAATTTTATTATGTGACTTGGCCTATATCCATAGTGTGCAATACTAACCATTACCCATAGTCTCAGTCAACCTCCCCTTGGTCTAGTTCGGTTGATTAGATAAGAACACATCATTAAATCCTATTAATCAATCTCTTTTACTATTTATTATCACCTAGATCGGGAAGATAACACTAGGCAAGTTCTAATATTGGACACCACTAGAAAACATGCAAAACAAAGAGAATTAATTAATACACATAAATACCCATTCCAAGAATTATAAATTATCTGAGTTTATTTGGTTACATCTTCATGATTTCCACAACCCCAAGTTGTGGATTTAGCTATTTTATGCTATGTGTAGATGAAGAAATCATGAATTGAGAAAATATAATTAATCACATACATAATTGAATTGAAGAACAAACAAATCCAAAATATATTGAGAATCATAAGACTTGAAAGTACAATGAATCCACAAGTGTATTCTCCTCCAAGATTGAAGTCTCTAATTACAAAACCCTAAAAATACTTTCTAATGACGTTCTTTACTATACTCCCCTCAGAATTAACGTAAAAATTACTATTTATAGTATTTACAGATAGGTTTTTAAAAAATAAAAAAACTAGTTGGTGACTTTCTACTATAGGTTTTTACGACTCGTAAACTGACTTACGAGTTGTAATCGGGGTCTCGTGTTTAGCTCTTGAGATGTTGGACTTCATTGCTACAGATCCACTTTATAGGCCTTAGACTAATTCACGACTCATATTGTACTCTCATAGACTTCATCTGCATCAACTGGTCCTTCATTGGAACTTACTGAAAATTTTCACGAAACCACTCTATATGACTCATAGAATGATCTACAACTCGTATAGAGGTCCCATGTGGCTGAATCTTTAGAAATCAAACTTAACTGGAAATCTTCATAGAACTCACTCTACGACTCATAGAGAGTCTCGTAAATCACAAAAAATAAAAAAGTCTACAATTTACCCTAAAATCATGCCAACCTACTTTCCTGCAAAACTAAGCATAAAAACATATAAAAACCATAATTGTTGCATTGAGAACACACAAAATCCTAAGTTTTAAGCATCAAATATGTTGTATTTTGATAGCATATGAACACCCTCAACTTAAAATTGCTGCTTGTCCTCAAGCGACGACTCAATCTATATAAACAATATAGCGACACATAGACCTCAACCTAATGACATACATCATATACAATTCAAACTCAGGTACCCACACCAACTTTTCAAAAGAAGGTCAGTTGGCTATTTGCAAACGTAAACACACTAGTGCGTTTAACAAAACAACTACGATAAGCAAGAAAATAATAGTCCACAATCACTGAACAAGTCAAATACCAATAATATAATGCAAGTTCCCTCACAGAAAGAAGTTTTACTTTTGGACACTCACTGATGATTTCAAAATTTAGCTTTAGTACTGTGCAAACACACTCACTCTCACAAAAGATGTTCATGCATCATGACTCATACCATAGGTTTTCCCCTACACTCATGACTCAGATTTTTCTCCAACTGGACTAGGATCACTTTAGGACTTTCTAGGCTTCTAACATAGGCTTAGGGAGCTTTGGTATGACATTTTGAAAAAATAGTGACTAAAAGTCATCCTTGAACTACGTTTTTCATCACTTTCACCTTACCAACTAGAATATTTTCACCTTATCCTCCCTTTTTCCACATTCAAGCTTTTCTGGGTATTTTCTTCACATTTTTACACCTTATTTTTCTTTTAATCTCAATCTAAGTTTTTTTTTCCTTTTTCTTATACCCGGTACATGATTTTCTTCTTTTTTTCTTCATTCTCAACTCACCAACTTATTTTGTGATTTAATCCCTACACCGGCCACCTTTAACTTAGGCTTTTAAAGTATACAATATCTATTCCCAAAATCAGGACCATTTTTGATAGCCACCCTCAAGTTAGGCTTTTTGCCTCAATCAAGGTTCACAATGTTCAAGGACAAACTAGGGCCTATTTTTGAAACTCTTCAAATGTATTTCGGAATGCCCTATAATCATAATTTCCATATATCTCAAAATCCATGCATGATTTTAAAAATCCAACTTCATATTCTCGATTAGGGGGTAAAATTGAGTGAAAAATGGGTGTAATCCGAATGTTAGAAGACTCATAATAAAAATAATTTTCTCTAATTTCTAAAATTCCAGTGTCTATCTATGCCTAGGCCGCGACATGCCTGGGGAGCTGACTAGTCCAAATGTTGCCTCCGCATTGGGTCCCCGTCGTAGGGAGTGGACCAGTATATTATTTTCTTTAGTTTTCTTATTTCGTCCAAGGGCATTGGGGTAACAGTCCCCATGCCCATTTAAATATGAAATCTTATATACTTAGTCATTTTCAACTCTATAACTCAGAAAACCCTCTCTTAAACCTCTCTAAGACCTATCAATTCTCTCATTTAAATCTAAGGATCTTAAGCTCAATTTTGGAACTCAAGTACTCATTTCAATTTCTAAGTCTACTTCAAATTCATCTCAAGGAATTCAATGTTTAAGGTATGTGGGTCTTCATCATTAGGTCCTTTCACCCATGGAGCCCAATCTTCCTTTTTTATGTAAATTACATGTTGTCAAGTATATTACCTATGGGTATCTATTATTATGGATTATTAACATAAATCATGTTGGGCATTTGACAAGTATTGATTGATTATGCATGAATGTCTATTTCAAGTTTGTTCCATGAATTGCTTTTGTCTATTAAGACTATGCATGCTTTTAGTTATGAAACTATGAACAACTATGAGCTTTTGATGTTGGATTTGAAGGTACCCTACATGAGGGTTTTACTATATGTTGGTGGGTTGATTTGCATTGAGTTTACTCATGTTATTTCACCCTTGAATTGCATGATTTTGAACAAGTATTATGAATCCTCCATGTGTTTGATAAAATGACATGACAAAAATTCTCAAGTTATTGATAATCTATCACATGATTAAGAAGTCAAGTGACTTTATGATGATTGAGGGATTTCAATCATGTATTGATTTGATGAAAAGTATCTATGATCTTTCAAGTATCAAGTTGAGCCATATTTTAAGATTTTTACCTCTTATAAGCCATTCATATTAAAGCAAGGGATCATATATGACTATTATCTACTCTCATGTTCAACTTAGGCTCAGTAATAGAGCTTAATCATGTTTATGAGCTACTCATGTCATGTTATCACATTTCTTACAAGTTATTGAAGTTATGATTATTTCAAGTATTCCCTGGGATTTGACTTAGCGCCGATTGAGGCTTAAGATGGGGGCTTGACTCAAGGGGTCCTTATAGAAAGTCTTTAGTATCTAAACTATGTGACATATAGGATTATATACTATCCTTTTTGTGGTTTCTAGTGGATCCATCTAGTTACACCACACCTTGTTGGGAAGGGGGGAACATGCCTCGATCACCTTGTCGGGGAGGGGGGTGACATGCCTCTGATTATTCATATTATCACATTTGGTTTACCTTGACAAGTAGATCACACCTTGTCAAAGGGGTGACAGACCTCGATCACCTTGTCGAGAGGGCGACATGCCACGATCACCTTGCCAAGGGGTGATATGCCTTGGATTCCAAGTAGTAGCTCGCCTAGTCTATGTCAGTTAAGGTCTCTTCCCCCATAAGCATGATTTATTATAAGCATTGATCATGCATGCCATATTGAGATTATCGTTTGCTTATGATTATGCATTTTGAATATATTGGCTTATGTCTTTGTTGCATTACATTCTGCATACTTAGTACATTCAAACATATTAATATATACTCTATGCCTATATGATATCACTATGTAGGAACCAGAGCTCCTTTTGATTATTCTCCTTCATGTAGTTAGTTTGATTGTCAGAGAAAGCTTTGGTGAGTGAAGCAACCCTAAAAGTGCTAAAAAATGTGCTTTGAAAATACCTGAAATCATAATTTCCATATATATCAAAATTTTGTGTTATTTTGAAAATACGATTTTATATTCTTGCTCAGGATATCAAATTGAGTGGAAAATAGGTCTAACCCTGATTCTAGAGCAAGCGAATCACAATTTCATTTTTCAAAAAATTGAATTTCTAGTGAGTAATGCGCGTTTGTAGCTCGACGTTCCCTTGTGTAAATTTTGCACAGTTTTTCTTGTCCGGTCCAAGGCTCTTGGGCCTTGGAACTAAGCCTTCCCATGCGTGAAAATACCTATACTTAGCCTTATTTCACCATCATATAACCCAAGACATTTTCAAATACACTCCCAAACACTTAAACAATACTTCCTCTCCAAATTTCATGTGTCAAAACTCATCTGGATTTTAAGGTTTTCATTCAAGCTTCAAGTCTCTATCTCCAATCTTCATCAAGCTATTCTCCAAAGTTAAGGTATGTGGGCTTCTTCCATGGGTTCATTGCACCTATTATATCCAATCTTTCTTTCTCTTAAAATGGCATGATTTAAAGATGATTTACTCATGGGTCTTCTTATTAAGAATTTCACTACACACTGTGTTGGAGTTTCAAGAAATTATGGTTATTTTAGCATGTTTTGAGCAATGAATCTAAGATCTAATGTGATATTTGGTGAAGGATTTGATGTATATTGCTTGAGGGTGTTACCAAGTATCTATTGATGGTTTTATATTGAATTTCCTAGCGTGATTGAGGGTGTGAAGTCCATTAACCATGTTGAGAGGTTGACACCTTGACCACTATGATGGAGGGTGTGAAGTCTATTAACCATGTTGAGAGGTTGATACCTTGACCACTATGATGGTGGGTGTGAAGTCCATTAACCCTATTGAGGGGTTGATACCTTGACCACTATGATGGAGGGTGTGAAGTCCATTTACTGATTGAGGGGTACATACCTTGATCACCCTACAAGGGGGTGCTAAACCTTGGATTCCAAGTACTAGTATGCTTGGTCTATGATGATGGTCTCTTCTTATATATGTAATATGTTCTATACAAGCATGTTTTATTTTAAGCACCTTCCATGCATGCCATATTATTTTATACTAATCATTGCCTATACTTATGCATTTTGATTATGTTGCCTATCTTTTGTTGCATTTATTCCACATACCTAGTACATTTAAACGTACTAACGTATACTCTGTGCCTATATGATGTCACGATGTAGGTACTAAAACTCCATTTGGTCATCCTCCTCCTCCACGTGGCTAGTGGTATCTGGTTAAGCTAGTTGGGAAGACCTCCATCCTAAGGGTATGTCTTTGATATCATGCTATGTATTAGGACTCTTTCTTTTCTTTGATGTATGTTGACTATGAGTGTGAGCCTAGTTGCTTGTCTTGGCCCTCGCTAAGTATCTATATAGTAGAGGTGTTATTGGACATGATGTGTAATTATGCTATGAGTCTTGACTCTCTTGTCTCTTGATTTTTATATTATGGAAGTTTCCCTTAGTCTCTTTGCCCTTATTCCTATTCTTTCAATGCTATTTAATTACTTGCTCGACCAAGGATGTTTAATGATATGCTAAGAGGTTTGTTGGGGTTTCTTCGGGTTTTCCATTCATCGTGTCACATCTAGGCCCTAGTTTAGGGCTTGACAAACTTGGTAGCATATCACTAGGTTGTTAGATCCTCGGAGTGTAACACACCACATCGATTAGAGTCTTATTCATGGTTGTGTTGTGCACCACAACTATGGGTAAGAGGCTTTATGGAATTTTAGGAAATGTTTCCTTTTTTCATGGTCAATGTCATGCTATAGAGTTAAGATAAGTTTTCCCACTTAATAATTATTCTTTGATATGCTAGATTATGCCTAACACGAGAGGAAGAAGAGCCAGTACTCCGGAGGAACAACTAGCTCCTCCTGCTTCTTAAGATGGGGGACTAGGTCATGAAGAGTTCCCTGATGCTCTCACTTTGCTAGCTCAAGTTGT
>JAOTQJ010000091.1:7480456-7503170 GCA_025642045.1 Solanum sejunctum | reverse complement strand
AACTATCTCCTTCCTTTTTGTAATCCTTGTGAATGGTTGATCTAGGAATATATGCCCCCATAATAGTATCAGCCTAAGTCAGACTTTTCTTATCGAGTCCACTGTACAAGATCTTCACAAGGCATCATTATCTCTTTGTGGTCTGGAACACTGCTCAAGCATTTGGTGAATCACACTCATGTAGTATAATTGAATCACTAGGAAGTTGCTCAAAGTTGTTAATTTGGTGTTTCCACTTGAGATTCCTCAACCTCAAAAAGTGCCTCTCCAAAAAGGTCTTTGGTTATTCATCCCAACCAATGATCGAACTTGGTGGGAGATCAGATAGCCATAGTACTACATTGCCTTTATAAGACAATTGGAAGATGTTAAGTCCAACAATATCTATAGACAGATTTTGAGATCCCATAATACTATTGCAGATAAACTCAACGTTGTATAGATGGCTATGAGGATCCTCCGATGGTAAGCCCACAAATAGCCCATGGTTCTATAGTATCTGAAGTAACATACTGAGACTACAAACATTATGTCAGCCAGTAGTGGTGGAAATACAATAGCTGCAGTCACCTCCATAGCCAAAGGATTCAACCTATATTTATTCCACTAGGAAGCATTGGCATTAAAAGTCGGTGGTTATGGAGCAATGTCCTCAAGGGGAGGTATGTTCTCATGATCAACATTATCATTAATATTCTTGTTTAGAGTGGAATTAACCACGTTATTGACATTATCTTGGGCCATTCTCATAGATATTTTCTAGATTTCTAGGTCAAATGGAATCAAGGGATTGCCTCGACTTCATATGTTGGGCAAACACTACATGTACACCCTAAAAAGAACAAAAAATGTCAAGTAAGGGAAATAAGGATTAATACTCAAATCAGTTCGATTTAACTAAACCTAGTCATATTCCTTGAAAATAACACCAAAATCTTGATGTTACCCAAGTTACACCTCATTTTTTAGGATAAAGTTGTCATTGCCAAGATATAGAACTTAACCAAGGTTAGGGTTAAACTCAAGGGAATATGTAGACTTAAGAGAATTCAATTAAAACAATTTGAGTAATTAACCAACTTACTTCCCCAAACAAGATTTATGATTTATCTTATTTTACCTTGTAAGTTCTTCATGATTCTCATAACCTTAGTTATGGAATTAGCTACTCATGATTCGTATAGATGTAAGACTTATGAATTGGAATAACAAAATAGAGCACACATAATTGAATTAAGAACAAGCAAATCTAACTTCAAAGAGAATCACAAGATTAAAGATCAAATCAAAGTACAAGTGTTCCTCAAAACACATCATTGCTATCTCTCCTCAACCCTACTATTTTTCCTATCTAATTGTCGTGTTCTCTTTGTACTATCTATAAAATAACATAAAAAACATATTTATAATATTTAAAATATAAGTCCTAAACAAAATAGAATAGCTGGATCGGCATCCATCACGAACAGGTTTATAGGCCGTATTTCATTCCATAGCTCGTAATTGAGGTCTCGTACAGTGTTGTTGGAAAACAAGACTTCAAGACTATGATACCCTTCTACGACCCATAAAGTGGTTAATAACCCATAAAGTGGTTTATGACCCATAAGGGAGTTTTGTCTAATGAATCTTTAGAAAGTCCCTCATCTATTATCCTCAGGGAATGAACCATATTCTATGTCTCGTAAACCCCTCCACGACCCATCTGCTTGTTCGTAGAACAACTTTAGAAAATCAGTCACTCACTAGAATTGTCCAAGGGTCTCGTACTATATCAAAATCAGAAAATTTTGTACTTTCTTCCCAAAATCAAGGACAAACCTAGAATTTTACAAATATAATACAAGCCAACTAACATCGCGTTGAGAACACAAAAAATTTTAAGTTTAAGCATCAAAAGTAATGTATTTTGACAAAACATCATAATAAATATTCAAACCTTTATAGTAATAATGTAATATAATATATTAGGGCTTAAATCAACTTTAAATCATCAATAACCATACTTCAATTGAATTTATAAAACAACAATGCAGAAAACCAATATTTAAAGAAAGTTAAAATACATGAATTTAAAGTAAAAGAGTTTTGGGTCTTCATAGTTGACAGGTAGCAGGAATAAATCCCACATACCTTAGCTAATGAAGATGATTCTAGAAGAAATACGAAGAAGAATGAGCCCTTCCTTGATTCCTGTAAGATCCTATCTATGAGTATGAAAGGGTAAGGAAAGAAAGCCATGAAAAATTTTGAAACTGTAAGATTTTACAAATGGATTTACGACCATTAAGATGAAGTTCCACCCGTAAAATGGGTTCGTGGAACCTGGCAGACTTGGTGCAATTTGGAAGCTTCTAAAGTTCAATTTGTGACTCATCAGATAACCTATAAAGTCCTCTACAAGTCATAGACTGTATCATAGAATGAGAATTAGAGAAGGGTCTCTGAGAGTCTATCAGAGAAAACACCATCTATGGACCATAGAACGATCTATAAGTCGTAGATAATTTCATAGAGAGAGGGTAGAAAAAAATGAAGTCTCTGAAATTTGGAAAGGGGGCAATCAGAAAACCCCCTATATGGATCTTAAAATGGTCTACAGCCCGCAAATTGGGTCTCATAGACTTGTTTGGCTAGTTTTTATAAAGGGAATTTTTGTAATTTCTCAGCATTTTATGGTTATACCACGACCTTTTGACCTTCAAAGAACTTATTTTCCATCCCTTAAGCCCTAAGGCCTCTCATTTTTCCTCCTCATTCTCATTTTCTAAGTCCCAAGCCCCTCTCATGTCTTAGGACTTTTTGAAAGAAGGAGTGGGTTTTGGTTTCTTTGATTTGTTGTCAATATACAACACATTTGCTGGCTACAACCTAGGAATTGGTATATTATTAATGCAACTTCTATGGTTTTATGTGTTTTTGTGTTTTTTTTACCGGAAAAGTAGGTTTGCACAATTTTGGGAAAAGTTGCAAATTTTGCTTATATTTAAGACATACGAGACCTTCTACGAGTCGTAGCATAGTCTGTGACCCGTAGAGGTGGTCTTATAGAAGCTTACAATATTCAAAAGCAAAGTCTAAAAATTTGAACTTTAGGTATACGAGCCTCAGGTACGAGTCGTAGTCCTTTCTATCGGTCGTAAAGGGTGGGATCGTAGTAAGTTTTAGTATTGATCAAGATTGGAACAAGAAATGCAAATAGACTATGATAAAGCAATATGAGTCATAGACCAAACTATGACTCATAGAGATATATCATAACAGTGAAGTCCAAAATGAAAGACACTAACCAGAAAAGTCCGACTATGACTCATAGTGCACACTACGAGTCATAACTGTGAGCCATAGCAGATGCCTGCCAACTTTTATAATTAATTTATGGACTCATTTATAAATACTATGAATAGTATATTTTAGGGTTGTAGTAGTAGTTTTTTGAGTTTTTGAAGTTTTTATAGATATATTTTCAGAGAGCATAATTATTGGAGAGAAGATTCTTAGGGTTTATCTTTGGAGACTCAAATTTGGAGATTAGATTCACTTCATCTTTCAAGCTTGTGGATATAAATGCAAAGTATGTTTTATTGTTCTTCAATATTTTTGGGTAAGAAATTTACTATACTTCCTTCATTCATTATTAATTTACTTGCCCATGTCATGAGTGGCTAAACCCACAACCTGGTGTTGTGGGAACCATGAGAATCTTATTTATAAAACCTAGACTTTTTGCACTTCTTAAGTTTAGTATTTGCATGTATTAGACATTTTCCTTAATTTTTGATATAGTTAACATGATTCGATGATGTGTTCTCTTCTAGTCAACTAAACTCAATGAAGGAGAGGTTGACTGGGACAATGGATAATGGTTATTTAGGCATGCTATGGAGGTCGGCCAAGTCGTATAGTGGAATTCGACCTTCACCTTCAGAAGAAGGCTAGAAGAACCTAAATTATCGTCCTACATGCAATTTCCTAATTGTGGTTGTGTTATCTGGGTAGACTAAGTTAGAGAATCATTGGGAACACAATTACCCATATTGCTCTCTAATTTGATTGTCTCTCTATTTTATTAATTTAGTTTATTTTCCTAAAAATCATTGCAAAGCCCCCTCTCATTTTAGAGAATCAAGTAGTAGATGTTTGAATTGATTGTTGGTGATCCTTGTCGCAAAAGACCCCTATTCCATATGGATTCAATAGTAACCATGGTTAGATTTTTTTACTATTGACGATTGATTGCAAATCCCCCTTCCCCCACATATCTTTAGCATTTATCAAGAAAAATGGTGCTATTGCCGAGGAGTTCAGGGATGCTTTGAATTGGATTCACTAATAGTTCAATTCAAGTATTAATTTCTTAGTTCTCTTATATTTTACTTTTTTTATTTTTGGTTTCTTTTTGTAGGGTATACTAGGTGTGTATGCCAAATACAAAGAGCCAAGGCATTTCTTTAGCTCTAATCGACTTTGAGATCAAACGTGTAGCATGAAGAATGGCTAACACAAACATAAACATTATGGTTGATGAAGCTCAGAATAGGTATGATGATGTGAATGATAGAGAGGATAATCCACCACAAAGTTAAATAGGAAACAACATAGGGAATTTAATGAGAATGCCTATGGATGGAATCAATTCAAATTAAACTCGATGGCCATGGATGTCACATGAGCAATAGTGTTGCCACTATTATCGACCCACACTAAGTTCATAGTGTCAAGTGGATTTCTCCATATGCTTCAGAATCATGGCTTGTTCATGGGTCTACCATTTGAGGATCCTCATAGCCATCTGCACAATATAGATTTTATATGTAAATGTGTGATGGGCAAGAAAAATCTTTCTATGGATGTTGTTGGATGATACGTGTCCCTCTATCTCTAGAAATGCAATAGTGTGGTTATTAGAACTCCAACAAACCTCAATCACCAGTTGGGAAGAATTACAAAGAGCTTTTTGGAGAGATACTTTCCAAGGTCTAAGAAGCTCAAACTTAAGGATAAAATCAATAACTTTGAGCAATTGTCAGGTGATTCTATTAGCACAATGTGGAAGAGGTTTATCAAGTGCTTGAGAAGTGTTCCGAAACATAAGATCATGGGTGATGCCTCAGTAGAGATTTTCTATCAAACTCTTTATAGGTGGCATATTCCTAGATCAATAGTTCACAAGAACATCCAAAAGGATGAAGCAAGTGATCAAGACCAACAGAGTATGGGGGCAAATGGAGAGACCTTCTACAAGGAGCTTATGTCGGTGAATTTTAGTTTGGAGCAAGCTAAAATCAATGAGGAAATAATGCAACAACTTGCTCAATTGTGCACAAATATGGACTTAGTGGTTAAACAAAGCTAAGAAAGAGTGCATGTAGTAGTCCACCAACCTCCACGAGCGTCCATATATGAAGAATATTATTATGATGAGGATGCTTGCTTTGTTAGTAATCAAGCAATGGGTTTTCGGAACAATGCTCAAGGGTCTAATGCAGACTATTGGCAGCAAGGTTCCAAAAACCAATGTTGGAACTATAACTGAGAGAATTCTTATAGAGATAACTATGGGGTTTATTTTGAGAGAGATAGAGTTCCTAAAACTAAGTGGAGTTGATGAGATAGGTATAGGAATGGTTCTTATATACCACCTAACAATCGTGATGTCGGGGCTAGTTGTTTGAGGATTGAAGAGATGTTTGACCAATTGATAAAGAAGGACAAAAAACAAGATGAGACTTTTAAGGGGATGAAGTCCGACATTTCAAATATCAATCAGAAAATAGAGTCTTATTCGGTAGCCATTAAGCAATTAGAACAACAATTCGACCAAGTTTTGACTCAATTGAATCAATGCTAAAAAGGTACATTTCCATGCAATATAGTGTAAAAACCAAAGAATGAAGGGAATTATATGGTAATCATGACCAACGGAGGTAAGAGCACCGCTGACCCACCTAGAGCGGGTAAAGTAAAAGATGTTCGTGAGAAGGAAATCATAAAAGAAAGGTGTTGTCGAGAAAGAAGATTGTGTAAAGAATGGGATAGGTGATATGGTTTAGGAGTTGAATAAGTATAAGACTTTCCTAAGACCTCCTCCCCCTTTCCCTCAAAGACTCAAAAAGAGGGAAGAAGAAAGCTCAAGCACTTCATTGTCATGGTCAAGCAATTATCAATCAACATCCAGTTGATTGAAGCTTTAGAGAAGATGCCTGGTTATGTAAGGCACATAAAAGACTTGGTTACAAAATATAGACTGTGAGTCAAGATCTCTCTAAAGATCTCCAACATTGTAGTGTCATCACTCACAAGTCATTTGCCCAAAAGCATGAAGATGTAGGCGCTTTCATTATACCATGCACTATAGTAGAGGTGGAATTTGCAAGGGCATTTTGGAATTTGCAAGGGCACATCAACTTAATACCATTAATAATCATCAGGAAACTTGGCTTGGGAACTCCTACTCCCACAAAGTTGTGGTCATTAATGGCAGACAGAATAGTCAAAAGACATGTGGGAGTATCTTATGATGCTTTGATAAAGGTAGAAAAATTTATATTTCCTGTAAATTTTGTTATTCTTGACTGTGAAGTTGATTTTGTTGTTCCTATTATTTTGGGGAGGCCTTTCATAGTTACTAGTTGCACTCTGGCTGACATGGAGAAAGGGCTACTCACATTTAGATTTGGGCCATCCTCATTGTTTGTCAACAAGCAAGGAAGGACAATGATCTGAGGCTGGTTTCGATTATAGAGACTATTGATGATGATGAGTCAGAGGTACCACTTAAGATATGATTGGGTGTTGAGACTTTGGAGTAGTATTAATGAACTTTAATGATGACAATATCTCAAATAAGATGAAATAATAAATACTATAGGGGTGTCAGTCGCCCTAAACACAAAATGAAGTTGGAGCTAGATTTGCAGAACCAAGAAATACCACCCACAAATCCCTCTATAGAAGTTCTATCGGTGTTCGAATTGAAAGAACTTCCAGCACATTTGAAGTATATATTCTTGGGAGAGAACAAAACTTTTCTAATCATCATATCTATGAATTTAAGTGATGGAAAGCAGAGCCCTTGTAACAATGCTCAAATAATTCCAAAAAGGCTATTGGATGGACTGTCGCAGATATTTTTTATATTGCTCCTGGGATTTGTACTTAAAAAATTTTAGTTAGTCAAGGACTAAAAGACAAGTATCAACATCAAAGGCGTCTGACTCCTCTTACGCAAGAGGTGGTTCATAAGGAAATCATGAAGTGGTTAGATGCGGGAGGGATCTACCCAATTGGTGACAGTGAATGGGTGAGCCCGGTACAGTGTGTTCCAAAAAAAGAGGGTATCACAGTAGTGCCTAATGATAAAAATAAATTGATGCCTATGAGTCTAGTCATTAATGGAGATTGTGTACGGACTATAGAAAGCTCAATGCCTTAACAAAGAAGGATCACTTTCCTATACCATTCATAGATAAGATACTCGATAGACTTGCAGAAAAAAGGTGGTACTATTTCTATGATGAATATTTTGGCTATAATCATATCGTCATTAACCCAGAGGATAAGGAGAAAACAACTTTTACATGTCCAAATGGTACCTTCGCATTTAAGAGGATGCCATTTTCATTGTGTAATGCTCCAGCATCATTCCAAAGATGCATGATGTCCATTTTCTCGGATATGGTGGAGAGTTCTATTGAGGTTTTCAAGGATGATTTCAGCGTGGTTGGACACTCATTTGAGGATTTCTTAGCATAGTTGCATGATGTGTTATGAAGATGTGTAGATAGTCATCTGGTGCTAAACTAGGAAAAGTGTTTTTTCATGGTTAAAGAGGGTATTGTGTTGGGCCATAGAATATCTGATAAAGGCATTGAGGTCAACCGAGCTAAAGTTGAAGTGATTGAGAAGCTTCCACCGCCTATCTCAGTAAAGGGCACTTGGAGTTTGTTGGGGCATGCAAGATTTTATAGAAGGTTCATAAAAGACTTCTCTAAATTTTCACACCCATTGGGCAAATTGTTGGAGAAAGTTGATATGTTCATGTTTGACGATGTATGTATGCAATCCTTTGAAAAATTGAAAAAGAGATTGATCTTAGTAACGATTATTATAGCTCCTGATTGGTCTAAGCTATTTGAAATCATATGTGATGCAAGTGAGGTTGCTTTAGGCATAGTATTGGGACAACACAAAGAAAAAATCTTAGACCCCATATATTATGCCAATAAAGCCCTAAACACAGCTCTAAAGAATTACACTGTCATAGAGCAAGTGTTTCTTGCAGTGGTCTTCGAATTCAAAAAGTTCTGCTCATATTTGTTAGGAACCAAAGTGGTGTTACATATAGAGCACTTGGTAGTTAAGTATTTAATAGCCAAAAAAGGATTGAAGCCAAGGTTGATAAAATAGGTGCTCTTTTTACAAGAGTTCAACTTTGATGTTATTAATTGAAAAGGGTCAGAAAATTAAGTTGCAGCACCTCTATCCAGATTAGAAGATGGGACAATGATGTAATTTGATGATGTTCTGGAGATAAATGACTCTTTTGCTGATGAAAGAGTGTTAATGGCATCACATGATCTTGTACCTTAGTTTGCAGACTATGCAACCTATCTTGTGATTGATATTGTAACTCCTGACAAAAAAAATGCACCAACACCGGAAGTTTATGCATGATGTGAGAAAGTTCTTTTGGGATGAACCATACTTGTTTCGTGTATGTGCTGATGGGATTATCCATTATTGTGTCCCTGGGGTGGAAATGATGAGAATACTTGAAGCATGCCACTCATCACTAGTGGGTGGACATCATAGTGGGATTCCAACATGCAATAAGATTTTACAATATGGGTATTATTGGCCTACGATCCACTAAGATACTCATAAGTATGCCAAAGCATGTGACAGGTGCCAAAGAGAAGGTGGCGTTATGCACAAGCATGAGCTCTCTCTAAATCCTATTTTAGTGATTAAAGTTATTTGATGTGTAGGGTATAGATTTCATGTGACCATTTGTTAGCTTGCATTGGAACAAGTACATCTTGGTAGGTGAGGATTATGTATCGAAGTGGGTAGAGGCCGTCGCACTACCTAACAATGAGGGTAAAAGTGTTACGACATTCCTCAAAAGAAATATCTTCTCTAGATTTGGTACTCCTCGGGCTATCATCAGTGATGAAGGTTCCTACTTTTGCAACAGACTCTTTAAAGATCTTCTGGAAAAGTATGGAGTGAAACATAGGGTGGCAACACCTTATCACCCTCAAACAAGTGGGCAGGTGGAAGTGTCAAACAGGAAATCAAGCAAATCTTATCCAAACCAATAAATGAAAATTGGACAGATTGGTCAAAGAAGCTTGATGACATACTTTGGGCATACCTAGATGTATTTAAAACCCCTTCGTCACGTCCCCCTACGAACCTTCCTTTGAGAAAGCATGTCATTTGCAAGTAGAACTTGAACATAAAGCCATGTAGGCATTAGAAAAGTTGAATCTTGATTGGCATGATGGTGCGCAGTATGGGTTGAGCCAACTTAATGAGCTTGATGAATTTTGGCTAAAGGCATATAAGAGCTCGTCATTGTACAAACAATGGATGAAATTTCAACATGATTGTTGGATAGAAAACCGTCAGTTTGGAATAGGGGATTTGGTATTACTCTATAATTCAAGATTAAGATTGTCTTGTGGAAATCTTGAAACTAGATGGATGGGGCCATTTTGAGTAGCACATGTCTTTAGTCATGGGGCTATTTAGTTGGAGCGACTTTCAAATTCAATGGTCAAAGAGTCAAACTTTAATGGCAGACATGAAGGAGATCAAGATAGTGGAAAATATGGACCTTGAAGAGATATGAGGTATTAAACCTTCTACATCATGTCGTTACAATAAATCAAGTGTTGCTTGGGAGGCAACCAAAGGTATGATCCCTTGTATTTATTTTGATTTTGATATTATACATTGAGGACAACGTATAACTTTTTTGATGGGGTGTGGGTAGCCATGGACTAAGGTAAGTCTGAGTAGCTTTTAGTCCATAGCTATCCCAAATTTTGATCTCGAGGTTTTCTTGTATATGTTGTTTTTCCTCGTGGATATCTAAATTTTGTTAAATCGGCATATTTAGGATGTTTTAGATAATATTTGTAGTATTTCGTAGTTAAACATATGTAATATATCTTGTTTTTTTTATGTTTTATGAAATATTTTTTTGGTGCCCATCAAAAGTTTTGAGTAGTTATTATATTGCAACCATGCGTGTTTGATTGTTTTGGTAATATTTTTTCTGATTAAATGAGGGCAATTAGATACATGAAGCATAATCTATGAGTTTTTGTTGGCTATGTATGCAATGTCATACGTGCGTGAGCTGATTTTGTTATGCTCTTGCATTGTGTACTAATTCAGAACTTTCCTTCTTACTTTTAGTTTGACTGGAGATTATATGGACTAGGAAGGGATCTTAGGCCCTTGTTCTTTGAATTAGTCTACTTTGACCTAAAATGACCAACTAAATGAGAAATTCATCCCTTATTCCAAATATTTGGACCTTATATGTACCATTTCTTTCTTAACACCTGATTAGCCTAGCCTTGTTTAGTGAAATACCTTGAGATTAGCCCTAGTCTATTCTTGAACATTGTGAACCATGATTTAGACATAAAACCTACATTGAGGGTGGCTACGAAAAGTGATCCTGGTTTGGGAAATAGACATTGTACACTTCGATATAAGCTAAAAACTTAAGTTTGAGGGTAGCTAGTATAAGGTAAAATAGCAAAAATGAGGTGGTGAGTTGGAAATAGGAAGAAAAAGAGGAAAATCATGTGCCGGGTGAAAGAAAAAGAGCAAAATCATGTGTGGAAAATGAGGCAAGAGCTGAAAATGTGAATAAAATACCCAAAAAATCTTGAATTTGAAGAAGAAAGTAAGAATAAGGTGGAAATGATTGAGTGTCAAGGTGAAAGTGTCAAAAAATGTGGTTTAAGATTGGCCTTTAGTCACTATTGTCCAAAATGTCATACCAAAGGCCCATGAGCCTATGTTTACAAGCTTATAAAATTTTAAAGTGGTCTTAGCCCAATCAGTCAAAAGTCTGGGTCATAATTATATAGTCAAGCCTATGAAATTGGTCTTCATGAATGAATATCATTTGCGAGAGTGAGTATGCTTGCACAGTCCCAAGGTTAGTTCCTGAAATCTTCATTGAGTGTTAAAAAGGACTTCTTTCTTATGAGGTCATTTCCATTGTATTGTCAACATTTTACTTGTTCAGTAATTGTATATTGTTGATATTCCTTTTATTGTCATAATCATATTATCATATGTATCAATATGATTTCATTTGCTAAATAGCTAGGAAATCTATTTTGAAAAAGCTAATAGGGGTACCTGTGTTTGATTTTTTAGTATGGTATATGCCATTGAGTTGATTTCTATGTGTTACTTTATTATCAATTTAGATTTAGTCGTTGCTTGAGGATAAGCAACAATCCTAAGTTAAAGGTGCTGATGTGCTGCCAAAATACAACACATATGTTATCAATTTTATGGGTTTTATGTGTTTTTGTGTTTATTTTTGCAGAAAAATAAGTTGGCACAATTTTGGGAAAACTTATAGATTTTGCTGATATTTAAGACTTAAAACCTTCTGTGAGTCATAGCTCAATCTATGACCCGTAGAGGTGGTCTCTATGACCACCTCAAAAAATGCCCAAAAATGTTCCTCGAAAGTGCCTGGAATCGTAATTTCTATATATCTCAAAATCCATGATTTATTTTGGAAATTTGGCTTCATATTATTATTCAGGGGGACTTGAGTGGTAAATGGGTCTAACCCAGATTTTATAGTAATCGTAGAAAATCTTAATTTTCAAAGTAAGCTCAAAACTAGTGTTCCTGCTCGTTCTTAACGTGATGTGCCCCTGTACTTTTTGTTGTCCAATTTTTAATCTCAATCCAAGACTTTTAAGTCATGTGCCTAAATGTTCCCATACGTGAAAATACCTATACTTAGCCTTATTTTACCCTCATATCATTTAAAACATTCCCCAATACTCACTCAAATACTTATTCTTATATTACTCTCAAAATTCAAGTGCCAAAACCCTCTCTGAATCTTAAGGATTACACTCAAGCTTCAAGTCTCCATCTCTAATATTCATCATGTTCATCTCCAAAGTTAAAGTACGTGGACTTTTTTCATGGGTTCCTTTCACCCATGATGCCCAAGTTTCAATTTACTCTAATTTGCCTTATATAAAGTTGATTTACTCATGGGTCTCATTTATTATGAAATCCGCTGCATACTATTTTGGGGTTTATGAAATTATGATTGTTTTAGTATATTTTGGGCTATGAATCTTTGATCTATCTTAAGATTTGATGAAAGATTTTTATGTATATTGTTAGAGGGTGTTACCAAGTATTTATTGATGATTTCACATTGAATTTTCAAGCATATTAACACTCTTGAATTGCATGGTTTGACACTAGCATCACACATCCGCCAAGTGTTTGATAAAATGCATTTTTTAAGGATTCTTTGAGTTTTAATGATCTATTGTTTCAGTTATGATACAAGTAACTCTATGATGATTATGAGCTTGCTAAAGATTTGTTTAAATCATGATAATGATGATGATGTTGTAGGGCCATATTAAGCCCCTTTCTTAAAATTATACCTCTTGTGAGCCTTTGATGTTAATGTTATTGAAAGGTTAATGTTAATGATGACCCATTCTTATGATTTAAGTTAGGCTTACCATTTGAGGTTGATAATGTTAATAGTTACTCGTGTCATGTCTCTATGTTTATTGCAAGTTATTAAAGTATGATTTTCTTATATATTCCGTGGGATTAGACTTAGCACTGAGTGGACTAGAGGTGACTCCCCAAGTCCTAATACTATATGCCACCGCAAGTGAAGGGATTAGATGTGAGTGCCCAAATCTCTAAGAAGTGAGTACACTAAATATGAGGGCTTAAAGAGAGTACCCAAGTCTGAGCTTGAGGCGAGTAACCAAGTCTAAGAACTAGAGATGAGTACTGGGTTCACATAAGGCTTAGTGGATCTACTTAGGCATTAGGAGGTTCACCTTGGCAAGTAACTTCCCCCTTTCCTCTGATGTGGGGTTGACATCGGGATTCCGAGTTGTAGGTAGCTTGGTCTTAATCTATGTTGGTTGAGGTTTCTTCCGTAACTATGTATTATGAACTATACAAATTGATTTGGATTGTACACATGGTTTTACTTCATACCTCATTCATATATATCATATTGTTAATATGTTATTCATTACTTATGATTATGAATTTCGCTTATGATGCCTACCTCCTGTTGCATTGTGTTCCACATACTTAGTACATTTAAACGTACTAACACATACTCTATGCCTACACGATCTCACCATGTAGGAACTAATGCACTGCTTGTTCATCCTCCTCATCCACGTGATTAGTACGATTGTCTCTCAAGCTTGTTGGTGAGTCCTCCATTCTGGGGATATTACTTATAATCTCTTGCCATGTACTAAAGCTATCTTTCCTTTATTTAACTATTGGCTGTTAAGGTGAGCTTGGCTGTTTGTCATGGCCCATGCACTTATCCATGTAGTAGAAGTATTGTTGGACATGTTATGTATATATGCTATAAGCGCTAAATCTCTTGTTTTTTGATGTTATGATATGGAAGTTTACCCTTAGTCCCAATTCCCTTGTTTATGCTTATCTCTCATTGTCATTTTAATTGCTTCTACAACCAAGGATGTGTAAAGATTGCTATGAGGCTTATTTGGGGTTCCTTTGGGTTCCCCATTCGTTGGTCATATCTAGGCCCTAGGTCCGAGGCATGACAAAGATGGTATTAGAGCAGTAGGTTGTTAGATCCTGGGAGTCCAACATACTGTGTTGATTAGAGTCTTATTCATGGTTGTGTTGTGCACTATGAATAAGGTTAGAGTAAGTTTTCTCTCCTGATGCTTGTCTTTGCTATGCTAGATCATGCCTAACACAAGATAAAGAAGAGCCTGCTTGCCCAAAAAACAACTGACTCATACAGAACTCCACAATACACTTACTATTTTAGCTCAAGTTATGGCTAATCTGGCCAACTAAGGGGCCCAAGCCCCTCATGCTTCTATTCCGGCATCTTGAGTGAGGGCTTTATGAGGATAAATCCATTGGAATTCTATGGATCTATGGTAGAGGAGGACCCTCAAGAGTTCAGTGATGACGTTTACAATGTATTGGCTATCATGGGAGTTAGATCGTAGGAAAAAACGAAGTTAGTGGCTTACCAACTCAAACAAAAGTACAAATATGGTTCCATCAATGGAAGGAAGAGAAGGAAGTTAACAATTTGGTTCTTTAGGAGGAGTTCATGGCAACTTTCCTTAATCAGTTCTTCCTTCATGAGGTTAGGGAAGCTAAATTGGTGGAGTTCATGAACTTGAAACAAGGATCTTTGAGTGTGAAGGAGTAAGCCCTCAAGTTCAACCAACTCTCCAAATATGCTCCTAATTTGGTTGTTGACCCAAGGGCTAGAATGAACAAGTTCTTGATACGTATCTCCGATTTGGTTAGTGAAAAATGCTATTCCACTATGTTGATTAGTGATTTGGATTTGTCCCACCTCATGATTTATGATGAATAACTTGAGAGGGAGAAGCTTAGAAAGAGGAAAAGTGAAGGGTCTAAGAGGGCTCGATTTGATGTTAGCTTCTGAGGCCAAGAATCCTATAATGCTCCAAACAAGAGGGTTGATAAGGATGGGGTGGTCAACCCTAAGTATCAAGGTGAAAGTGTTGGTGGGCAAGCTCCTCTTACATGTGACAAGACTGGAAGGTACCACCGAGGAGATTTCTAAGCTAATCTGGATAGGTGTTTTAGATGTGTGTGGAATGGATCATAAGATGAGGCATTGTCCATGGGTCCCTAAAGATTACAAGGATGGTCGTCGATGTACTCAACCATACCCCTCTAGGGGTCACTAAACTTGGCTTGCTGCTTCACAAGTAAGTTGAAAGTTTTGATTTTTTGATGGATCTGGGTTCCTCTATAACATACATTATTCCTTTTCAGTTGTTTGTACGCCTCTTGTGTGCTCCAAGTTATTATGTGAACCTTTGGTATCCTCTCGTTGAGTATATTATTGCTGATAATGTTCATAGGTGTTATTCCATGTTTATGTTGCCTTAGGTCTTGCATTGTGACTTGTTAGAGTTAATACGGTAGAATTGATGTCATCCTTAGGGTGGATTAGTTGCATGTATATTATATTCTCTTAGATATTAGAACTCGTAGAGTTAACATTTGAATTTTTATGAACCCGTCTTAAGTAGGAGGTTATGAAGTGGTAGCAAAGGAGGTAGGTCCATTCTTGTCTTAGGGTCCAATTGATATCTAAGGGTTGCCCAATGTTCTTATTGCATAGGATCTTGTCTTGTGATTTTAGTTGGACTTACTTTGTTTGGAGGTTTTGAGGTGGTTTGAGTACTTGCATATCGTGCTTCCAATGAGTGTAGAACTCATAAGGTTGTAACATAAAAGTTAAGGATGGTTGGTTTATTTAGTCAACTACAATGGGATAGTCACTTCTCTAGGCTTAATCTTTGTTTTGGGTATTGTTTCTAAGTGAGGATGAGGGTAGGTTATATTCCCGAGTCTAAGAACTATAGGTGAATACCCGGTTCACATAAGGCTTAGTGGATCCACTTAGGCATTAGGAGGTTCACCTTGGCAAGTAACTTCCCCCTTTCCTCCGATGTGGGGTTGACATCGGGATTTTGAGTAGCAGCTCTCTTGGTCTTATTTTATGTTGGTTGTGGTTTCTTCCCACACTATGTATTATGAACTATTCAACTTGATTTGGATTATAAGCATGATTTTATTTCATACATTATTCATACATGTCATATTGTTAGTATGTTATTCATTGCTTATGATTATGCATTTCATTTATGTTTCCTACCTCTTGTTGCATTGCATCTCACATAGTTAGTACATTCAAATGTACTAACGCATGTTCTATGCCTATATGATGTCACCATGTAAAAATCAATGCATTGCTTGATTATCATCATCCTCTATGTGGTTAGTACGATTATCTCTCAATCTTGTTGGTGAGTCCTCCATTACGGGGATGTTACTTGTGATCTCTTGCTTTGTACTAAAGCAATCTTTCCTTTATTTTATTTAAGTATTGACTTGAGGGTGAGCGCAGTTGTTTGTTGTGGCCCTTGCTCTTATCTATGTAGTAGATGTGTTGTTAGTCATGTTATGTATCTATTCTATGAGCCTTAACTCTCCTGCTTCTCGATGTTATGATATGGAAATTTAGCCTTAGTCTCAATTCCCTTATTTATGCTTATCTCTCATTGTCATTTTAACTGCTTTCGTGACCAAGGATGTGTAATGATATGTTATGAGGCTTGTTTCTAGTTCCTTTGAGTTCCCCATTCGCCAGTCATGTCTATGCCCTAGGTCCATAGCATGATAGTCTCATAGGAACTTATAGTGTTTAAAGCAAAGTCTGAAAATTTGAAGTTCAGCTACATGAGCCCCAGGTACGAGTCATAGTCCCTTCTACAAATCTTAAAGGGTGGGATGGTACCAAGTTTCAGTGTTGATCAAGATTGGACCATGAAATCCAAATGTGGACTATGAGAAGGTAATATGAGTTGTGGACCTGACTACTACTCATAGAGGTATATCATAGTAGTGATGTCCAAAATGTAAGATACTAACTACGAAAGCCTGACTACAGCTCGTAGCACATGTTACGAGTCATAATTGTGAGTCGTAGCAGCCGCCAATCAACTTTTCTAATTAATATAGGGATTCATTTGTAAATAGTATAAATAGTATATTTTAGGCTTTAAGTAGTAATTTTTTGAGTTTTTGAAGATTTTACATAGAGATTTTCAGAAAGCACAATTATTAGAGAGTATATTCTTAGGGTTTATCTTTGGAGACTCAAATTTGAAGATTAGATTCGCTCGTGGATTCACTTCATCTTTCAAGCTTGTGATTCTAAATACAAAATGGGTTGTATTGTTCTTCAATCTTCTTGCGTAAGAAATTTACTATGTCTCCTTCGTTCATTGTTGATTTATTTGCCCAAGTAATGTGTGGCTAAACCCACAACATGGGGTTGTCGGAACAACAAGAATCTAATTTAGAAACCTCGGATTATGTGCACTCCTTAAGTTGGGTATTTGCATATATTAGTCATTTCCCTTCATTTTGCATGTTGTTTAATAGTGGCCAACATTATACCCTGCCTAGTATCATAATCCTGATCCAGGTAGTAATAAATAGGAAAAGGGAATGGTTAATAGGATTCGATGATGTGTTATCATTTTATCAACCGAACTCGGCCAAGGAGAGGTTGATTGGAATAATAGGTAATGGCTTGTTTGTCAAGCTATGGAGGCCGACCAAGCCCCATATGAAATTCGACCATCACCTTCAGCAAAGGGAAAGAAAATCATAAATTACCATCCTACATGCAATGTCCTAATTGAGGTTGTGTTATCCTGGTACACTAAGTTAGTAAATCATGGGGAACACAATTACAGAAGTTGCTCTTCAATTTGATTGTCTCTCCATTCTATTACTTTAGATTAATTTCCTACAAATCATTGCAAAAGCCCCCCATTTTAGAGTATCAAGTAGTTGATGTTTGAATTGATTGTTGGTGATCCAAGTTGGAAAAGCGCCATAGTCCCTGTGGGAATTTGCCCTAACCTTTGTTAGGTTTCTTACTATTGATGATCTCATTGACCTTGAAACATAGGTCTATCTTGAGCATTTATCATTCTTCCTCTCCAGGTTGGGTATTCTCTTCAATAAGTTGATAAGTTATATGGGTTTTGATTGTGGGAACCTTTCTCCATAAGCTCATCCATTTCCTCTCCAAGTATTTTTCCATGTTAAGGATTTTTATGAAGATTTCATGAATTGTTCGCATGACATGATTATGAACAAAACTATAACGATATTATGGTGAGCATTATGTTATTTGTCTTGTATAATCTTATGAAATGATAAGTCATGAGAACTATGTGATTTAAGATGAGGGTTTATGATGTCCTAACTATGCTTTGTTATGATAAGGTGGGTTATTTTGCATGATTTTGAAAAAAAAGTGGTTTTTTCTACTCTCCTCATGTCTAAAGATGTTGTTCTTGCATTGTTTTAAGCACAAATGCATATCCACTATGTTTTACTAAATCAATAACCAAGCTTGTTATGTTGACAAAGGCTTTATGGCAAGATATATGATTCACGAATGATATAAATTATAAAGGGCTATTATGTATGCTATGAATTATGAGAATGTTATTAAAGTGATTAAAATTTTTGAAGCCCAAGTCTTTGATAAGATAAAGCCTTGGCTTTTATGAGTTGCTCTATGAACTATGAGGATATTGAAATGTTTTGTGTATTATGATTATAAGAATAATTTGATTATTCCTTGCGATTGTGACCTAGCACTGAGTGGACTATGGTAAATAACCATTGTCTCATAGCTATGTTGCCACCATAGGATTGTGAACTCTCTAAGGGATCCATATAGCTTAAGTTACATGATTGACCAAAATGGGGTATTTCCATACATCATATGTGAATCATCTACCGAAATGGTTGTTGTTATTGTAAGGTCAATAAAATGTGTATACCAAAAAGGGTGATATTCTTGTAAGGTAAATATGAGAATTTCTCCGAAATGAGTGGTGTTGCTATAAGGTGGGTATTTTGTCTACCTAGGTAAGGTAGGCCACTCTTAAGTTCGATGTGGAGTGAACGTCTAGATTTCAAGTAATAGCTTTCTTGGTCTTACATGTCGGTTATGGTCCCTTACCATCTATGTATAATATGCTACATAATTTGATGATTTATTTTTAAATAATTTGATCATTAGATTTAACATGCATGACATATTGAATTTACATTCATTGACTATGATTATGCAGATTGTTAAATGTAGCTTGTGTCCCTTGTTGCATTTGTACCTTGCATTGTTAGTACATTCCATGTACTAACACATACTTTTACCTACATAATCTAACCATGTAGGAACCTAAGCATTGTACCATCCTCCCCCTCCACGCCGCTAGGCATTTCGATTGGAGATTTACTTAGTGAGTCCTCCACATTCGGGGACAAAATTCCACTTATGTTCATGCCTTGTTGGACTCAGATATTTTGGATATTATCTTTTGAGGGTGAGCTTGGGAGATGTCTTGGTCCTCAAAATATTCGAAATTTAGAGGTGTTGTTGGATATTGTGATGGTTATGTATTATTGATCTTGACTTCTTATATTTTTATGTTAAGAAAACATACCTTGGTCCTATGTTTCCCTTTTTGGGTTAAATAATTGCCGATGATGATGAGATGAAAGTCCTAAGGCCTTAAACACCCCGTAGCATGAGTCATGCTTATCCGCCCCTTAGAAATTATTTACTATGTGATTAATGCATATCCTCTTCCTTATATCATCCCTATAGTGTGAGTCCAAAGTGCCACTTCCCTTAGATATTATGTTTTATATGTTTGTTTCTCTTTCATGCTTTCATAGACCAAGGATATGCTTATATTCTTATGAGGCTTGTCTATGATCCCACTCGGGTTCCCATTCGCCATGTCATAGCCTAATCACTATGTTGTAGTCTAGGCTCTAGGCTTAGATCGTGACAAGCTTGGTATCAGAGCACTAAGTTTGTAAATTATCCTTGGAAATACAATGCACCACGTAGAATGGAGTCTTGTTCATAGTTGTGAAGCGCGCTACAAGTATGAGTGAAAGCCTACAAGGCATTTTAGGGAATGATTCACCTCTTTATACATACTTCTTAATCTAGATTTAACATAAGGTTTCCTACCTCTAACGAGCAACCTTTTTGCTCTTTTAGATTAATCTGCCAAGATGAATGGCACAAAGGCCCCTACTCTTGAGGATGAGTCGGCCCTTCTGGCCCTATAAGTCCCTCAAGCTGAAGGACAAAGAATCATCCATGTTAAGTATCAAAATATGGTAACCCTCATGGGAAGGGATGTGTCCAATAAAGCGGCTCAAGCTCTTAATGCTCCTACATCGGCATCAAGGGTAACATATTTCACAAGGATGAATCCCCCCAAATTCCATGTCACAAAGATAGAAGAAGACCCCCAAGAATTTATTGATGAAGTGCATAAAGTGTTGGCCATCATGTGGGTAAGTTGGGAGGGGAAAGTAGAACTAGTGGCCTACTATCTCAAGGGCCTTGTTCAAATATGGTATAATCAATGGAACAGGGATAGAGTGAATGATGATCCCATTCCATGGGAGCAATTTAAAGTTACCTTCCTTGATGGCTTCTTACGAATTGAGATAAGAGAAGCAAAGTTGGCAGAGCTCATAAATCTTAGGCAAGGATCTATGAGCGTAATAGAGTATTCCCTTAAGTTAAATAACCTTTCGAAGTTTACTCCTCACTTGGTTGCTGACCCTTGGGAAAGAATACATAAAGTTGTGTCAGGTGCGTCTGACTTAATTAATGAAAAGTACCATGATGCCATGCTCATTATCAAAAGGGAGATATGGTGAATCATGACCTATGCTGAATAACTTTCAAGGAAGAAACATAGAAAGAGATGAATTGGGGGCTGGTCTAAGAGGGCTCAAGTTGATGGTGGATTCCAAGGTACTAAAGTTGGTCGTTTCTAACAAGGCTACAAATTTTGAAGCCAAGGGTCCTCTAATGCCCAAGGCTAAAGATTTACAAGTGATAGGGTTCCCAACCCAAAGTATCAAGGTGGTAATGTGGTGAAATTCCACCTAAGTGTGAAAGGTGTGGCAAGAACCATGGAGGTAGATGCTATAGAGATATTGGTGCTTGCTTTGGGTGTGGAAATATGGACCACTAGGTTGGGGATTGTCCAAAGAATGGTAGGGATGGTTGTTCTCAAGGACAAGTTATTCATGGTGATCAAGGAGCACAAGCTGGTGTAACGACCCAAGCCTAGGGCCTAAACGGGATACATCGAATGGGAACCCGAAGGGACCCAAAACAAGCCTCTTAGTATATCATTCACACATCCTTGGTTGTGGAGCAAAAAAAATAACATAAGAGATATAAGAAAGGTAATCAGGACTAAGGGAAGTCTTGATATTTAAAACATCATAAAACAGTGTAGCTGATAGCATAAGTACATCAAATATTTAACAACACCTCTAACATGGAATGGAATGGGGGCTAAGACACTTTTTGGGCTAACACTCATAGTAACAAGCGTTCAACATAAAGAAATGCCAAATAGAAAGAGTAGCATAGATAGTATCCTTGGACTTGAGGACTCACCAAATCGTATCTTCCGAAGTACCTAACTAGCAACGTGGAGGATGATCAAAAGGTGCTCCAGTCCCTACATGGTAATATCATATAGCCATTGAGTATGCATTAGTACATTTGAATATATTAAGTATGTAGGATGAAATGCAACAAGACATAAGCCAATATAATCAAAATGCATAATTATAATCAATGGATAAATATAATATCAATATGGCATGCATGATCAGTCTTAAAGGAAAACATGTTTGTGAATCATACAACTTGCTTAGTAAATATTACATATGTGGGAAGAGATCATAACCGACATAGATTAAGCGAACTACTACTTGGAATCCAAGTCATGTCACCGCCCTATAAGGTGATTGAGGCATGTCACCCCCTCAACAAGGTGATTGAGTTATGTCACCCCTCAACAAGGTGATTGAGGCATGTCACCCCCCCTCCCTTCCCCTCCCCAAACAAGGTGATTGAGGTATCTCACCCCTCAACAAGGTAATTAGGGCATGTCAGCCCCTCAATAAGGTTATTGAGGAATGTCACCTCCTCAACAAGGTGTGGTCTACTTGCAAAATCATATGTGCTTTTCAAGAATTTAATACATATGTGGAAACCCTAAATCATCATAAAGTCACCTGACCGGTAAATCATGTAAGTGATCATCAATAACTTGAGAAGCTTTGTCAAGATATTTTATCAAATAGTTGGTGGGTTTATAATGTTTGTTCAAAATCATGCAATTCAAGAGTGAAATATTATGAGAAATCTCAACTCAAATCAACCCACCAACATATAGTAAGACCCTCATCTAAGGTAACTTAAAATCCATCATCAAATCATATAATAGGTCATAGTTTCATTGCTCAAAATATGCATAGTGTCAACATACAAAACCAATTCACAGTATAAGCTTGAAATAGATAGACATACATAATCAGTCAATATTTAATGAAACACCAATGTAATTTATTATCATAATTCATAATAAGAGATACCCATAGATGATATAACTTGAAAATATACAATTTCTATAAAAAGAAAGATTGAGCTCCATGGGTGAAGGACCCAAAGGATGAAACCCACATACCTCAAATGTGGGTTTTCTTGAGATGAGCTTGAAGAGAATCCTTGAGTTCCAAAGTTAAGCCTAAAATACTTGAAATTTGAATGAGATAGTTGGTTAAGTGTCAGAGAGGTTTTTGTGAGAGTTTTTGAGTCATATAGAGTTGAAAGATTGCTAATTATAAGTGTTTTCAGGCATAAGTGGGCACAGGGCTATGACCCTAATGCCCTTGGCCGACATAGAAAAATTAAGGGAAAAGTAGTACTGGTTCGCATCTAGTTCGCGAAGGGCACCCAATGAAATGAACAAAT
>JAOTQJ010000091.1:7453418-7476985 GCA_025642045.1 Solanum sejunctum | reverse complement strand
ATGAAGAGAGATATTGCTAAATTTATTTTTGTTTGCCATAGTTGCCAATAAGTTAAGGCCTAACATAAAAGGTCGGGTGGCCTAACCCAAGATATAGAGATTTCTACTTAGAAGTAGGAGGTAATTAATATGGACTTTGTGGTTGGGTTGCTCAAAACTACAAAAGGTTTTGATTTCATATGGGTTGTAGTTGATAGGATGGTGAACTTTCCACTAGTCAAACTATATATGGGGATGAGGAGCATGCAAGATTGTACATCCATGAGTTAGTGAGGTTGCATGGGATTCCTTTATCCATTATATCGAATCATGGTGCACAATTTACTTCATACTTTTAGAGATATTTTCAAAGGGGTCTTGGTACCAAAGTTCACCTTAGTACGGCCTTCCACCCTCAAATAGATGGTCAAGTCAAAAGGACGATTCAAACACTTCAGAATATGCTTAGGACTTGTATATTAGAGCGTAAAGGTAGTTAGGATGAGCATCTTCTATTGATTGAGTTACTTACAACAATAGCTATCACTCTAGCATCGATATGGCTCCTTTTGAGGTTCTTTGTGGGAGACATTGTAGATCATCGGTGGGTTGGTTTGAGGTTAGAGAAGTGGCTTTATTGGGGCCAGATCTGGTTATGGATGCACTTAAGAAGTTAATATGATTAGTAAAAGGTTTATTATAGCCTAAAGTCATCAAAAATCTTATTATGATATAAGAAGAAAAGACCTAGAATTCGATGTGGGTTATTGGGTTTATTTAAAGGTTTCTCCATGAAAGGTGTGGTCCGTTTTGGCAAAAAGGGGAAGTTGAGTCCAAGGTATGTTGGTTCTTATGAGGTGATAAAGAGGGTTGGCAAGGTAGCTTATGTATTAATGTAACCTAGTGAAATGAATTTGGTCTATCTGGTATTTTATGTTTCTAAGTTGAGAAAATATATTAGTGATATCAATGCCATTGTGTCTCCTGATGATATGGGTGTTGTTAAGGATAACTTAACTTATGAGGAGGTTCTCATTCAGATCTTGGATAGGCAAGTAATGAGATTGAGGAACAAAGAGGTGACATCCGTTAAGGTCCTTTGCAACAAGTGGAAAGTGCTGCTTGGGAGGCCGAAGCGGACATGCAAAAGCAGTATTCTTGTTTTTTCCACTCCACTTAAGCCTAAAGTACTAATCCTATGTTTCGTATGTGACTTCAAGTCTTACATTTCAGCCCCTACGTAATTTATATGCATTTATGTTCAATTTGGTAAACTTATGACGATTTTACACTTATGTTGAAATTTTGAAAATTGTATTTTACATATTATGTTGCATGCTTATTTGGACTAATTTGTCGGTGATCAATATTGTCTTTTATGTCTTTTTCACATTCGAGGAAGCATGTTCCCAAGGGTGAGATATTGAAACGACCACAAAAAGTGCCCAAAAATGTGCCTCAGGATGACCAAAATTTTCATTCCCTTATGTCTAAAAATCCATACATTATTTCAAATATCTGACTTCATATTTGTGATAAGGGGGTCCAAATTAGGTGAAAAGGGTCTCACCTCGATTTAAGAGCGAACAAATAGCAATTATAAATTTTTAAGGGATGATTTCCAGTGAGATGTTCAGGATGCTTCCGCGATGCACCTTGGGCGCACTTTAGTATAAGTCCCTCTCGGCGTCCTCTCCATGATATGGAGATGTGTTTTTCGACTAGCAATTTTTCTTCCGCGTCCCAAAATATTCTAAGTGTTGGGCCCAAGTTACTCAAATGTCTTTTTGTCTATACTTAGTTAAATTTCACCCTTATATCATCCTAAACATTTCCCAATACTCCCCAAAACACTTAGCCATATTTAACTCCAAATTACAAGACTCAAAACGCTCATCTAGAGTTAAGGACTCTCTTCAAGCTTCAAGTCTCCATTGTCTACCTTTACCAAGAACTTCTCCAAAGCTAATATGTGGTTTTGACCCATTGGGTCCTTTCACCCATGTTGCCTAAGCCTGCTTTTTACTAATATTACATGATTTAAAATAGATTTTACATGTGGGTCTTATATATTGAGAAATTTATTGCACAGTGATTTTAGTTCACGAAAGTATGGTTGTTTTAGCATGTTTTGAGTTCTAAATCTTGGATCAAATGTTGGATTTGATGAGGGATTTTAATGTGAATGTCTTGGGGGGTTTTCTAGGTGTTGATTGATTGCTTTACAGTAAATTTTCTTTCACGATTTCATCTCTAATTTGCATGTTCTTTTACCACTATTTCACACTCTCAAAGTGTTTGATAAAATGTCCAGATGTGGTTTCTTGAAGAATTAAAGGTCCAAAGTATGAGATATGATATGAATGATGTTGTGAGGATGAATTGATCTTATGTATATGATTATACCCATATAAAACATTGCACTAGAGCCTATGATGAATTCTTTATAAAGTGTTGCATTAGTCCTTTGCCCAATCCGGGGGGATAAGAGCCCGGGTAACCATGTGAGGGGTTCATACTTTGCCACCTAGGATGTTAGGGTATGACTATATCAACCATTTTACGGGTTTATACTTTGCCACCTAGGACAATGGGGTGTGACCATCATCAACCATGTGAGGGGTTTATATCACACCACCTAGGATGATGGGGTGCGACCATCATCAACCAACCAAGGTTAGAAAGCTAGCTTGGTCTATTCTTCTCATATGATATCTTATATGAGCATGAGTTACTTAAGCATGTTTTACTTATGCATTAATCATGTATGTCATATTGCTATAACAAACCTATTGCCTATTGTTGCGCATGTTGATTATGAGGCTTATTTCTTGTTGCATTGCATCCCCCATACTTGGTACATTCAAATGTACTAACACATACTCTTGCCTACATGATATCGCCATGTAGGAACCAGTGCCCGAGTCGACCATCCTCCTCCTCCATGTGGCTAGATATACTATTCCAAGCTTGTTGGTGAGTCCTCCATTTCAAGGACCTTGGTTTATGTTATTCCTTTTTATTTGTATTGAGACACTTTCTTATGTTCTATTGACTATAAGGGTGAGCCCGATAGTTTTGTCTTGGCCCCCACTCTTTCTATGTATTAGAGGTGCTTGTTGGATATGTTGTGTATTTATGTATGAGCTTTGACTCTTGACTATTGATTATGAGGTTTATGCAAACCTTCCCCTTAGCCCTATTTCCCCTACTCTTAATCTATATGTCTTTTGTATGGTTCCACGACCAAGCATGTTAATGACAAGTTAAGAGGCTTGTTTGGGGTTCCTTCAGGTTCCCTATTCGTCATGTCAAATCTAGGCCCTAGGCTAGGGTTGTGACACCACCTCCATCTTCTTAGGATCCACCTTAATACCATCACCAGCCACCACATGCCCTAAAAGAAACCTCCTTGAACAAAAACTCAAAGTTTTCATAGTTAGCCTACAACTTCTCCTCCCTTAAGATTTTGCAATAGCACCCTCAAGTGATTCACATGATCCACCTTATTATGGGAATAAATCAAGATACATCAATAAAAACCACCATAAACAAGTCAAGGTAGGGTTTAAAGATACCATTTATGAGATCCATAAATATAGTCGGTGCATTAGTCAATACAAAGAAAAAAAGCACAAACTCAAAGTGCCCATACCTAGTCCAAAAAGTCATCTTGGGAATGTCACACTCTCTCACTTTCACTTGGTGATACCCAGATCGATGATCAATCTTAGAAAAGTGACTAGGCTCTCGAAGTTGATCAAAACGGTCATCGATCCTTGGTAGGGGGTTTATTATTTATGGTGACTCTATTAAGTTGCTAGTAATCAATGCAAATCCTAAGAGAACCATGCTTTTTCGTCACAAATAACACCATTGCACCCCAAGGTGACTTTCTAGGACTTATAAAACCCTTTTTCCAACAAATCACTCAGTTGCTCCTTCAACTCCGTTGGGGACATCCGGCAAGGGGGAATAAAAATTAGTTGAGTGTCGGGATGGAGGTCTATATCAAAAAGGTCTATTTTCCTTTCAGGAGGAATACCATGATGCTCATCGGAAAAGCTATCAAGAAACTCATTAACCATCGGAATGACTATATAGGAAGGACTTTGGACTCAACATCCCTAAGCCTTAATAGATGATACAGACAACACTTCGAAATCAACTTTTGAGCTTTAAGGCAAGAAATGAATCTAACCTTGACCACCACATCCCGACTTTCCCACTTAAGGACGGGCTCGTTAGGGAATTAGAATTTAACCCTATTGGTTTTATAATCAATAGAAGTATAATATGCATGCAACTAATCCATCCCAAGAATGATATCAAAATCCACCATATTTAACTCAACAAAATCACAAGGCAAGATTTTATGCCATATGAAATGGGATAATTTCTATAAACTCTTTTAGAAATAATGTTCTCACTAACGAAGGTAGACACTTCATAAGATTCACACAATAATTCAAGACAAACATGAAGCTTTGTGGCAACAAAAGGAGTAATAAAAGAAAGAGTGACACTCGGGTCTATCAATGCATACACGAAAATTAAAAACCTGTAACATACCATGATGATATCGAGCACCTCATCCACCCCTTGTCTCCCTTGAAGAGTATAGAATCTATTTTGCCTTGGAGCACTCCCTTGTTGGCCTCCTATTCCTTTTTGACCCATATTTATACCTCGGTCTTGTGGACGACCATCTCTACCTTTCTTTTGAGCATGAGTAGAATCATCTTATAACCCATTTCACCACAATCATAGAAAGCATTAGAGTTTCTCAAACATGGGCCTTATGGTTCCTACCACATCTTTGGCACATAGTATTAGGTACCCCATAACCACCACCTTGAAATCTTGGGTCATCATTATCAAATCTCCTATTAGGAGCATTGGAAGACTCTTGATCTTGGAACTTGTAAGGAACCAACCACCCTTGGAACTTAGGAATCCACTTTCAAAATGAGCCCTCTTGGACTCACTTCTTATTCTTTTTCTAAGCTCTTTTCCCTCTAGTTGCTCGGTGTATGTCATGATATGGGATTAATCCATATAACTCACTAATATGGCAGTAGGACACTCGTTCTTAACTAAGTTGGATGCTCCCGACACAAATTTGTTCATCCTTGATCTCTACTCCACAAACAATTGTGGAGCATACTTGGAGAGTTAGTTGCACTTGAAGTCATAATCCCTCACACTCATGGAACCTTAATTAAGGTTCATAAACTCCATCAGTTTAGCCTCCGTTAGCTCGATAGGAAAGAACCAATCGAGGAATACGGTTGTGAACTCATCCCAAGGAATAACGTCATCATCTTTCCTCTCCAATTTCTATTGTGTGAACTAAATTTAGGACACACCCTTAAGTTGGTAGGCCGATAACTCTACTTTCTCCTCTGAATTGACCCTCATGATAGATAGCACTTTAAATACCTCATCGATGATCGATTAGGGATCCTCATCCTGTTTGGATGCATGGAACTCCAGTGGATTTATTCTAGTGAAATCCCTCACTCTAGAAGCCAGAATGAAAGCATGAGGGACTTGGACCCCTTGGTGAATTTAGTTATTCATAGAACAATCCAACATGTAATAACATCCTGGAATTTGTCTTAGCCTACCTCTCCACCTTGATGAGCTTGAGGAGCGGGAAGGGCCAGTTGCTCCTCGGGTGTACAGGCTCTACTTAGTCTCCCTCTTGGAATTGGCATGATCTAGAAGAGTAAAAAGCATTTGTTTGGGGAAAAGCCTTAGATTCACATCTAAAGCACGATATAGACCATGAAGAAGTAAATCTTTTCCTAAAACGACTCATAACCTCCCATTCATAGTTGTGTCATGCTTCACAACCACGATTAAGACTAATCCATGTGATGTTTTGATTCTGAGGACTATTAATGACCTAGTGCTCTGATACCAAGTTTGTCATGACCCAAGCCTAGGGCCTAAATGTGACATAGTGAATGGGAAACCAAAGGGCTCCCAAAAATGCCTCTTAGCATATCATTCACACATCATTGGTAGCAAAAGTAAAATAAAAAACACAAGAGATATAAAAAAGGGAAGCAGGACTAAGGAAATTCCTGATATTTATAAAAGCATAAAAGACTCTAGCTTATAGCATGAGTACATCAAATATCCAACAACATCTCTAACAGGAAATAGAGCGGGGGCCAAGATACTTTTCGGGTTCACCCTTATAGTAACAAGCGTTTAGCATAAAGAAATATCAAATAGCAAGAGTAGCATAGATAGTGTCCTCGGAATTGAGGATTTACCAAAGCTTATCTTCTGAAGTACCGAACTAGCCATGTGGATGATGATCAAAAGGTGCTTCGACCCCTACTTGGTAATATCATGTGGGCATAGAGTATGCATTAGTACGTTTGAATGTACTAAGTTTATAGGATGCAATGCTACAATACATAAGCCAATATAGTCAAAATACATACTCACAAGCAATGAATAAGTATAATATCAATATGGCATATATAATTAGTGCTTGAAGAAAACTATACTTTTAAATCATACAACTTTCTTAGTCATATTATATATGTGGGAAGACACCATAATCGATATAGACCAAGCGAACTACTACATGGAATCCAAGGCATGTCACCCTCTTATAAGATGATTGAGGCATGACACCCCCTCAACAAGGTGATTGAGGCATATAACCCCTCAACAAGGTGATTGAGGCATGTCACCCCCTCAATAAGGTAACTGAGGTATGTCACTCCTCAACAAGGTAATTGAGGCATGTCACCTCCTTAACAAGGTGATTGAGGTATGTCACCCCTCTAAAAAGGTGATTGAAGTATGTCACCAACTCAACAAGGTGATTAAGACATGTCACCCCCTCAACAAGGTATAGTCTACTTGAAATACAATAGATACTTTTCATGAATTCAATACATACATGCAAGCCCTTAATCATCATAAAGTCACTTGACTTGTATATCATGTGGTATATCATTAATATCTTGAGAAGCCTTATCAAGATATTTTATCAAACACTTGGTGATTTTATAATGCTTTTTCAAAACTATACAATTCAAGAGTGAAATAATATGAGAAAACTCAATGTAAATCAACCCACAAACATATAGTAAAACCCTCATCTAGGGTACTTGGAAATCCATCATAAAATCTCATAATAGATCATAGTTTCATGGCTCAAAACATGCATAGTCTCAATAGACAAAACCAATTCATGGTATAAGCTTGAAATATATAGACATGCATAATCAATCAATATTTCATAGAACTACAAGATAAGTTATAATCATAATTCACAGTAAGAGATACCCATAGATAATATAACTTGAAAACATGCAACTTCGATAAGAAGGAAGATTGGGTTCAATGGGTGAAAAGACTAAATGGATGAAACCCATATACCTCAAACATGTGTTTTTCTTGAGATGAGCTTGAAGAGAGCTTAGAGCTTGAAGAGAATCCTTGAGTTCCAAAGTTGAGCTTGAATTTCTTGATATTTGAATGAGATATTTGGTTATGTCTTGGGGAGTTTTTTTGTGAGAGTTTTGAGTGATATAGAGTTGAAAAATAGCTAAGTATAAGTGTTTTCATTCACAAGTGGGCATGGGAATATGACCCCAATGCCCCTGGCTAACACGAAAAAATTAAGAAAAAAGTTGTACTAGTCCACATCTAGTCTGCGACCCAATAGAAAGGAATAAATAACACTGATTCGCTCTCATCCGTGTCACGATTTGATCGCAGAAACACATTAGAAATTGAAAATTAGCAAAAATTTTGTTTTGTCGTGGGTCCTCTAAAATTCGAGTTATACCTATATTCTACTTAACTTTGGCCCCTGATCAAACATATGAAGTCGGCTATTTGATATCACACATGAATTTTGAGATATACAAAAATTATAATTATGGACATTTTTAAAGCATATTTTTGTGGCATTTCAGTTGGTCCATAAGAAGGTGATCCTCTAAGCAATCAATTCTATGCTCTTCAAGGGAGACAAGGAGTCGATAAGGCACCCGATGTTGTTATTGGTAAGTTAAGGATTTATAATCGTGATGTTTATGCTTTATTGGATTCAGGTGCCACTCATTCTTTCATAACTCCATTTATTGCTAACCGGCTACATATGTGTCTCGAATTGTTATATGAACCTTTTGAGGTGTTTAACCACATTAGTGAGTCCATGATTGCTAAAAGAGTCTATAAGGGTAGTCCTGTGTCTTTATTGCATATAGGTTTTCCTTGTGACTTTGTTGAACACGATATGGTAGATTTTGATATCATTCTAGGGATTGATTGGTTACATGCATACCATGCCACTATTGATTGTAGGACTCATAAGGTTAAATTCCAAATCCCTAGTGAACCCATTTTTGAATGGAAAGGTCGTGAATCGATAGTCAAGGGTAGGTTCATCTATTGTCTTAAGGCTCAAAAATTGATTTTCAAAGGCTATATCTATCATCTTGTATAAGTATGGGATGTCGAGTCTAGGGTTCCTCCTATTGAGTCAGTCTTAGTTTTCAATGAGTTTCTTGATATCATCCCTGTGGACTTCTTGGTGTCCCTTCCGGAAGGAAAATAGACTTGGGTATAGATCTCCTCATCAACAATCAGCCCATTTCCATCCCTCCCTTTAACAAGGCCCTAGAGGAGCTAAAGGAGTCAAATGAACAACTAAATGATTTGTTAGAAAAGGGGTTCATAAGGCTAAGAAATCACCTTGGGGTGCACTGGTGTTGTTTGTAAGGAAGAAGCATAGTTCTCTTAGAATGTGCTCGACTACTGGATAACCCAACAAGGTTACCATAAATGACAAGTACCCATTGCCAAGAAATAATGACCTATTTTATGACTTGCATGGGGCTAGTCACTTCTCAAAGATTGACCTTCGGTCTGAGTGTCATCAATCGAGGGTAAGGGAGTGTTATGTACCTAAAACGGCATTTTGAACAAGATATGGACATTTTGAGTTCGTAATGATGTCCTTCGGTCTAAAAAATACTCCAACAATGTTTATGGATCTCATGATAGGGTCTTTAAAACCTACCTTGATATGTTAGTTGTGGTATTTATTGACAACATCTTGATTTATTCCTATCAAAACCCAAGCCTAGGTCCTAGATGTGACATGGCGAATAGGGAATCCAAAGAGACCCCAAACAAGCCTCTTAGCATATCAATCACACATCCTTGGTTGCAAAAGCAAAGTAACAACAAGAGATATAAACAAAGAAAATGGGACTAAGGAAAGTATTTGATAATCATAAAATACTCAAGAGCCAAGCTCATAGTATAAGTACATCAATTGTTCTAACAATACCTCTAACATAGATTTGGCAGGGGCCAAGACATTTTCCAGGCTCACCCTCATAGTATCAAGTGTTTAGCATAAAAGACATCAAATATAAAAACTAGCATATCTAGTGACTCGGACTTGAGGACTCACCAAAGATTATCTTCCAAAATGCCAAAACTAGCCATGTTGGGGATGATCGAGAGGTGCTCCGGCTCCTACATAGTAACATCATGTAGGCATAGAGTATGTGTTAGTGCATTTGAATGTATTAAGTATGTAGGATGCAATACAACAATACATAAACTAACGTAGTCAAAATGCATAATTATAAGCAATGGATAAGTATAATATCAATATGACATGCATGATCAATGCTAAAAGTAAAACATGTTTGTAAATCATATAACTTATATAGAATATAATACATGTCTGGGATGAAATCATAATCATAGACAAAGTAACTATTACTTTGAACCCAAGGCATGTCATCCCCTTGAAAGGTGATTGAGGTATCCACCCATCAACAAGGGGTATGGGTATGTCACTCCCAAACAAGGTAGTCGAGGTATCTACTCCTCAACATGGTAGTATGGGCATGTTACCCCTCAACAAGGTGGTTGAGCTATCTACCCCTCAATATGGTAGTATTGGCATGTCATCCCCCCAAAAAGGTGGTCAAGGTATCTATCCCTCAAAATGGTAGTATGGGCATGTCATCCCCCAACAAGGTGGTTAAGACATATCACCCCCTCAACAAGGTGATTGGGTATTTCACCCTACAAAAGTGTATGGTCAACTTGCAACACTATAGATATCTTTCATGAATTCAATGCATACATGCAATTCCTTAATCATTATAAAGTCACTTGACTTGTAAACCATGTAATAGACCATCAATAACTTGAGAATCCTTGTCAAGACATTTTATCAAACACTTAGTGGGTTCAAAATGCTAGTTCAAAATCATGCAATTCAAGAGTGAAGCAATATGAGAAAACTCAATGTAAATCAACCCACCAACACATAGTAAAACCCTCATGTAAGATACCTTGACATCCATCATCAAATATCATAGTAGATCACAGTTTCATAGCTCAAAACATGCATAATCTCAATAGATAAAACCAATTCATAGTATAATCTTGAAGTAGACAGACATGCTTAATCAATCAACATTTCATAAAACTCCAACATAATTTATAATCAACATCCATAATAAGAGGTACCTATAGATGATACAACTTGAAAACATAAAATTTTCATAAAAAGAAGAATTGGGCTCCATGACTGAAAGGACATGAAACACACATACTTTAAACTTGGGTTTTCTTAAGTTGAGCTTCAAGAGAACTTGGGGCTTGAAGAGAAAACTTGAATTCTAAAGTTAGGCTTGAAATCCTTGGAATTTGAATGAGATATTTGGTTAAGTCTTGGAGAGTATTTTGAGAGGGTCTTGAGTGATATATAGTTGAAAAATGGCTAAGTATAGATGGTTTCACGCATAAGTGTGCATGGGGCTATGACCCCAAGTCACTTGCACCGAAATAGAAAATTAAGGAAAAATCAAAACTGGTCCACGTCTAGTCCGCGACACAGACGCAATGTGAAGGCAAAGTTTGTACTACTATGCACCCAGTCCGCGTAGTGCCTTGGTCGCTGATGAACACTAGATAAGAAAATTTTGTGATTATTATTTTTCACTACGAGTGCTCAAAAATTAGGGTTTACCCTTCTCCTACTCAATTTTGCCTCCTGATCAATAACACGAAGTCAGATTTTTGATATCACACACAAATGTTAAGATATATGGAAGTATGATTATGGGCATTTCTAAAGAACATTTTCGGGCATTTCAATATCTCCCCTTGGGAACATTCATCCTCGAATGTCAAAGAAACGTGAACAAAAGAAGTAATCATGAAGATTTCAGCCTGACATGAATACACAAATACATTTAAGCATCATTTTCAAAAAACTCAACTTGAGTGTCAAAATACCATAAAATTGTCAACATAAACACGAATGCATGTAAAATGAAAAGGCTAAAACTGAAGACTTGAAATCATGTAGGGGACTTAAACTAGTACCTTCGGCTTGAGTAGGGTGGAAGAGATATGGGTATCACATTCTCATGTCCACCTCAGCTTACCATATGGCACTTTCAACATGTTGGATCCTCCAAAAGACCTTGACAAAAGCTACATCCTTGTTTCTTAACCTCTTCACTTCTCTATCCAAAATTTCCACCTGGACTTCCTCATAAGTCGAATTATCTTGTACAATACCCATAACATCCAAGGATACTATAACACGCGAGTCCCCTACATACCTCCTTAACATGGCATATAGAAGAACGGATGAACCATATTTATCTCTATAGGGAAATCCAACATATATTCAACCTTACCCATTCTCATTGTCACGACCCAAGCCTAGGGCCTAGACATGACACGACGAATGGAAACATAAACAAGCCTCTTAGAATATCATCTACATATCTTTTGTCACAGAAGTAATTAAACAATAACAGAACAGAAGAAACAAGGATAAAAAGGACTTGAAATGACCCAAAACAATATTCGAAAATGTGCCTTGGAAGTGCCCAAAATTATAATTTTTATATATCTCAAAATTGGTACATTATTTCAGAAATCTGACTTCATATTCTTATTTAAGGTGTAAAATTCAAGGGGAAAAGGGCCTAACTCTAATTATAGAGAAACCGTAGAAAAATCTAAAATTTTAAAATGATGATTTCTAGTGGCTACTGTCCTTTCCTAGCGTGATGCGCATTGTCTTATTTTTATGCCGGTGAATTCATTTTGTTCCAATACTTTTAAGTCTTGGGCCTAAGCCTTTCCACATGAGAAAATACCTATTATTAGCCATTTTTCACTCTCATATCATTCAAACCATTCACCTATACTCACTCAAACACTTAAGCTTATATTTCTCTAAAATTTCAAATGCCAAAACCCTCTACAAATCTTAAGGATTTCAAAATAAGCTTCAAGTCTCCATCTTCAATCTTCATCAAGTTCATTTCTAATGCTAAGGTATGTGGATTTCCTTCATGGGTTCCTTTCACCCATGATGCCCAAGATTCTGTTTTCTCAAAATTGCATGATTTAAAGTTGATTTACTCATGGATCTTATCTATTAAGAAAGCCACTGACACTATATTAGAAATTATGAGATTGTCACTATTTTGTGATGTTTTGGGCTATGAATCTAGGATCTATTGTAAGATTTGATGAAGGATTTTGATGTCTATTGCTTGAGAGTGCTACCAAGTATTTATTGAAAGTTTTATATTGAATTTTCTAGCATTATTTCACTCTTGTATTGCATGGTTTTACATAAGCACCACACATCCTCTAAGTGTTGGATAAAATATCTGATTATGGTTTCTTGAGGAATTGAAGGACCAATACATGTATTGTGAGTTGAATAACTTCATGATGATGATAGAAATATTTATATGAGTTGTTTCACGAGAAAGTACCTATGGTGTTGCAAGTAGAATGTTGTGTTCTTATGTTTGTTATATTCTTGAGAAAATGAGAAATTCTTTCTTGATGATTGAAATGTAATGGTTAGATGAACTAGTTCAATGGAATGCTTAATACAAAAAGGGATAGGATTCCATAAATAAGATCACTTAATCTAAAAAGGGACAGGCTCCCATAATGAAGGTCACCTAATTTGAAAAAGGACGGGCTCCCGTAAGGAAGGTCACTTAATCTGAAAGGGGACGGGCTCCCGTAAGGAAGGTCATTTATCTAAAAAGAAATGGGATCTCATAAGGAAGGTCACTTAATCCAAAAGGGAATGGCTTCCTGTAAGGAAGGTCACTTAATCCAAAAAGGGATAGGCTCCAGTAAGGAAGGTTTCTTCTCTAAAAGGTCTTATGTTATGTCGGTTGAGGTTTCTTTCCAACTTATACATATTAGGATCTATGTAAGATAAATGATTTGCAAATCATGATTTACTTAAGTTTTGGTCATACATGTCATATTAATATTATTCTATCTATTGCTTATAATTATGCATTTCGATTATGATATCTATCTCTTGTTGCATTGCATCCCACATACTTGTTGAATTAGATGTGGTTGATTTTCATGTTATTCTTGGGATGGATTGGTTACATGCATACTATGCTTATATTAATTGTACAACCCTTAGGGTCAAGTTTCAATTTCCAAATGAACCTGTCCTTGAGAGGGAAAGTCATGATGCAGTGCTAAAAGGTAGGTTCATCTCATGCATTAAGCCCAAAAGTTGATCTCTAAGGCGTGTTTGTATCATCTTGTGAGAGTTAAAGATGTGGAGTCCAAAGTCCCTTCCATTGAGTCTGTTCCAGTTGTAAATACGTTTCTTGATGTCTTCCCAAATGACCTTCTCAGTGTACGTCCCGAAAGAGAGATAGATTTTGCCATAGATCTCCATACCAATACTCAACCTAACTCCATTTCCCCTTACCGTATTGTACCCACGAAGTTGAAGGAGTTAAAGGAGAAATTGAAAGATTTATTGGAGAAAAGATTTATTAGACCTAGCTAATCACGTTGGGGTACACCGGTGTTGTTTGTAAAGAAGAAAGATGAGTCACTTAGAATGTGCATTGACTACTGTAACTAAATAGGGTCACTATATAGAATAGATATCCTCTTTCGAGAATTGATGACTTGTTTGACCAATTGCAAGGGGCTAGCGTTTTCTCTAATATTGATCTTTGGTCTAGGTATCATCAAGTGAGAGTGAGGGAGTGTGATATTCCTAAGACGACCTTCCAGACTAGATATGGCTATTATGAATTTGTGGTGATGTCCTTTGGGTTGACTAATGTACCTGCCATTTTCATGGACCTAATGAATAGGGTGTTTAAACCCTACCTTGATTCATTTGTTGTGGTCTTCATTAATTATATTTTGGTCTATTCATACAGTATGGAGGAGTATATGGGCCATTTGAGGGTAGTATTGCAAAGATTAAGGGAGGACAGATTATATGCTAAATAAAAAAAGTGTGAGTTTTGGTTGAAAGAGGTAGCATTCTTGGGTCATGTGGTATCGGGGGATGGCATAAAAGTGGATCCTAAGAAAATCGATGTAATTAGGAATTGGCCTAGACCATTGACCTTGTTGGATATTAGGAGTGTCTTAGGCCTTATAGGTTACTATATCTGGTTTATGAATGGGTTCTCCTCCATTTCTTCCCCAATGACAAAATTGAGTCAAAAGAAGGTTAAGTTTGAGTGGATCAGTGAATGTGAGAAAATCTTCCAAACACTAAAAGATAAACTAGTGTCTACTCCTATATTGTCACTACCGAATGGCTTGAGGGTTTTGTTGTGTATTGTGATAAGTTGGTTTGGGTTGTATGCTAATGCAAAATGGTAAGGTTATATCTTAGGCTCCTAGGCAACTCAAAATGCATGAAAAGAACTACCCTACCCATGATATTGAATTGGCCGCCCTGGTGTTTCGATTAAAGATTTGGCATCAATATTTGTATAGAGTGCATGTTGATTTCTTCACTGATCATAAAAGCCTTTAATATGTCTTCACTCAAAAATATCTCAACCTAATACAAATAAGGTGGCTAGAACTTCTTAAGGACTATAACATGAGTGTGCATTACCATTCGGGAAAAGTAAATGTGGTGGCAGATGCTTTGAGTCGGGTGTCTATGGGTAGCCTAGCTCATGTGGATGGGGTAATAGGGAGATGGCTAGGGAGGTGTATAGATTGGATAGATTGGGGGTTAGGTTAGAAGATGTGGGTAACAGTGTTGTTATTGATGATGGTTCTAAATCTTTTTTTGTTGATGAGGTGATAGCGAAAAAAGACCTAGACTCCTCCTCGCTTAAATTGAAGGCCTTACTGAAAAAGGGCAAATTAGAGGTTTTCTCACAAGGGGAAGATGGGGCTTTTAGATACCAAGGTAGGTTTTGTGTGTCATGCTTTGATGGTTTGAGGGAGAAAATTCTTGATGAGGACCATAATTCTTCTTATTCTATCCACCCCGATTCCGCCCAAATGTACAGAGACTTGAGAGATGTATATTGTTAGGGAGGCATGAAGAGGGATATTGACAAATTTGTTTCCAGTTACCATAGTTGTCAACAAGTCAAAGTCGAACATCAAAGGTTGGGTGGCCTAACCCAAGACATAGAGATTCCTACTTGGAAGTGGGAGGTGATTGATATGGATTTTGTAGTTGTGCTGCCCAAGACTAGAAAAGGTTTTGATTCCATATGGGTGGTGGTTGATAGGATGATGAAATCGGCTCACTTTCTACCGATTAAGACTATATATGGGGCTGAAAAGTATGCAAGGTTGTACATCCATGTGTTAGTGAGATTGCATGGGGTTCTTTTATCCATCATATCAGATCGTGGTGCACAATTTACTTCACACTTTTGGAGGTCTTTTCAAAGAGGTCTTGGTACCAAAGTTCACCTTAGTACGGCCTTCCACTCTCAAACAAATGGTCAAGCTAAAAGGACATTTAAAACACTTGAGGATATACTTAGGGCTTATGTCTTGGAGATTAAAGGCAGTTGGAATGACCATCTTCTATTGATAGAGTTTGCCTACAACAATAGCTATCACTCTAGCATCGGTATGGCACCTTTTGAGGCCATTTATGGTAGACATTGTAGATCATCAGTGGGTTAGTTTGAGATTAGATATATGGTTTTTTTGGGACTAGATCTCGTTATGGAGGCTCTTGAGAAGGTTAAGATGATTAGGAAAAGATTGAGAATATCCCAAAGTCGTTAAAGATCCTATGCCGATGTAAGAAGAAGGGACCTAGAATTCCAAGAGGGTAATTGGGTTTATTTAAAGGTCTCTCCAATGAAAGGTGTAGTCTGTTTTGCTAAAAAGGGGAAATTGAGTCCAAGGTACATTGGCCCTTATGAGATGATAAAGAGGGTTGGCAAGGTAGCTTATGAGTTAAAGTTGCCTAGTGAAATGAATTTGATTTATCTGGTATTCCATGTCTCTATGTTGAGAAAATGTATCGGTGGTCCGAATGCCATTATGCCTCTCGATGTTGTGGATGTTGTTGAGGATAACTTGACTTATGAGGAGGTTCTGATTCAGATCTTGGATAGGTAGGTAATGAAATTGAGGAACAAAGAGGTGGCATCCGTTAAGGTCCTTTGGAGGAACCAACAAGTTGAAAGAGTTACTTGGGAGGCCGAGGCAGATATGCAAAAGGAGTATCCTTATCTTTTCCACTCTACTCAAGCCTAAGGTACTAATTCTAAGCCCTCCATGTGATAACGAGTGTTATATGTCATCCCCTATATCATTCATGTGCATTCATGCTTAAGTTGGCAAATTATTGATGATTTTACACCTATGTTAAGATTTTAAAGTAATGTTTTAAATGTAATGTTGCATCCATGTTGGGGCCGATTTGTTCATGATTATTCTTGTCTTGTACATTTATTCTACAATTAGGGATGAATGTTCCCAAGGGGGAGATATTGAACGACCCCAAAAAAGTGCCTAAAAATGTGTCTCGAAAGTGCCTAGAATCTTATTTTCTATATATTTAAAAATTTATTTGTTATTTTGAAAATCTGACTTTATATTCTTCTTCACAGGGTTCAAAATAGGGGGACAAGGGTCAAACTTCAATTTTAAAGCAAAGGAATTGATTTATAAAATTTGCACTTTTTGTAATTTCTAGTAAGGGTCCGCGACGTGGAGAGGTGTAAATTCTGCACTATTTTTCTTAGATTGTCTAGAATTTTCTAAGTGTTAGGCCTAAGTTTTCCCAAACGTGTTTGTATCTATACTTAGCCTTATTTCACCCTTATATTACCTTAAACATTCCCTAATACTCACAATATATTATACAAATCACAGTGATATAAATATACTTATCATGTGGCATAGTATCTCCATACACATGTATATAAGTAGATCTAACTCTTACTCAACATCAAAGATATAATAAGTACACAATCCCATATACAAGTTACAACAATATCAACCATATATGAAATAAAATGGAGTGGATGCTATGACATGTGAAAAATATGATACAATGTCAGATAATTGTAATACATGTCTGTCCTAGAATATATATCCACTAATTAGATGACCGCCTCAGATAGAACCCATGTAGGCCACACATGGACCATGTATATGTGAACATGGCCGACAATAACATTAGTTACCTCAGTTCATGGCCACCAATTCAGAAATGACCTCGAATTGACGCATATTACCTCGCTCGATATGTAGAGACCTTGACCATCAATCAACGTGTTACCTCACTCACATCTATGTTGTAGCCATCGCAAGTATCAATGCACAAATAATAATAAATGCAATATGCAGGACCACAATTATATCATAGTATAAACATCATAATGATCTTAGTATCTCAATATCATCAGTAGCTCAATATCAGCGGTGTCTCAATATCACTCAAGTTTCAGTATATCAATCATATCACAAAATAAGCACCATCTTACTATCAATATCAAATAATTCACAAAATCATATATGTTATGAATCCATAATTAATTTATAAGTTAATATATCACCACATAGACAATTATTCAATCTGAAATATCATGTTCAAGCCTACGATGTTATAATTCTATCCCTAAAGTAGTCAATTACCTACATATAGGAGCATACAAGGTTCTTTCATACTTAACAAGAAGTTAGAAGTCCACTTACCTCAAATAAAATATCTAAATCAAGAAACAATAGCCTCGTTGCCCCTCCTACGATACTCTAAATCACCACAATCCATTCAAATACAATATCATAATCACATGACAAATCTAATGACACTAAAATAAATTTATCTGAAGAAAAAGGGCAAAATGGTCAAAGAAAGCTCATGCCAAAAAACATAGTTGAAAGGTAAAAATTTAATATGTGAAAATGTTCTCAATTTACTAAGGAGTTCATCGATGAAAAAGGTTTCAAAAACAGGGCTAGGATGAGGAAGAAATTAGTGATTAAATTTTGGAAATCGAACTCGGAGAAATCCCCAATTTACACCATTAAAATCCCAAAATTAGAAGTCAAAAATTACAAATTAAATAATGGAATCAATAAATATGTTAGAAAATAGTTAACTAATCACTTTGTCTTGAAAAATCTCAAAATCTCTCTTGAAAACGAAGCTTGAAGTGTTGAAAATGGTTGAAAGGGTTTAAATCACGACTTTAAAACTATTCATTGCTCAGGGATTTATTACACTCTGCAAATGCGGAGGTATAGATGGAGTAGTGCTCAATGAATGAGGAGAGTCCCAACTGTGCACTTTGCAAATGTGATGCCAAGCCCACAAACGCAGAGAACAGTGGCTTATGCACTAGAACTAGATGTACCAACAGCACACAACATACATAAGTTTATGAATTGGACCCTCTGGAGTTTGTTTGGAACCACCTAAACACAAACCAAGATGGAACCCTACCAAAAACAATGATTCAGACTCAATGGAATTGTCATAACCCAAACTAGGGCCAAGATGTGACACGATACAAGGGGAACCCGAAGAAACCCCAAGCAAGCCTCTTAACATATCATTACACATCCTTGGTCACGGAAGCAATTAAACAAAAATAAAAAAGTAGAAAAGGGCATAGGTACTAAGGGAAAACTTTCACTTCATAAAACATCAAGAGAGTCAAAGAGAGAATCAAGCTTATAGCATTATTACATACTTATCGAATAATACCTATAAACATAGAACTTAGCGGGGGCCAAGACAAGCAACTAGGATCACCCTCATAATAATGACAATAAGTAATCCAAATACACAAGATATAGTCTAAACATAAGCATAAGAAAAGATAGATATCGTCCTCGGACTTGAGGACTTACCAGAAGCTAACTTGAACAATTAGTCTAGCCACGAGGGGGAGAATCAATGGGAGGTCTACCTCCAACATTGCAATATCATGTAGGCATAGAGTATGCATTAGTAAGTTTGAATGTACTAAGTATATAGGATGCAATGCAACAATAGATAAGCAACATAATCGAAATGCATAATATAGGCAATGAATAAGCATATAGCAATATGACATGCATAGAAGATGCTTAAAGTAAATCATGCTTACATATAACATAATACATATGCATGAAGATACCATTATCATTTGATTGGTGCATCATCTCACCCTAGCACCCATGGTGATTGAGGTAGAAACCCCTAAATTGGTTATCTAATGTACAACCCCCTATCTAGGTGATTGAAGTACCAACCCCTCAATTCGGTTAATGAGGTACCAACCCCTCAATTCAGTTAATGAGGTACCAATCCCTCAATTTGGTTAATGAGGTACCAATCCCTTAATTTGGTTAATGAGGTACCAACCCCTCAATTCGGTTAATAAGGTACGAATCTCTCAATTTAATTAACTTCTATCACTATAGATACTTTTGATGAAATCAACACACGAATACCATACTTTCATCATTAGAAAGTCATTCAACTCATAAGACATGCATTAAACCTTTAATTCCTTAAGAAATCATAACTGGATATTTTATCAAACACTTGGCGAGTATGTAATGTTAGTATAAAACCATGCAATTCAAGAGTAAAATCATGCAAGAAAACTTGAAGTAAAATAGCCCACCAATACTTGGTAATACCATCTTGCAAAATACATTGAAACCCCTCATCAAATCCCAAGAGAGGTCACAGTACTAAAGCTTAGAACATGCATAATAATAATAGGTAAATCATCTCATGGTATAGACATAAAAATAAGTAATCATGTATTTTTAATCAAACTTTCATGATATCCCAATATAGTACATGATCATAATCTCTAATAAATAATACCCATAAGAAACACAACTTAAAAACATGTAATTTTCATAGAAATGGAAGATTGGACTTCATGGTGAAAGGTACCCATGAATGAAACTCATATACCTTAGACCTTGAATTTATTAAAATTGAGTTATGAAAGACTTGAATTTTGGAAGTGGGTCTTGGAATCGAAAGTTTGCTCTTGAGATTCCTTGAATTTATATTCGGGTTTTGATAGAGGCTCTTGAGAGAATCGAGAGTCTATTCCAATTAGAAGGAGTGAATTTGATCTTTAGGAATAGTGTTAGGTTTTTAGGAAGTTTTAAGTTAGCATAGGAATCCCTAAAATACAAATAGAAATGGCTAAATTTACGGAATACCATTAATGAGGCAGAATTTGGCAAAAAACCGTATATACCCCTTTACATACGAGTTCTACGGAAATGGGCATAACTTCTTCATACGAACTATAAATAAGATGAAATAAAGTGCATTGGAAAGCTAATTCAAAGATGTTTTATTTGGCAGGTCATAGGCCACCCAGTTTTTTGTGTTCTAAGAGATATGTCCCTTTAAAGTTAACCTTCCTACCGGTACTTATGCAAAACTTAGCCAACGGAAATTCTTTTGAACTAGGCTTGAGGTAGCGGATCCACGATGGTCTTAAATGAAATAAATAAGCTTGACTTAGATTTGAATGAGGTCTTCAAACTGAAATGAGTTTCCTGAGATCCGAAAGTGAGTTTGGAACACTTAAATTGGGAAAAATATTTGTCAAGGTGTTTAAGGGAGTATTGGGGAATGTCTTGTATGATATGAAAGTGAATTATGGCTAACTATAGGTATATTCACGTATGGGAAGGCTTAGGACCAAGACCAAAAAGCCTTGGACTGGAACACAAAATTGGGCATAAAAATACACCATGGCTCGCCCCTGGCGCATCACGCCTGGGGCGCGAATCTTCACTGGAAATTGCTCACTTAGAAAATTGAAATTGTGATTCATTCGCTCTAACATGGGGGTTAGACCCATTTTCCACTCAATGTTTTTCCCTGAACAAGAATATGCAGTTGGATTTTCGATATCACGCATGAATTTTGAGATATATGAAAAATACGATTTTGGGCACTTCCAAGGCATATTTTCAGGCACATTTTGGGATCGTTTCAATATCTCCCCTGGAAACATTCATCCTCGAATGTCAAAGAGACGTACGTATATGAGAAGAGTAATCATGAAGAGGTCAGCCCCAACAAGAATGCAACAATACACTTAAACACCATTTTCAAAATCTCAACATAAGTGTAAAGAAATCATCATGAACTTGTCAACATAAACATGAATGCATGCAAATGACATAGGGGCTAAAAAATAAGACTTGGAACCATAAAAGAAAAGGACTTGACATGTTATCACAAGCTTAAATAGAATGAAAGAGGTACGGATATTACTTTTCCATGCCCACTCTAGCTCCTCGAATGCACTTCCAACTTGACAATTCTCCCAAAGGCCTTGACGAACACTACACCCTCACAAATCAACCTTTAATCATATCCACCCAACTTCTCCACTGGATCTTCTTATAAGCCAACTTGTCCTCCACAACGTCCACAACCTCAAAGAGTCTTATAACACATGAATCACTAACACATCTCCTCAATCTAGATCTGTGAAGAACTGGACAAATCATATCTATATCCATAGGCAACTCCAACTCGTATGTAGCCTTACCAATCCCCCTAAACACTCTATAAGGACTCGCTAACCTCCCACTTCAAACCACCCAACTGGGGACATACAATGCCTACCATATGGAATCTCAAAGGAAGTCATACCAATGCTAGAATGATAGCTAGTACTAGTCTCATCAAGAACCCTCTTGCTTAAGTCATCAATACTAGGCATACACAACCTACCTTGGTACCTAAGGGCACCATCTCCCCCTTGGGAGAAAACCTCCACCTTGACAACGCTCACCGAAGCCTTCAATTCTAATAAGGAGGGATCAAGATCTTGCTTTTCTATTACCTCATCAACCAAGGAAGACTTTGAACCATCAACAACCACAATGCTACCATTATCAACCTTTTCCAACCAAACCCTCAATTTACCAACCAGTGGACCTCTCTAGTCATCCCTTTGCTACCACCATCAATATGAACTAGGCTACCCATGGATACCCTATTCAAAGCATCGACCACAACATTAGTCTTATAGGGATGATAATGCATACTTACGTCATAATCCTTAAAAAGTTCTAACCACCTTCTTTGTCTCAAGCTAAGATCGTTTGGGTGAATACGTAATGGAGACTCTTATGATCGGTAACCACTTCAACATGCACCCTAAGCAAATAAGGACACAAAATTCTTATAGCAATACCACGGTAGCCATTTCGAGATCATAGATAGGATAATCCTTCTCATGCATATTAAGTGGTTTAAAAGCATAGGCTATCACCTTACCATTCTGCATCAAAGCAGAACCCAAACCAATTTGTGAGGCACCACAATACACAGCAACACTCACAGTATAACCCGTTATCCCCAAGAAACTTCTATTGTCTAAGGGAGTCAAAGGTCTAGGCTAATTTCTAATTACATCCATCTCCTTAGGATCCACCTTAATACCATCCCCCGATACTACATGACCTAGAAAGGTAACCTCTTTCAATCAAAATTCACACTTCTCATACTTAGCAAACAACTTCTCTTTACCAAAAATTTGCAACACTACCCCCAAATGGTTCTCAAGCTCCAAATAAATTAATACTTTATCACTAGAGACCACTACAAACATAATAATGTAGGGATTAAATAACCTATTTATGAGATCGATAGATATAACCGGTGCATAAGTCAAATTAAAAGACACCACCCCAAATTCAAAATATTGGAAAGGACATTCACTAAACTCATTGATCACCAGAAATAACTCGATAGAAATTACTTAGGTTCAACAGCCCTAACTCTTACAAGATGGTAAATACAACCCTTAAAGATCAATTGTACCTTAAGACAAAAAATGAACTTACCCCCTTCATATCTACCTTACAAGCCCCCACTCAAGGATGGGTTTATTAGGGAATTAGAATCTACCTCCACAGGCCCTACAATCAAAGGAGACATAATATCTATAAGACTAATCCATCCCAAGTATGGCATCAAAATCACCACATTAAACCTAATAATTCACAAGGCAAGACCTAATGCAATATGAACATGAAACATTACCTATGAACTTTCTAACAACAATAGACTCAACAAAGGGGTAGACTTCAAAAGTTCACACAATAACTCGGGGGACACTTGAAGCCCACTGGCAACAAAAAAGAATTATGAAAGAAATAGTGGCACCCAAGCCCATCAATGCAAACACATTAAAGCAAAAGGAAATTTTAATGTACTGATAGCAACATCGGGTGCCTCATCCCCTTCTTGCCTCCCTTGAAAACCATCAAAT
>JAOTQJ010000091.1:7425106-7445125 GCA_025642045.1 Solanum sejunctum | reverse complement strand
AAATGCCTCAATAGAAAAGGACCACTTTTCGATGTCACTCATGGATCAGATGCTTGATAGACTTACTAAACAAGGTTCGTACTACTTCCTTGATGGATATTCTGGGCACAATCAAATTGTCATTACTATAAGATCAAGAGAAAACCACTTTCACCTGCCCATACGGCATATTTGCATTTAAAAGAATACCATTTGGATTGTGCAATGCTCTGGCTATATTTCAAAGGTGCATGATGTCTATTTTCTCGGACATGGTGAAGAGCACCATTAAGGTATTCATGGATGACTTCACTGTGGTTGGTTAATCATTTGAGGATTGTTTGGCACATTTGTATGATGTTTTGTAGAGATGTGTGGAAAGTCATTTGGTGCTAAATTGGGAGAAATATCACTTCATGGTCAAAGAAGGATTGTGTTAGTCCATAGAATTTTGGGTAAAGTCATTGAGGTTGATAAAGCTAAAATTGAAGTAATTGAAAAACTCCCACCACCCATCTCAGTAAAAGGTGTTAGGAGCTTCTTGAGTCATGTAGGGCTTTATCGATATTTCATAAAAGATTTCTCTAAAATTTCACACCCATTGTGCAAACTATTGGAGAAATATGCCAAATTTGTGTTTGATGATGCCTGTGTACAAGCTTTTGAAAAATTAAAGAAGAGGTTACCTTAGCACCAATTATTGTGGCTCCTGATTGGTCAAACCATTTGAAATAATATGTGACGCTGGTGGGGTTGCATTAGGTATGGTCTTGGGATAGCATAAGGAGAGATTTCTACATCCTATTTACTATGCCAGCAAAGCCTTAAATATAGCCCAGAAAAACTACATGGTCACAAAATAGGAGTTGCTTGCATTGGTCTTTGCATTTGAGAAATTTCGCTCGTATTTATTGGGAGCCAAAGTGATAGTGAACACAAACCATGTTGCACTTAATTATTTGATGTACAAGAAGGATGCAAAGCCAGGACTGATTAGATGGGTTCTTCTACTGCAAGAATTCAACTTTGATGTGATTGGTAGAAAAGGGTCAGAAAATTAAGTTGCCGACTACCTTTCCAAATTGGAAAATAGGGCTATGATACAGTTTGATGATGGCACTGAAAATGATAACTCTTTTCCTGATGAAAAAGTATTGGCAGCTTCACATGATCATATACCATGGTTTGCAGATTATGCAAATTACTTGGTGAGTGATATTGTACCTCCTGACCTAAACACCCACCAACGTCGCAAGTTTATGCATGATATAAGGAAATTTATCTGGGATGACCCATACCTGTTCCCTATATGTGCTGATGGAATCATTCGTAGATGTATTTCAGAAGGAGATAATGAGCATCCTCAAGGACTACCACTCCTCGTTAGTAGGTGGCTATCACAATGGAGCTTGTACAGCCTACAAAGTGTTGCAATGTGGATATTATTGGCCCACTATATATTAAGATGCTTATGACTATGCCAAAGCTTATGATAAATGTCAAAGAGAAGGTGGAGTCTCATATAGGTAGGTACTTCTTCTTAACCCTATCTTGGTGATTGAGTTGTTTGATGTTTGGGAAATTGATTTCATGGGTCCTTTCGTTAGCTCGCATGGAAACAAGTACATCTTGGTTATTATAGGTTATGTATCTAAACAGGTGGAAGCTACAGCTTTGCCAAATAATGAGGCTAACAGTGTCACGGGTTTCCTGCAATGGAACATTTTCTCTAGATTTGGAACACCTTGAGCTATCATAAGTGATAGGGGTTCTTATTTTTGCAATAGACTCTTCAAATCTCTCCTTGAAATACAACGCCTTACCATTCTCAAACAAGTGGGCAAGTAGAGGCGTGGAATAGAGAGATTATACAAATACTCTTTAAGACTGTGAATGCAAATCATACTAATTGGTGTAGGAAGTTGGATGATGCATTATGGGCATATTACATCGCTTTCAAAACACCTATTGGCATGTCTCCATATTAACTTGTGTTTGGAAAGGCATGTCATTTGCTAGTGGAACTGGAATATAAAGTAATGTGGGCACTAAAGAAGATGAATCTAGATTGGAACAATGCAGTTATATCCTCGGTTGATGCAGATAATGAACTTGATGAGTTTAGATTGAGAGCTTACAAGAGCTCGGTGTTGTACAAGCAAAGGATGAAAACTCAGCGTGACCGTCGAATTGAGAATCGTCAGTTTGCACCTAGAGAGCTGGTACTACTTTACAGTTCTAGAATGAAGTTGTTTCTTGGGAAGCTTAAATCTAGGTAGATGGGGCGCTTCCGAGTAGCACATGTCTTCAACCATGGTGACATCGACTTAGAGAGCCGAGATGGAAAAATCTTCAAGGTTAATGGTCGAAGAGTCAAGTTTTACATGAGAGACATGGAGAAAATTAAGAAAATGAAAGACTGGGACCTTGAGAAGGCATGAGTGCTAAAGCTTGTCTCGTCGTGCCGCGACACTAAACCAGGATGCTCGGGAGGCAACCTAAGGTATGCCCCTTGTTTTTCTTATTGCTTCCATTATCTATTTTGAGGACAAAGTGTAGCTTTTTGGTGCGATATGGGAATTTATGGACTAGGGTGAAGTCTGAGTAGCCTTTAGTCCATAACTATCTTAATTTTGATATTCGAAGGTTTTCTTGTCGTGTTTCTTTTTTCTTGTGGATGATTTTATTTTATGTTGAACTGGCATGTTTAGGTGTTTTGGATAATTTATGGATATATAGTGATTATGACTTTTGGCATGTATCTAGTTTTGAATGGTTTTATCAAATGTTTTGAAAAATTGGTACCTACCAAATTTTTGTAATTGTTGGTTATTCTTGCAATCTTGCATGAGTGATCGGTTTGGCAATATTTGTTCTGATGAAGCGAAGGCAAATTGATGCTTGAAGCATGATCTATGAGTCTATGTTGATTATGTATGCAATGCCATGTGTGTGTATGAGCTAATTTTATCTTATCCATGCATTGTATACTGATTCAGAACTTGCCTTGTTACTATGAGTTGGATTGAAGATTTTGTTGATTAGGAAGGGATCTTAGGCAATTGTTCTTTAATTTAGTCCACTTTTTCCTAAATGACCCACTAAATAAAAGATTTTACCCCTTGTTCCAAATATTTGAGCCTTACATGTACCTTTTCTTTCATGACACCTAGCTAGCCTAACCTTGTCTAGTGAAATACCTTGATAGTGGCCCTCATCTGTTGTTGGACATGTGAACCTTGATGGAGACAAAAAGCCTAAGTTGAGGGTGACTACCAAAAGTGGCCCTAGTTTACGGAATAAATATTGTATACTTCACCTCAGGCTAAGAGATAAAGTTGAGGGTGGCTAATGTTATGGTATAGTGGCAAAAATGAGGTGATTAAATGGGAATGAAGGAAAGAATGGAAAATAATGTATCGGATGAGAGAAAAAGAAGAAAAGTTATCTTAGAATGAGAAAATAGCAAAATGAGTTCAAAAATAAGGCATGAGTTAAGAGATGAAAAGGCAGTACCCGGAAAGACTTGAAAATTAAGAATAAGGGAGGACAAACTGAAAACTGTTGAGGTATTAAGGCGAAGGTTTTGAAAAATATGGTTCAAGGATGGCTTTTAATCACTAATTGCTCAAAAGTACCTAATCAAAGCCCCATGAGCCTACGTTACAAGCCTATAAAGTCCTAAAGTGGTCTTGATCTAACTAGTCAATAGTTTGGACTGTTAGAATATAGGCAAGCCTATCGTATTGGTCATCATGCATGAATTTTATTTGCGAGAGTGAGTATGCTTGCACAGTCCCTCAATCTATTGTGATTTCTTATTGAGTGAAAAAAGGGGACTTCTTTCTGTGAGGGTATTTGCATTGCATGGTTAGCATATGACGTGTTCAGTGATTATGAATTGTTGATACTCCTTAGCTTGTCATAGTTGGATTGTTAAATACATCAATGTGTCTTGGTTTGCTTGGTAGCTATACAATCGGGTTTTGAAAATGATAGCTTGGGTACCTGAGTTGAAATTGAGTAAAGTATAAGTCATTAGGATAATTTCCATGTATTGCGTATTGTCTATCTAAATTGAGTCATCGCTTGAGGACAAGCAACAATTCTAAGTTGAGGGTGTTGATGTGTTGTCAAAATATAGAATATTTGGTACCAAACAAGGGATTTTGTGAGTTCTTAATATGACTTTTTATGATTTTTAAGTGTTTTGTGTTTGTTTGTTTTTGCAGAAAATACAAGATGGCCTGATTTTGGGAAACAATAGCAAATTTTGTTGAATTTGAGGACCTACGAGACCCACTACGAGTCGTAGTCCAAGCTATGAGTAATAGGAGATGACCATAGTGATTAACAACTTCCAAAAATAAAAATCTGAGAAATTGAAACTCAGCCATATGAGCTCAGGGTACGGGTCGTAGTCCCCACTACGTCTCGTAGAAGAGGACCTTGTAGTGATTAATAGCGTTGAATTAATTTAGACTAAGAAATGCAAGGTTGGACTATGAGAAGGCACTACGAGTCATAGACCAGACAATGACTCATAGCGTGGACCATAGAAGTCAAGTCCAAAATGTCAAGTGCTGACTCTGAAAGCCCGACTACGACTCGTAGGTTAACCTACGAGTTGTACCTATGAGTTGTAATTGCTGCTGACCAAATTTTCTTATTTATTTTAAGGTCCTTTTTATAAATAGTATAAGTTGGGATTTTTTAGAGGAGAATGAGATTGTAGAGAGTAGAATATCTTTTCTCGATAGAATCTTTTAGGGTTTTAGATGAGACACTTAGGATTTCACTTTGAAGACCCAATTTAGAGATTGAGATCACTTATAATTTAACTCTATTGTTCAAGCTTGTGAATCCATAAATCAAGGTGGTTTATTGTTCTCCATTTTCTTTAGGATATTGTTCTCCATTTTCTTTAGGTAATCTCTCAACTATGTCTATTTTATTCATTGTTTGTGATTTTGCCAAGCTATGAGTAGTTAAACCCCCATAACTTGGGGCTGTGGGTATCATGAGTAGCTAGTTTGAGATAACTTGGATTATTATATTTCTTTAATTGGGTATTTATATATATTATCCATTTTTCTTTAGATTGCTTGTTGTTTGGTGGTGGCCAACACCAAAATCCGCCTAGTATCATGATCCCGACCAAGGTAGCGATGAATAGAAAAAGGAAAGGGTGACAGGATCAAATTGATGTATTCTCGTTTAATCAACCAAACTCGATAGGAGAGGTTGACTGGGACAATGGATAATGGTTAGTTGGCACATCATGGTTGTAGACCAAGTGCCATAGTGAAATTCGACATTCACCTTAGCCAAAGGGCTAGAAGAACCTAAGTTACTATCCTACATGCGATGTCCCAATTAAGCTTATATTATCCAGGGCATTTGAGTTAGTAAATCATGGGGAACACAATTCCAATTAATCCTCAAATTAATTGTCTCTTCGTGATTTTTAGTAGTGTTTGTAGTTATCTCACTCCAATTTGCAAAACCCCTTTATTAGAGAATATAGTTGATTGATACTTAAAATGATTGTTGGTGAGTCAATTTGGTCAAACCCTATATTCCCTGTAGATTCGACCCAAGCCTTTGGTTAGGTTTATATTTGATAGCGACCGCTTTACTGTTGGATCATGAATATCAATACTTCACTTTGACTAGAATAAAGTGAGCGGACTTAGTCAGACGATCCACCATTATCCAAATAGAGTCAAAACCCTAATGGAAGGAGGTAAGCCCACAATGAAGTCCATAGCAAAACGCTCTCTCTTTCACTCGAGAATGGGCATCCTCTGAAGCTCTCCACCAAGCCTCAAGTGCTCACATTTGACCTGCTGACATTTCAAGTACTTTGGCTACAAACTCTGTTGTATCTCTCTTTATACCGAACTACTAATAATATTGATGTAGGTCATGGTACATCTTCGCTACCCCTGGATGAATAGAATATCTAGCACAATGGGCCTCCTCAAGTATCAACTTGATCAAATTGCCCACTTTAGGTACACAAATGTGACTCCCATCCCTCAAGACACCATCATAATCAACCACTGCTTCTCTAGCTTCAGCTCTAGTCACTTTGTCCCAGATAATACATAACTTCTCATCCTCAAACTACCTCTCACGAATCTGATCCACCAAAGATGAGCGGGCCTCAATAGTAACAATCACTCCACCTTGCTCTAAAATCTGTAACGTCACCAATCCATTGGCCAATCTCTGAATATCTTAGCTAATGGTCACTCTTCAACCCGAATAGCTGCCAAACTCCCTATGTTGGATGCTTTCCGACTTAATGTTTCGGTCATCACATTGGCCTTCTCGGGGTGATAGAGGGTAGTCAAGTCGTAATCTTTTAGAAGCTCAATCTAACTTCTTTGTCTCAAATTTAGATCCCATTGACTGAAAATATACTATAGACTATGATGGTCAGTAAATATCTCACAATGGACTCCATACAAATAGTGATGCTATAGCTTTAACAAAAACACAATCGCACCCTACTCCTAATCATGAGTGAGATTGCTCTTCTCATGGGCCTTAAACTATCTAGAAGCATAAGTAATAACCTTCCCTTTCTGCATCAACACACCACCTAGCCCCACTCCTAAAGCATCACAATAAACAGCAAAAAATCAATGCCCTCCTCCCGTAATGTCAGAATAGGAGATGTAGTCAACAACAACTTGACCTTTTGGAAGCTCTCCTCACACTCATCGGACCAATAATACCACATTCTTCTGAGTAAGCTTAGTCATGGAGCCCCAATAGTAAAGGAACCCTGAACAAAACGATGATAATAACTAGTCAAGCTAACAAAATTGCGAATATCTGTAGCTGAGGTAGGCCTAGTCTAACTCCGAGCGGCCTCAATCTTCGCTGGATCAACTCGAATATCCTCCTTGGATACCACATGCCTCAAGAATGCTACCAAACTCAACCAGAACTCACATTTAGAGAATTTTGCATATAACTTCTCCTCCCTGAGCCTCTGGAGTATAATCTTTAAATGCCTCATGTGGTCCTCCTCGGTCTTGAAATAGACCAAGATACCATCGATGAACACAATCATGAAAGAATCTAAATACGACCGAAACACCTCATTCATTAACTCCATAAATGTTGCGGGGGCGTTAATCAAACCAAAGAACATAACAAGAAACTCATAATGGCCATACATGGTCCAAAAGGCTGTCTTGGGTATATTTGATGGTCGAATTCGAAGTTGATGATACCCCCACCTCAAGTCAATCTAAGAAAACAATGTAGCTCCCTGAAGCTGATCAAATAAGTCAACTATGCGAGGAAGTAGGTACTTGTTTTTGATAGATACTTTGTTCAACTATATATAATCAATACAAATCCTTATGGGCCCATCATTCTTCTTAACAAACAGAACTGGGGCACCCCATGGTGAAACATTAGGGCGAATAAAGTCCTTACTCAACAGATCCTAGAGTTGCTCTTTTAGCTCCTTCAACTCAAGTGGAGCCATCTGACAGGGAGTGATAGAAATGGGATTAATGTCTGGCTCAAGATCAATAGCAAAATCAATGTCCCGTTCAGGGGAACTCCTAGTAAATCAGTAAAAAATCACATTCGAGAACTCACAAACCATCGGAATAGACTCCATAGATGGTGACTCAATAGCAGTGTCACGAATAATAGCCAAGTAAGCCAAACATCCTCAATCAAAAGCCATGTAAGCCAAACATCCTCGATCAATCATCTTTTGAGCCCGAATATAAAATATCACTTTACTAGGACTCATTTGGCAGTGACTTTTTCAATATGATTTCCTCCATATTCAAGATTCGAACTCAAGATCTTTGATTAAAAGTAAAACAATCTTGTCATTGCACCACAACTCATGTATGGGACAACTGTACAAACACACTAAAGTTCTGAGATTGTTCAAAAGTGTGACTTAAGGAAGCAAGGTTGTTCGCCACTTGATTTGTTTCTCTAAAACAATGGTTAAGATCAAAATTAAATTGGTTTCTGATTTTTTTTTAGCTCTTTCACTTAATTCCACATATTCCATGGAGATTTGGAAACTTCATTAATAGTATTTTTAGCATTTTTAAATCACTTCAGCTTGAATTTTGTCATCTTTTATATTTTTAATTTATTCATATTCTTTTCTTACCATAAATAAGTCATTTCAATGTCCATGTTAAAGAAGTTCAAATGTGAAAAAAAGATGAATTTTACCTATTCAAATCTTAGAATAAAAGACCCTGACATACTATTCTACTTCTAATTACGAATTTAAAACTTTTCATGGTTTAGTTGCATTAGGGGTCAAGTACAAAAACAAAGCCAGATTTTCCCTAATAACTATAATAATATTAGATCAAATGCTTAACAACACATGATAAAATTATCCACTTTTAAATATTTGTTTAAAGGAAACACATTGTGTGACTAATTCACACATAGTATTTCATTAAATCATAATTTATAACTAATCTAGGTACTCCTCTTTCTTTTTCAGCATTTTTGTTAACATAAAATGCAGTACAAGACCAAGCAGAACTAGAATGTCTAATCAAATTCTTTTTAATTAAACTAGTAATCTCATTTTTGCATAAATCTAAATAAGTAGAATTCATTTGACACGATCGAGCTTTAATCAGAATATTAATTTCATCAAAATTATTTTCATATGGTAAAAACGCAACATGTTTTTTCGTATCCCAAAAAGCACTAGGATGATCATCATAAATATTAATGGTAAACTGATTTTTTAATAATTCAAACTTTTCTTGTAATTTAGGATTTTTTAGTAAAACATCTATTTCTAATTAAGTAATTTCTTGTTTTATAAAATTAATTTGATGATTTTTAAGCAATTCACACATAGTATTTCATTAAATCATATATTTTTTTATATTAATTAAATCATACTAATTTATCATAATTAATATATATGTATGTATGTATGTATGATTTGTTGTAATTATTATCGGGGATAATTACCATATTTGGATTTGGTTATAGTTCTTTCGAAAAATAAGGAACTTTTGGAAATAATTTTGGGCAAATAATTATGAGATGTGATTAATTTTTTTTTTAAAGAGAAAAAGATCAAAAATACCCCTGAACTATTTGAATGGAGCAGAAATACTCCTTCATTATGTTTTGACTTAAAAATATCCCTCAATTAAATTTTTGATTCAAAAATACCCCTCTCTCTAACGGATACAAAAAAGGATTAAAAATACTCTCAAACTATTAGAAATAGAGCAAAAATACTCCATGATAAGATTTTGATACAAAAATTCCTCTCCTTAAAATTTTTGCAAAAAGAAGACCCTCTCAAATTGAAATGCATCATGCATGTTATGTGGATAAAATGCATCACATGATCAGTCCACATGAAACTCCATTTAGGATTCCAAGATTTTTTCTTCTTGGATATTAGTTTCGAGAGTAGCCTTTTCATGTCAAAAGGAACTGTTATTTCATTTGCAAATGTCTCAAAAAGTTCATCTCTAAATGATAATATTGGGTCATCCTTGTTATAATTGTTGTCTCCTCCTTAAATTAGTTTCTTGAGTTCAATAAGATCCAATACTTCAAATTTTTTGAACCTATGAAGCTTGTATAGAAATAGTTATACTCATGTTAACAATGTAACACAATTAATATAAGTTATCATTTTCAAGAGATAATTCATTTGCAATTACAAATAATTTTTTTTAAAAAAATAATATAGTAAGAATTTGGATTACTCAAAGTATGACAAAAGTTGATTTGAAGAAAGGTTGAGGTTGCATTTTTTAAGAAAAAAGAAAAATTTTAAATAATAACTTTAAAAGTTTAACGGAGAGATATTTTTTAGTCAAAAACTAACGAAAAATATTTTTGCTCCATTCTAATAGTTAACGAGTATTTTTGGCCTTTTTTCATTTCTGTTAGGACGATGGATATTTTTAATTCAAAAATTTAATGAAAAAATATTTTTGAGCAAAAAATATAATGAAGAGATATTATTAAACCAAAATGTAATGAAAAGGTACATCTGCTCTATTTCTAACAGTTAAGGGTACTTTCTACCCTTTTTCCCTTTTTAGAATAAGTGTTTAGAAAATGTTTTGTTATAATTTTGTGAAAGCCATCTTTCAAATGTTAATTGTTTTAAAAGAATATTTTAGAGAATGCATCAATATTTTATTTGTTTTAAATAATGCTCCTTATTTAATTAGAGTCTTGTTGATAGGAATTACTATTCTTGAATGAGTTTTATTTGGCACAAATTATTTGATAAGTGATACTAAATAAATATGGAACGAAAAATAGAATTAATAAGGTGGGTGGGACGGATATCTGAATTGGAGCCCCGCCCCGTTAACAGCATACATGTAGAGTTTCTTTTATATCTTCGAGAAAAGGAAAGTATCTCATTTTGGAATTCAATTCATTTGCTCTCTTCGAAAATGTCGAAATCTCCATGGGGAAATATCGGCGCTTGGGCCGCCGAAGCCGAAAGGGCCGAAGCCGAGGAAAAGGAACAAGCCGCTGCCGAAGCTGCGGCTGCTGCCGCTGCGCCAATCGGTGCCGGTGCCGGGAAGGACACCCAGAGTTTCCCAAGCCTAAAGGAAGCCGCCAACACCAAGCAGAAGAAGAAAACCAAGATGAGCTTGCAAGAGTTCACGATGCATAACACCTACACCCCTGCCGGAGGATATGGCTCCGGATCCACTAGCCGCTTAACTCCCGAAGAGATGCTCCGCCTTCCCACAGGCCCTAAGGAACGATCCGCTGAAGAAATGCAATATGGTCATCTTGGTGGTGGGTTTTCTAACTATGGCTCCCGCAGTATGGGCCCACCACCCGGCCGGGGACGAGATCGAGAGGCTGAGGGTGACGGTTCCTGGAGTGGTAACCGGAGGTCGTATGGTGGATTTAATGATGATCGACGGGGCCCACCGTCTAGGGCTTCAGACTTTGATCAACCATCTAGAGCTGACGAGGTTGATAATTGGGCTTCATCGAAGAAACCATTACCCATGCAATCAGTGGATTCTGGTTCCGCCCGTTCCAATCGGTATGGTTCCCTCGGATCCGGAGATGGAATTTCTAGGGCTGATGGCGATGACAATTGGGGCGCTTCGAAAAAGTCCAATGTCGCTCCACCACCATCAGGGAGGTCTTGGTTCCCTGATTCGAGGCCTGAACCAGAGCGTTGGTCTCGTCAGGCAAACCATGAAAGGCAGAGATTGGTTCTGGATCCGCCCAAGATGGAGATGGGAAGTCAAAATGCGAACGAGACTGTGGTGAAAGTGAACAAGCCTAATCCATTTGGGGCAGCAAGGCCACGGGAGGAGGTCTTGGCGGAGAAGGGATTGGACTGGAAAAAAATGGATAAGGAAATTGAGGTGAAGAAGTCAATTGGAAGTAGGCCTACGAGCTCACAATCAAGTAGGCCTGGGAGTTCACAGTCGTCCCATTCGGAAGGCACAGCATTGCACGGGGGTATGGTGGAAGGTGGTGGAGTTAAACCTAGGCCAAAGTTTAATCCTTTTGGAGATGCAAAGCCTAGGGAAGTTTTGCTTGAAGAAAAAGGTTTAGACTGGAGAAAGATTGATTTGGATTTGGAGCATCGACGCGTTGACAGGTTTGGTTTCACTTCCTGCAATTCACACTTTCGGATTGGCTTGTTTAATGCTGTTGTAAATTGTTTTGATGCTTTCTGAATTGGTATACTAAAATGGTCATTGATTGATGTGAGGTTTGGTATTTTTGGTGACTTGGTGCTATATCCATGCCGTGCAGTTGTAGTAGTGGTCATATTGGTATGTTGTTTCTTTTGTAAATAAAAGATACTAATATCACCAAACTAGAGGTATTACAGCATAATGCAAAAACTAGAACTATATAGGGCAGATTCAGCATAGCAAGCCAGCAATCTACCACCTAAATCCCCTCCCAGATTAAGTACACAACATTACTTCAAGGACTTCAGCTTCAGTTCTAGTTTGGTGTTTGAATTTCCTCTGTAGAACACCTCTTGAATGGCATCACATCTTGAATGACATTTTCTGGAATCTCCTGGGCATTTCTTTTTGTTCTCAAATATTCTCATATCTCTCTTGTGCCTGATATGATACACATCCCACCACAGCCATTTTAAAAATGTTTGCACTAGCAGATTTTCCCTTAATATTAGCATTTATCCAATCCAATACCTCTTTCCAGCCTAAAATATGTCATCTGATCCTTTGCCGTAGCAATATTGTGCTCCAGATATAGGCAGAAAATGCACACTCGAAAACAGATGCGAGATAGATGTTCTCTAATCCTGTTGAACACAAGGAGCAAGCTTGGCTGATATTCACATCCCAATTAGCAAGTGTATCTATTCTGTACAGCCTACCCAGAGCAGCTACTCTCATGATGAAACCCATTTAGTTGTCCCATAGCTATTACTACAAAATGCAAAATATTCTCCTCCAACGTACTTTCTGGAAGTCACCTAGTAGTTTTTTATACAACTTTTTAATAGAATACAACTTCAGATATCTCTAAGCTCATATCCTGCTTCTATGAGTTACTTTTTTTCCTTGAAATTTTCTCTCAACGTCCATGAAGCTTGCCTATCTTCCCAGTTATTGTTATGTGTTAGGTGCTTCTATTTTTCCGTAGAATGAACCTAGCTTCAGAGCGGAGAATCAAGAAAGTAAATGCCGGCTTACTACTGGCTGATATTATACTTATTGCGTGCCTAAATTCAACAAGTTAAGACCCTCATTACATACTTTCCGTAACTGCAAGGAATGTGTTTAAATCTTCTTGATCCAGTCACCTGCTTTGAACTTTAGGCCCCATGTACTTAATTCAGTGAAGTTTCTATTTTCTTTCATGGGGACATGAAATTCGAGATGTTTTTTAGGAAAAAGCTGTTGCTCAAGGAAAAAACTCTCAAATTCTAGTTATTCTATAAAAAGTCTACATATTTATTGGTTATGAACAGGCTCAAAAGATGGTTTTTCTATTGCCATGACCACTGAAAAATGGTTTGATGCTATGCATTATAATGAGGCTCTTTCTTTGGTCCTTGTTGTCAAAAGATTGAAAGAAGTTCCAAAGTCCTTTCAGGCTGATCCTTACTTCTAACTCAGTCCAACTTTCACACCATCTGCACTTCTTTTGGGCTTCTAGATGAGACACCCTCCTTTCAGAATCAGCATTGTTGTTTCTCTCCATCCCACCAACTATACTTTATAAAAGCATATCCAACTTCCTTTTCTCCCTTCTGCAATCCCAGGACTGAACATTTTAGGCCCAACCATCACCATAGATTTACTAATGGAGAAACCATTTGTGTGAAAAAACAGTTTTCCTGGGTACTTTGTGTAAACTGTAACAAACCTAACTCATCTGGCATTAAGAAAAATGAACTATTTAACCTTCGAACCAGTGTATGCTAAGTAATGGTGATATATAACCTTGTAAAAAAGTGGCAATAAGTAATTGAACTTTCTGATATTTGAAACCAAAACTTGATTTGGAGAACAAATGGATAACCTGCAAAAGAACCTCAAATTCCTCTCTACCTGCTTTTGTTGTCCTGCTTTTTTTAAGATAAGAAAGGTTTTATTTACAGTTTTTAGGTTAGATGTGCTCAGCAGAGTGAATAGCCAAATTAAAGAGTTTGCTTTCTGTTGTTACTCAATGTACTGAAAATGTAGAAGGGGATTTGTAAATTTTTCCTTCTTTTGGGATATGTTAGTTGTACATGAATACTGGATATGTTTGACTTTTTAGCGCATCACTTATCTGTTCGATTAACAGCAAAGTGTAATATGGTTCACATCAGCAACATACTCCTGTTGCTTGTTATACATATATGTGTGTATATATATATATATATATATATATAGATAGATAGATAGAAAAGCTTACCTTATCCTAAGTTGATCGGACTTGGGTGGGGGTGTCTGACATGGATGCGGATTTGAGGGTCAGATTCTGCAAAATCTAAACTTTTAGATTTGGGATTACACATCTAGGTATGGACATGGGTGCTAGGATTCGCCTAAGTAAGTTCAAAATTATATAGAACTACAAATATATTCTCGGGAAACCTTGCATGTATATTGTTGAATCCAATCTGAAAAACGGGCAATAAAAAACATAAAACAACAACCACCTACCTAATGGAATCTCACAAGTGGGGCCTGAGGAGGGTAAAATGTACGCAAACCTTACCACTAACTCATAGAGATAGAGAGGCTGTTCTCAAAAGATTCTCTGCTCAAAATTATCCAACCCCAAAAGCAGGAGATACTAAATATGAAAGAGAAATAACAAAAGCGGAAAGCAAGTGATAATATATAAATACAATAAAAAAACAAATATGAGACATACAATAATCAACATATGGAATAAAGACATGAGTACATGACTGCTCCTACTAACTTACTATACCACAAGGTTAGACATCATCTTACCAGCCTATTAGTCTTCCGCCCTAATACACGACCTCCACTCCTTTCTATCTAAGGTCATATCCTCGGTGATATGGAGTTGCGCCATATCCGGTCTAATCATTTCCCCCAATATTCTCTCGGTCTGACTCTACCTCTCCCCGTAACTCGTAAATGCAACCTCTTCCACCTCCTAACAGGATCATCATATGCATTGGTTAAATGAATTTTAAAAAATCAACATGATAATAGTTAATTTAGAAATTATGCCTATGTTTTTATGAGATAGAAAACATTTACAAATAGCAAGTATTGACCAAGAGGAAAAGCTAAAAGGGATTACAGGTAGGTCAATTCCCATGTCCTAAATCTGTCTTATCTTTATTTTGAGAACATCAAGTCAACCCCCATCCCCCACCCCCACTCCCCAAAGACCTAACCCTAAATTTGTTCATGGACACTGGTCAAAGGATCTGATGTGGGCTGACTGAATCCCTCACCGTCGTGTCGACACAGTTAAGCAGCATATATGAAGAATCCGCACAACTTGGGCCTTACTAGATAGATTTTTTTTTTCGGGAATGGAATTTTTCACAATATTTTTTTTAAATGGCCTAGAAATCCATCTGGCCTCAAAATAGGACCAACCTCAACCTTCAAATCTTGGAGATAATGGGCCCACCCTCTACCTTTGTGCACATTAATTGAGTGAGAAATGGTTTTCATGTAGTCAACTAACTAGTACTTTTACTACACATTTTGCTTAGACTTCCTAATTAACTTGTTTTTTTATTTAAATTTCAGCCTTTGTTCCATAAAATGTAGTGAGAACTAGTGTTCATTAAGTTGGTGATGGAAAGTGGATTGACACGTATTAGTAGTTCTCTCTCTTATTGTTTTATACTCCCTCCGTCTAATTTTATGTGACACCCTTTGACTTGGCATGGTGTTTAAGAAAAGAAGTAAGACTTTTAAAACTTGTGGTCTAAAATCATTCTGAGATATTTGTGTGGTTGAGAATCATTTTATTAAGGGTAAAAGGGGAATTTTAAGGTTAAATTGTTTCCAATTAGAGTAAAGTGACATTCTTTTTGGGGCGGACCAAAAAGGATAGGGTGCCATGTAAAATGGGACAGAGGGAGTATAATGTATTTGTTTTCCTTCATGAGTGCTAATTGATGTTCTTAAGTTGGAGAAGGATAATAGGCTGCTGTGTAGTACTCCCTTTGGGCTCTGGCCCAATTTATTAGATGTAGTTTGACTTGGTATAAAGTTCAAGAAAGAAGGACAGACTTTTGAAATTTGTAGTCTAAAACAAATAGATGTTTGTATGGCTATACATGAAGCGTAAACTAGTCATTTTAAAGTTAAATTGCTACTAAATATACAAATGTCAGTCATTTTGAGACTGAGTAAAAACGAAAGCGAGTTGTATAAATTGGGACAGATGGAATAATACTTTTATGTCTTGTTATATATCATATGTTCTCTTCCTTCTACGTGTTGGTTGGCGGAGGTATGGCTGACTTCCCTTGTGTAAAAAGGCATTAAATGGTTTCTTCATTATCATACATGTCTGCTATTGCTGTTGAGTCTTTGATGCAAAATAATTGACACCTAGAAGTTGATTTATGTGAAGGCGACATGGAAACGCCTCCCTCTTTGCTAGGTGTTGCTATCTTGTAAGAATATATATCATACCATAAATACATTATGAAAAGTACGATGTCATGCCAACTTAAGTCCACAAAAGAAAATTCGGCCTTTTTTGGGAGCATTACTCCTTTACCTGACCTTGTAGATTTCTCAATTGTACCACATGTAACCTGTCCTTTCAAATGGCAGGCCATATGTAGATGTGGTAAGATAAAGGCTCCAAGTTTGTTATTTGATATTAATAACTGTCTATCGTATAAAACACCAGATTGCATCTTTGTGTTCATCATCCTGCTACTTTTTCTTTTCACGTCTCTTTCACCTCAAAGAGAAGGAAATATTAGAACAAGTGTATTCAAGCCAGCCAGCATGCAACACACCTAGATGTGAATGGTCATTTTTGCAATAATTGTGAGAGAATGTTGTTACTCATTGTGCAAGTTGAAGAGTTCTCCTGGTTCTATATTCTATTATATTAGAGAGTAATCCTGCTGTTCCAATAATTAACTTTTTGTCTGTCTTAGAAAGGTTAGATGATATTTTCTCTCTTCTTTTGTTGTAACAAATAGAACCTAACACTATTCATTATTTCAAATTTGATTTGGTATCTTTTAAGCATTGTATTTTTTTCCTTACTGCGGTCTGTAATCTTGGGAGGTAGCAGGTAGCCTCCTGGAATTAGTCGCTGACCCCTACACCACAGTTATCCAAAAAAGAAAATACTAAGTCCTTCTCTCATTCCAAAACTAAGAGCTTGTCTGGATTGGCTTGTCATTTTTGGGCTTTGGCTTATTTTAGCATTTTAGCTTAAAACTAAGTGTGCTTGTAAGCACCTTTTTAACATACCCAAATACTCCGATAGTGCTTAGAAGCTATGTTAACTTAAAAGCACTTAAAATAAGCCAATCAAAATGGGCTCTAACTTCTTTTTGTGGAGAATACATTGCATTTCAAACTATTACCTGAACAACTTATCTATCAAACTCAATATTTGGTGAGCTCTTGATTGCCTCGCTGGCCAAATTTACGGGATGGAGTGAGTATATTTTGGTGTTCATAAGAAACAGTGGTTTCAGATAGTAAGTGAGAGCAGGAAAATGGTCATTTTCAATCTAAAAGGATTCTACAATTGTTGAAAATTAGAGAGAATAAGGGCTGAGATGTCCTTCGCGGATACTACGGGTGCTCTGTTTCTACCATTTACCTATCAGATACCCAAGAAAAAGAAGGGAAATCATCTGATAAGCAGCAACCTCCTAAATGTATTTCTTTCAGCTGTAACCTATTCATATTTGAGTAGACAGCTTTGTAGAATTTGAAGTACTCTAGTATCTGAAGTCAGGTAATGTTTAAGGTAGTAAGAGATACTCAAAATGTAGATATAGCTCTACTGGTTATTTAGGGCTTCTGAAGTTTATCTAATCATGTAGTATGGTCATCCTTTTTTGGTATTTCCTTGAGAAAAAACAGAAAAGAAATCAGAAGAAAATAAAGAGAGTTTAACCATATTTCTTTTTCTGATCACTAAAACATTTCAGATCAGATACGGAGGAGGAAAAGAATCTTAAAGAAGAAATAGAGCAGCTCAGAAAGGAAGCTACACAGTGCTCAGAGGAGGACAAGACTAATTTACAGAATGTGATTAATCAGAAAGAGAGGGAGTTGGAACTGCTGATCCGTGAGTTGGATGACAAAGTCCGTTTCAGTCAGAAACCCATTCAAAGGCCAGGCTCTGGGTCAGGCAGGGGTGCTGGACATCCTGATAGGAGTCTTTCTCAGCAAGTATCTTACGAGGATCGTAGAGCTGGTGATCAGATGGATAGGCCTAGATCGCGCGGTGGAGGAGATGCACGAGCAAGGCCAAGTGACCAAATGGAGAGGCCTCGATCACGTAGTGGTGTAGATGCATGGGCCAGGCCGAATGAGCAGGTGGAGAGGCCTCGATCACGGGGTGGTGGAGATGCATGGACAAGGCCAGGTGATGAGAGAAGATCTTTCCAAGGAGGTAGAGGAGGATATTTTGGCAGCCGGGAGTCTGATAGGTAAAAAACACTCTCTCTCTCTCTCTCTCTCTCTCTCTCTCTCTAAACACACACACACACATATATATATATATATATGTATATTTGCAGACACATACACCAACACTTCCCAGCTTATTTTTACCTGCACCCATACGTTTGTTTCTGCTTGCCTAGTTATTCAGGTGGTGCTTGTGCCTAATATTTTCCTAGATTTGAACCGTCTGTTTTGCTCAGAAATCTGCCATGCATAACATTCCAGAAATCGCTTTGGCCTTCGTGTTTTCTTTAGATTCTATACCTTTTGGTCTGCTGAGAATATATTAGTTTGTATTACTGTTTTAAGTGGTGAATGCAAATTCAAATATAGCAGAGTCTAAAAGTATGTAGGAATTTGTTAGTCAAGATTGGGCGGATCAAAGAGGATTGTTGATTTGAAGATATTCCTTTTTTTTTTGAGGCTGGTGACGTTAGTGTATAAATATCCACAGGTATATTACAACCAAAAGTGTAGTTCCCCTTCAAAAGAGTATCCATAGCTTTGAGCTTAATCAAACTGATGCTTGTAAACATAATCTGGTATATCAAAGATGTCTTCTGTTCTAGCTAAAATAACTTGTTTACACCAAAAATGATATTCCTGTTTGTATGATAAATTCTATTCTTAAAAATCTGTTATCACATTAATTCTCCAACTAGATAGTATTGTGAAGTTTCAAAATCTTACATGTTTCTTGCAAATATTATTCTTTCAGGACTTGGTTTTTTGTGTTTTCTTTCTTTTATCATTTCATGATTCTTTTTAGAGTGAAGTATCAAAAACACATCTAAACTATCCCACTTCTTTGAGTTTCATACTCAAAACTATTGAGAGTCAGAGTTTCATACTTAAACTATTAGTCATTAGTTTGAGAAACACACTTCTTTCGCTCTCTCTTCATGGTGTATAATACACACACTATTTTATGTAAAAAAAAAAAAATTGCAAGATAACATTTCACAGACAAATATTCCACCTTGACAAAAATTAAATAAATTATTAATATTTAGTTAAAAGTTAAAAGATTAAAATATGATTCTCTACACTCTTCTGAGTGACCTAGTGGTTTGGGCTTAATCAAACTGATGCTTGTAAACATAATCTGGTATATCAAAGATGTCTTCTGTTCTAACTAAAATAACTTGTTTACACCAAAAATGATATTCTTGTTTGTATGATAAATTCTATTCTTAAAAATCTGTTATCACATTAATTCTCCAACTAGATAGTATTGTGAAGTTTCAAAATCTTACATGTTTCTTGCAAATATTATTCTTTCAGGACTTGGTTTTTTGTGTTTTCTTTCTTTTATCATTTCATGATTCTTTTTAGAGTGAAGTATCAAAAACACATCTAAACTATCCCACTTCTTTGAGTTTCATACTCAAAACTATTGAGAGTCAGAGTTTCATACTTAAACTATTAGTCATTAGTTTGAGAAACACACTTCTTTCGCTCTCTCTTCATGGTGTATAATACACACACTATTTTATGTAAAAAAAAAAAAATTGCAAGATAACATTTCACAGACAAATATTCCACCTTGACAAAAATTAAATAAATTATTAATATTTAGTTAAAAGTTAAAAGATTAAAATATGACTCTCTACACTCTTCAGAGTGACCTAGTGGTTTGGGCTTTGGGAGTTCCATGCTGGAGGTCTCAAGTTCGAAACTCTCTGCCAACGAAAGCAAAGGGTTTGCCTTCTGAGTCGAGCTCATCACACCGGGCTTGCCTTGTGTAGGTTACCTCTCCTGCAGTTTACGAGCTATTGCATAGGAGCGAGGGTTTATTTTGTGCGCGCACCCTAAGGGTAACACCTGCAGGTTCTCCTTGTCATTAAAAAAATCACAATCTAGAAAATAATAAAAT
>JAOTQJ010000091.1:7383501-7416016 GCA_025642045.1 Solanum sejunctum | reverse complement strand
GCTTATGGAACTAGTTTTTATGCATGTGATTCTCATGACTCTATTCGTGCCATTATGGTCTCGTTCCCCGATTCCTGAGTTGGTTATTATTGTGCATATTTATAACTATAGGTATGTATGTATATATATTCCGAAGTAGGTTAGATATGGCCGATTGGTTTGCCCATGGGCCAGCCTTGCTTAGTTTGGAGACATAACGAGCTGGGCTTGGGATATATTGGCATCATGATATGTGGGTGTTGGGCTTCGTTCGCCCCGGCTCACGTGAGTGCTTGGCCGCTTTTTGCCTTGGCTCACTTATCGGACATGATGACCTCTACACATTACGATACGTTAGTGCTTTGCCGTTGTTCGTCTCAGCTCACCTATCCTATGACGTGAGTACTAGGCCGTTGTTCGCCTCGGCTCACTTAAGCTACAGTTGGGACTTATGTTGGAGATTTTGGGAATTTAAAATTTCTGGTATTATGCTGTGGTATGGCGCGAGTTTGGAGGTTGCCATCATTCTCATCCGGTATGCATTATTTTGATATTTTAAATGAAGAATTATTTTAATGTTTGCATACAGGTTTGACTCAAATATTTTTATTGGGATTATTACTCTTATTTATATTTCATACTTTCTGCTTTACATATTCAGTACATATTTCGTACTGACCCTCTTCCTTCTGGGGCTGCGATTCATGCCCATAGGTACTGACGCACAGGCTAGAGAGCCACCTTCCTAGGACCTCTATCGACCGTTGAAGTGCTCCCTTTGTCTCAAGAGCAGAGTGTTTTGGTATACACATGTCCACTTATCTTCTGTATTTTGCATTTATGTATATTCGAGGGTATGACGGGCCCTGTCCCATCCTATGATTCAGTTCGTATGTATAGAGGTTTGTGGATACATGTGGGTGTGGGATATTGCATATGGTATGACTACGTATGTATGATGCTTTCGTTGGGCGGTTCCACCGCAATGGTGACCTTGTTAGCCCACATATATATGTGTATTGATGTTTGCTGTATGCTGGGGTTGCTGTTTGCAGGTGTGGTTAGTCAGTAAAACAGAGCAAACTCTGCCAAAATTTTGATACATTCCTTGGCTATTGTAGTTGGAAATCCAGTTTAGTATTTGTTTGGGTGCCCAATCGACACTAATCACGGTCCCTGGGTTGGATCGTGGCATTATTAATATTCATGATAGTGAAATAATATTTAAGTTTGGAGAGAATTAATGCACCTTCAAGCTCACCAATATAATGGATAAATCTCCAGACCCCACAAAAATTTGTCATTCGATAAAGATTATACGAGACAAGGGTTTGTTGAGACACTTTTTGGGCTGGATACAATTTTAAGGGCAGAAGGAGATAAGTATGAGGAAGTTCTAGAGAAAGAAAGTGAAAATGCTAAGCCTGAGGGATCAGATTCTCTAGAATTGAAGCCACTTCCTAACCATCTAGAGTATGCATTTTTGGATGAAAAGAGGTAATGCCTTATTGTAATTGCGTCAGATTTGATTGTGGAATAGAAAAGCAAACTATTATTAGTTCTTGGGAGATATAAACAAGCACTTTCTTGAAAATTAGAGGATATTCAAGGAATAATTCTAGCTTTATATACCTATAAAATCACAAGTGAAGAATGGTTCAAGCCTGTTTTCAAGCATAATGGAGATTAAATCCAAAGTTGATGAAAATAGTGCAAAAGGAGGTAATTCGATTGTTAGACACGGGTATCATCTATTCGATCTTTGATAGTCAATAGGTATCTCCTATTAATGTTATCCCAAAGAAATGAGGGATGCCTGTGGTGAAAAATGAGAAAGAAGAACTTATGCCTAGTCGCACGGTGATCGGGTGGAGAATGGTAATTGGTTATCGAAACTTGAATGATGTACCTGAAAGGATCACTTTCCACTTCCCTTTATTGATCAATTGATTAAGAAATTGACGAGGCATGATTATGATTGATTTCTAAGAGGATATTTTCAGATTTATGTTAACCTCGAGGATCAAGAAAAGACCACTTTTACATGTCCATTTGGAACATTTGCCTTTCGGCGGATATCATTTGAGTTGTGCAATGCCCCCGCCACCTTCATGAGATGTATGGTTTCCATATTTGAGAAATTTATTGGGGACTTCATGGAGGTCTTCATGAATGAATTTTTTTATTATGGGAGAGTCATTTGAAGAATGTCTCAATAATTTGGAAAAAGTGTTAAAGAGGTGTGAAGAGACTCGCCTGTCGTTAAGTTGGGAAAAATGCTACTTTTGGGTCAAAGAGGGAATTGTGTTGGGCCATAAACTTTCTAGAAAAGGTGTCAAAGTGGATAAATCTAAGATTAAGGCAATCGAAAAACTTCCCACACCAACTTCCGTAAAAGTCATTCAAAGCTTCTTGGGCCACGCTAGTTTCTACTAGAGGTTTATAAGGGATTTCTCAAAAATTGCCAAACCCTTGACCCGTCTCTTGGAAAAGGGGATAGAATCCAACTTTGACAAGGAATGCATGCATGCTTTCATCACTTTGAAGGAAAAGTTGATTACTGCACTGGTTCTGGTGGCTCCTGATTGGTCAAAACCTTTTGAAATCATGTGTGATGCTAGCGATTTGGTAGTAAGGGCAATAATGGGACAAAAAGAAGGAAAATATTTTCCCTCAATCTACTATGCTAGTACGACATTATCAGGACCACAACTGAATTACACGACCATAGAGAAGGAATTTCTAGAAATTGTTTATGCCTTGGAAAAATTTAGGCCTTATATCATTTTATTAGAAGTAATTGTTTACATTGATCATTCATCATTAAGATATTTACTTCAGAAAAATGATATAAAGTCTAGATTATTGCGTTGGGTTTTACTTTTGCAAGAATTTAACCTTTAAATTAGAGATCATAGAAGTGCATCCAACCAAGCAGCTGACCACCTCTCTCCACTAGAATTGAAGATGGCTGAACAATTTGGGATATGCAATGTAGATGAAGAATTCCCTTTTGAGAAGGTTTTACAGGTTCAAAGGAAAAAGCCTTGGTATGCTGATATCGCCAACTTTCTAGTTGGTAGTATTGAGCCTACTATGTTGTATTCCCATCTCAAAAAGAAAATCAAAAGGAAAGTTGGCCATTATTTTTGGGATGACCTGTACTTGTTCTGAGTTTGTCCAGATCAAGTGGTTAGAAGATGTGTTGACGATGAGGAAGGATGGAAAATCCTGAAACACTATTATACTGGGCTAGCTGGAGGCCATTTTTCAGGCAGTAGGACTACTAAAAAGGTATTGTACTGTGGATTCTACTGGCCAACCATTTTTTGAGATGCCCACATATTTGTGTCTAAATGTATGGCATGCCAACAAATGTGAAACATTACCAAACACGATGAAATGCCACTGCATTATATACTTCCTTGTGAAGTATTTGATGTTTGGGGTATTGACTTTATAGGTCCCTTTTCTAGTTTATATAGTAATAAGTACATTTTGGTGGTAATTGATTATGTATTAAAATGGGTCAAAGCAAGGGCATGTTCGAAAAATGACAGTCGCACAGTGGTACAATTTTGAAAAAGTTGTTTACTAGGTTTGGAGTACCTCAGGTACTTATAAGTGAACAAGGGACACATTTTTGGAATGAGCCGTTTGTCAGAACTTTAAATAGATATGGCATTCATCACAAGGGAGGTGTTGCTTACCACCCTCAAACACAAAGCCAAGTAGAAATGCTAATAGAGATATTAAGGGAATTCTGGAAAAGACAGTTGCTAAAACATGGAAGAATTAAAGTTTGAAGTTGGATGATGCATTATGGGCCTTCCATATAGCATATAAAACCCCTATAGGATCTACTCCCTTCTATCTCATTTATGGGAAGTCTTGCTATATCGAGATTGAACATAAGGCATTATGGGCATTGCAAAAGGTATGCCTAGATTTGGAAAGTGCTGGAAAGGAGAGATTCTATTAACTCAGTGAATTGGATGAATGGAGGACCTTAGTCTTTCATAATAATCATCATACAAGGAGAACATGAAGAAATATCATGATGCACATATCAAGAAATCTAAGGAGTTCAAAGAGGGGGACCTAGTGCTATTATACAAGTCCCAGTTGAGATTATTTCCCAGGAAACTGAAAATAAGATGGTATGGTCTGTTTGAAGTAATAAAGATTTATCCATTTGGAACTATTGAACTCCAAGGAAAGGGTGAGAAGTTTAAGGTTAATGGTCATTAAATTGAAAAAGTTTGAAGGGGGAGGAGTGCCCCAGGAAAGATCCTCGATGTACCCCAAGATTGGGACATTTTTTAAATAAAACATTATGGTGTCAAGTTAGTGAAATTAAAGAAGCATTGAATGGGAGGCAACCCGTTAATATGATATAATAAGGTGATTTAGGAAGGAGTGCGAAAAAAGAATTAGAGTGTGTTAGAGTGTATTTCTTATCATTGGCTATTTTTGCAGATAGCTTATCGACGATCCTGGTTTCTTGGAAACCCAACCCACTACACATACTTAGGTCGACAGATTTCATTTAGTGGGGATGAGGCTCGTAAGTAGTTTAGAGAGTGGGGATATCAAAGAGAGGTGGCCCCTCCTATGGTTCTTGATGTTGAGGCCTTGCAGTTATACGGACTTTGGGAGAGCATTCATGCCCTATTAGGTGAGTCTAGTTGGAGGAGATTACTACTTTTTGAGGGTCCCATGAGTCCAGTGATGATGGAGTTTCTGTGCTCCCTTTAGATTTGGAACTACCAGCATACAGAGCTAAAGGCGAGTTACATTAGTCCTAACACTCACATGGTTTTTACATTCAGAGGGGAGGAGCACACACTGTTGGTGAGGGAGTTGGGTTATTGCATAGGACTATATATGGAGGAGTTTACACGATTTGTAGCTTTTGATCAACTTGTTAGAGAGTTGTAAACCTCTTTTGATTATGATATATTTTGGCGCACCTACTCCACTAACACTCGAGGCTATAGGTATAAGGAGTCCACATCCTCATATTGGCGAGAGTTGGGTTAGAGAGTCTTGAGTTATATTTTGAGTATGTCTTATTTGGATGCCCATAGGGGCGAACCAAGTAAGTAAGGATGATATTTTCTTCTTCTGGAGTTTGGTGGAGAATAGGGAGGTAAATCTAGCCATATCTATCGCATGATTCTTTGCCTCCCAGGGGTTAAAGAACAAACTCACCATCCAGTCCAATCTAGTGGTGATGCTATTAGCCAATCTCTCATACCAGTACATCTGATTATTGACATGCAGTCTTTAAATGATAGTAGGGTCTGCCTCACACCGATGAACCTTTGAAATATGCATTTTGTTCATCCAGTACCGGAGTTTGAGTCAGAGACAGAGGAGGAGATGCATGATGCTCCAGCACACGAACAGCCACACCTGGAGCCTACTTGGCCATAGTTACAGTCACATGTATATCACCCTTCTTCTGAGGCTTTGTCTCTTAGCTTAAGCTCCACGCCTTGCAGTTACACTACAGAGCATGATGGCAGGGATTGATCATCTCAAATCATTATAGGAGGCACAGGATGCTGGATGGGCACAGTGGACCATTACATAGGATGCTCGCTGGCAGGCTTGTACCATAATGGAGGAGGAGTGGTAGAGAGTACAGGATGTCCGGTTTGACCAGATATACTCATGGGTAGAAGAGATGTACTTTACTCAGTTCCGGGAAAAACATCTACCCAGTGGCAGTTTCGACCCTCCTACCTAGTATGATTTCTCCTTATTTTGTACTATTGATGTTTTGCTGTTTGAGACAGGTTTTTCTAGATAGGCTTTGTGGATACTTATGCTGAAGTTTCTGAGATCTATGCCCTTTTCCCCTATTTTATCATATGATGTTATATGTCTTGTTTTATTTTATTAGATTTTTATTGCATATGCTTATTCCTAAGTGTGAGGATATATTACTATTTGCATATAAGTGTTTTTTTCAAAAACTCAATTTTTCAAATACTTTGATCCACGAGGGCGTGGTTCACTCTAAGTGTGAGGAGGATAGAGTTTCTGATAAAAATACTCATTATGAGTATTTTAATCTATACTGATTAGATTAGCTATATGAGCATAGTCATTACTTTTATTTTAAAAATTACATACCTTTTAAAAAATTTTAGTTTGTAACTTTCTTTCGCATAACTATATATTTGCACATATTTTTGTTAATTTCAATCAGAATTGAAAGTTGGGAAATAAAGTTAGCAAAATCAACTCTTAATTTTTTAAAAAAAAACAGAAAAAAATTGAGGGGGTTAATTAATTTTTAACACTTTGTTGAAAGTTTTTTTATAGTGCTATGCTATTTTCAAAATATGAGCATTCGTTGTTTATGAAAAAGATTTTTTCAAAACAATAGGGGTTTTTAAATCAAGTCAGATAAAAGAAACACACCCTGTCGAGATTAAGTTTAGAATGAAATAACAAGTCAAAAAACATTTGATTCTATGTCATTTGATGAGACTTATTACTTGTTGAAAAGAAAGTATGTACTGTCTAGCCAAAAAGCAATTGGTTCTATATCATTCGATGAGGCTAGACAATTTTTGAAAAAGTACATTATTCTCGTGCCAACAGGACAAAGATGTGTTAACAAATAACTCCTACATTCTAAAATTTTCTTTTCTTAAAACCACCTTCCACCTAAGTTATTAAATTTTACTTGAACTCACCACTTTGAGAATTGAAAGAGTTGATTGCTAATTTTCTTCCTCGGAATTGGGTAAAATGATTGATGGATAGAATTTGTGCCAATATTTTGGTCTAGCAGAACTACGTTTCATACTTTTTCAAGAATAACAAGAGGTAGTAATCTAGAAATCAAAGTTGATTCCTAAATTCATGTATCTACTCATTTAAATGTATAGTTCAATATACTTTCTATAAATTTTTTGTTATCCTAATCTTTATGAATAATCAGTTTGTTGCTTGAGGGCAAGCAAAGCTTAAGTGTGAGAAACTTGATAAACTCGTTTCGTGCTTATTTTGGGACTCATACTTAAGGTGTTTTTGTTAAAAATAATTAAATAATTTAGCACATATTAATTTTTTTGTTCAAAAATATTTTCACAATCATATGAATTGTATAAAAAAAGGTTTATTCTGATGATAATAAAGGAACTAAAGCAAAATAAAGTCAAAATAAAGTAAAAAGGAGTGCTGGTAAATCATGTCATGAAGTTCGAAGAAAAATTAAAAGCTGGCAAAGAAGGAAATTTTGCTCAAAACGAAGAAAATAGTCAAAAACACAAAAAGAGAATCTCAAAAAAATGTAGAAACTCTGGAAAAGCGAAAAAGTTAGTGAAGGATGACCACCCTTCGCTGAAGGATGATCGGCCTTCCACGAAGGACGATCGTCCTTCGCGGAAGGATGCCCGTCCTCTGTGCCTACATATAGGAAGTCTGGATTGTTTTGTACCATATTGAAAAATCCAAAATTCTTCTTGTTTTATTCTTCTTTAGAAAGCCTTCTTTGGTTGTATTAAGTGAAGATTTTTGAGGAGTTGATTTTGTGGACCGTTCAAGTTCACATAGTGTAATCTTTTGATTATTATTATAAGTTTTTGTGGTTAATTTTATTTTATAATAAAATTGTTACCAACAACAATATAAATTAATGCATGCTATTAAACCTAGGGATATGATTAATTTAGTAAATCAATCTTGACCGAATGATTACTAGTTTAATATAATAAATTAATTCAATAGACTGGACAGTAAAATTAGTTTGAAATTACTTATGACCTGAGTTCAATTCATAATCCTTATTTTTATAATTGTTGTAATACTTATTCGAATATCCCATACATATTCAAATTTAGGGGACTTCTGATACCAACTAGTAAACTTTGTCTAACTAGTATTAATAGAATATTTCCTTTAATCCAATCCTTGAGAATATGCTATGAAAATAAATTGATTCCTCATGAAATAGGTTGACTACCACTAAATTGTTTCGTCAGTAAGCGACATCAAGTTGATGCTAGAACCCAAATCACAAAGTGCTTTAGCAAATTCTACCTCCTCAATAGTGCATGGTATAGTGAAAGACTTGGAGCTTCATGTTTTTGGACCAATGACTTGGTAGTGATTGCACTACAATGTTGAAGATCATGTGAGAGAGCTTCACTCACTGTTCACTTTTTTGTGACCAAATCTGTCATGTACCTTGCATAACCCGACATCTTCTCTAAGGCTTCAACAAAGGGATGTTCATCGATAGTTTCTTGAGTATTGATATGACATGCTAGAGTTTGCTCTCCTCCTCCTTTTTCTTGATTCTTTGAGGAAAAGGAGGAGGAGGTCTTGGGAAGGTCTTATACTTTCTTGGTATCTCACCCTCTTCAGCTACCCCATTATTCACATCATTATCTCTCTTGGCCACACCCCTCCTCATGCTTTCTGTCTTATGCACTTTTTCTACTTTGGCCAGCATGGAAGAGTCAATGATACTTTTAACTCCCCTAGTTGTAACTGCCATGTAATGTCCCCCATTCTTTGAGTTTTGGGCTGTATTTACTTTGCAAAGTACCTTTTTTGGTGCTGATTCAATTAGAGGGACACTTGACCAAATTATTATTCCAATTGCTTGATTGCCACCGAGTGAGACTCAATCTTTTGGTTGATTCTTGAGATATCCGATTTTATTTCCTTCAAATTCTCATCTTAGTAATTGACCCTCTGCAACAACTTATCAAGCATTTCCTCAATCCTTGAATTGCTAGAACCAGCTTCGCGATTATGAGGAGGCACATAAGGATCATTTCTATACCTATCTCTTCAGCCCCACTCGACTTCTAGTACCTTATCTCTCTCAAAATAGCCACAGTTATCTATATATGCACCTTGGTCGTAGTTTTGACCTTGATTTTCAGAACCTTGATGCCAATAGATTGGATTGGACCCTTAGGCATTATTCTGAAAATCTGCTGCTTAATCTCTAACAAAGCAAGCATGTTCATCATAATATGACTCACCATACATGGGTACTTTTGGAGATTGGTGGACCACCATATGAACACTTTCTTGAGTTTGTTTCACCACTAAGTCCACACTAATCTAGAGTTGAGCAAGTTGTTGTATGATCTCATCATTGATATTTTCTTGATACGAACTAATACTCACCATGCAAGAGCTTCTTGTAGTAGCTCTCACCCTTTGGCCCCATATCTATTGGTCTTCACTACTTGTTCCATTCTTTCCACTATCCTTGTGAACGTTTGGTCTAAGAACATGCCTCCCATGATTGTATTGACACGTGCTTGACTATTCTCATCAAGAACCTAATACAAAATTTTCACTAAGGTGTCATCCACAATCTTATGGTCTGGAACCATTCTCAAACACTTGATGCACCTCTCCCATGTTGTACTAATAGAATCACTTCGAAATTACTAAAAGTTATTGATTTGGCCTTTTAGTTTGAGATTTTTTGACCTTGGAAAATATCACTCTAAGAATGCTCTTTGCAGTTCTGCCTAACTGGTGATTGAACTCTGTGGGGGTTCTGATAAGCATATTGCTGCATTTCTTGTAAGAGATAAAGAGAACACTAGTAACCCAATAGCATCCATGGAGAGATTCTGTGTACCCATCACACTTTTACACACAAATGCAACATTATGAATATGACTGTGAGGTGAGGATCCTCAGTAGGTAACCCTGCAAACAAACCACGGTTCTAAAGCATTTTGGAGTAATCCACTTGACACTGCAAACTTAGTATCTGCCGGAAGTGGTGGCAATACTATAGTACCTGTAACATTCATGGCCATAGGGTTCAACTGATATTGATTCTAACCATATACATTCTCGTTGAAATCCCTATGGTGTGGCCTATTTCCCATGGTGGTAGATTCTCCTCTCTACTCATATCACCATCATATCGATCCATGGCTTCATCAACCGCAATATCAACATTTGCTTGGGACATTGTCCTTGCAATATGATAGATCTCAAGATTAATTGGAGCTAAGGGTCCGCCTTGGCTCCTTGTCTTGGATATACACCTAGTATACCCTACAAAAGAAACTAAACAACAACAAAAAAGTAAGAGTAAAATACAAAAGAATTAAGCAATCAACATTTGAATTAACTATTAGTGAAATCATGTCAAAACCTCGTTGTATTCCCCGGCAATGGCGCCATTAATTTTGATCACGCTCAAACAGTACCTCTCACTTTGAGGATAAAGCATTCATTGTCAAATATAAAACCTAACCATAGGTTAGGGTCAAATCCCAAAGGAATATGGGGTTTTGCTGTATTGACTCACCAATAATCATTTCAAGCATCAATTAACTCTATTCTCAATCAACAAAGGGGGGTTTGAAATGATTTATAAGAAACTAAAACTATAACAAAATGAAGGGACAATCAAATTGGAGAGCAACTTGGGAAATTGTGTTCCCCATGACTCTCTAACTCAAACATCTTAGATAACACAACCTAAATTAGGACATTGCATGTAGGACAGTAACTTATGTTTTTCCAACCCTTGGGCAAAGGTGAAGGTCGAATATTACTGTGATGCTTGGTGGCAACTATAGTGTGCTAACTAACCATTGCCTATTGTCCCAGTAAACCTCTCCTTGTTCGGGTTTGATTGATTAGATGAGAAAACATCAATCGAATGCTATCACCCATTTTTATTTCCTATTCATCACTACCTTGATCGGGATTATGACACTAGGCGAGGCTTAATATTGGGAACCATTAAACAACAAGCAACATGAAGAAAAATGGATAATACATGTAAATACCCAACTCAAGAGGTGCAAATAATTCAAGTTATTAAGCTAGCTACTCATGGTTCCCACAACACCCAAGTTGTGGGGGTTTAGCTACTCATAACTTGGGTAAGAAAACAAACAATGAATGAAACACACATAGTTGAGAAATTACCCAAGAAAAATGAAGAACAAGGAAACCCTTCTTAGAATCACAAGCTTGAATGATGAAATTAATTTACAAGTGATTCCAAATATCTAAGTTGAGTCTCCAAATTAGAACCCTAGTCTAAAACCATATAATATTCTAAGAACTTATCTCTCTAAAATCTCTCTAAAAATTTGTGGCATAGTCTTCTCTCTTCAAAAAATCCTAACATATACTATTTATACTATTTACAAAATGGTCCTTAAAATAATTTAAAAATTCAGATCGATAGTTGTTACGACTCGTAGTTACGGTTTGTAAGGTGACCTATGAGCTGTAATCGGGCTTTCGTTGTCAATACTTGGCATTTTGGACTTCACTGCTACAATCCACCTCTATGAGCCATAGTTTGGTATACGACTTGTAGTGCCTTCTCGTAGTCCACCTTGAATTGCTTGTTCTAATTTCAATCAACACTATTAATTACTATGAGTCCCCCCTTCAATGAGTCATAATAAAGGCTACTACCCATACCTTGAGCTCGTATGACTTAACTTTAATTTCTCAGATTTTGGTTTTGGAAACTGTTATTGATACTATCATCTCCTACAACTCGTAGCTTGGGCTATGACTCATAGTGGGTCTCATAGAACAAAATCTGTTATTTTCTTCCAAAATCAGGCTAACCTGTATTTTCTGCAAAAATAAACACAAAACACATAAAAACTTTAAAAAGTCGTATTGAGAACACAAAAAATCCCTTGTTTTAGGTAACAAATGTGTTGTATTTTGACAACACATTAAATATCTTTTATAAAGTATCTTTTAAACATTCAGACTTCACCGTCACCTCCACCTCCCTCTCCACTCCTTCCTAAAACAAATTTATACTATTTTTATTTTTTAAAATAAATAAAATTCTATTCCTCCTAAGCGCACTGCAACCCAAAGAGACATTTTAACTAGCAACATGAGAAACTCCCACCATGTTTGCCTACTCGGACAAAGACGAGAGGTCGAGATCGACCTGCTAGAGCCGTTGGGGCCCCTCAGGCACATACTGCTTCGCCTACTCCTACTACAGAGGTTGATTTTTGAGAAGTTACTATCTCTATGCTCCCCTAACTAGTATCCACCTAGAGTGGGAATCGGAATTCAGATGTTTCTAGTTCTAGCTCCCAATGGCCCACTGCTACAAAGAGACTTAGAGATTTTCAAAGGATGAACCAACTAGTCTTCAAAGGGTCTAGGGTTGAGGAAGACCCCAGAATTTTATTGATGAGATGTGGAAGGTGTTGAAAGCTACGTATGCAACTAAGACTGAGGGAATTGAACTTGCTTCCTATCAACTTAAGGATATGGAAAATGTTTGGTATAATCAATGGGGAGAGATTTGAGGTGAAGATGTTGAGCTTGCTATTTGGGATGACTTTGAGAGTGCCTTTCTTGACCACTTTTTTCTACAAGAGTTGAGGAAATGAAGGTTGAAGTGTTTGTAACTTGAAGCAGAAGGGGACGAATGTTAAATAATATAGCCTCAAGTTCATATATCTATCCAGGTATGCTCCAGGGATGATCTCTGACGTGAGATCTAGAATGATAAAGTTCATATCCCTTGGGCAAGCATGTGAAAAACTGCAAAACGACATTGTTAATTCCAAACATGGACATCTCTAAGCTTATGGTAACAACTTAAAGAGGATAAAATGAGGTACAGAGAGGAGCATTTGAGCAAGAAGGCTAAGTCAGCAGGGCATGACCCTAGCCAGCATAAGCAAAGCAGGGGGGACAAGTCCTATTTTCAAAAGAGATCTTCAAATTATGCACCATTCTCAGCAAGTGATCTAGCTCCAATTAACAAGTATGATCAGAAGACTTAGGGTCATTATCATTTTAAAGCTCAGGGTCCTCAATCCCAAGATAGTTTGAATAAAGGTTCAAGAGGGAAACCACCAAGTGGCAAGTGTGGCAGACTCCACCTAGGTGAGTGTCAATCTCGTACTAAATGAAACAATTTTCACTTTCCATAACAAAAATGAAAGAAAGTCAACCTATTCCTGATATTGCGGTTAGTCTCGCTACCTCTTTAGTTATTGCTCCCTACTTTCTCATTCATAATTACTACCACAAGAAAGTCACCCCTATCTCTAAAGGGGTCATAACAAATGCCGTGAAGAAAGCCATTTCACTGCTGATGCGAAATTGATAGATCGTACGCCTACAGCAGAGGTAGAGCTCTAAGGTTTCATAGAAGGTTGAGTTGAACAAGTAATTTTCCATTTGTAATAGATTGGATATGCTTCCACATTCGAAAATCAAAATTGGAACTAGAACTTGATAACGAACCTGGACTAACCTAGATAGAGTCGTGGACAACATAAATTCATCACATAGGGTAGTAATGAGAATGAATGGAAAGAATTCCTATCCATATAGCTGTTAAACAAGGCGATGAAGGAGCTCTAAAAATGTCCCAATGAAAATAAACAAATGCTTGCTGTAGGCGCAGACACACTAGCTACTTCCAAAATAAGTGCCCAATAAGAAGGCAGGGTAAGGGAGATAATAAAGCTCAGTCTTTGGCAGCACCATCAACCAATGGTAATCAGAGAGGTGCTACAACTAATACAGGAAGGGGTACAAATTATCTTTATATGATGGGCAACCTACCTGATCAGGAAGTTACACCAGATCTTGTCACGGGTATGTTTCGAGTCTTTTTCTATGATGTGTATGCCTTTGCTTGACCCAGGTGTCACTTTATCATTTGTAACTTCATATATGGCTAGCAAGTTTGAGATCCTTCTTGAATATCTTCTTGAGACTTTTAGTATTTCTACTCTTATAGGTGAGTCCATTCTAGCTGAAAAGTTTTATAGAGATTACACGGTGTCTATATATCATAGAGATACTTTGACAGACTTAGTTAAGTTAGAGATGATTAGTTTTAATGTGATTCTTGGCATAGACTGGCTTCATGCATATTATGCCTCTGTCAATTGTAGAACCCAGACACTCAAATTCCAGTTTTCAAATGAGCCTATTATAGAGTGGAAAGGTAATTCTACAATGCCTAAGATTAAGTTTATTTCCTACTTTAGGGCCAGAAAATTAATCTCTAAAGTATGTATCTATCACCTTATGTGAGTTAAGGCTAAAGATATAGAGTCTCCACCCTTTGATTCAGTTTTGACCTGGGGTTAGTCAATAGAGAATGGGGCCTATCTTGTATCAAAAGGTTTTTTGTTTTATACACCAGCTAGGAGACATTGTTGGCCCTTCTGGCTATATTTTCTATTATTCCACCCATTTCATAAAGTATTTGTTGTCAATGAGTTTCCTTATGTCTTCCTCAACAAGTTGCCTGAAGTCCCTCCTGATAGGGAGATTGACTTTGGGATTTATATTCTCCCTGATACTTAGCTTATCTCTATTCTGCCATATAGAATTACTCTCACTGAGTTGAAAGAACTAAAAGAGCAGTTGAAAGATCTCTTAGTTAAGAGATTTATAGGCCGAATGTCTCTGTGGTGCACTCATATCCTATTTGTACGAAAGAAAGATGATTCCCGCAGAATATGTATAGATTATTGCCAGTTGAATAAGATGACCACTAAGAACAAATATCCTCTTCCAAGGATTGATGAAATATTTGGCTAGGTTTGGGATGCCAGTATTTTCTCCAAGATAGACCTCAGATTAAGCTATCACCAGTTGAAAATGAAAGAGTGTGATATCCCAAAGATGATTTTTCAAAACTGACATGGTCACTTTGAGTTTCTGGTAATGTCCTTTGGATTAATTAATGCCCCTGCTGCTTTCATAGACTTGATGAATAGAATATTCAGACAATACCTTGATATGTTCATAATTGTATTTACTGATAACATATTAGTGTACTCTAGAGATGAGGAAAAGCATGTCGATCACATTCAAATTGTTCTTTAGACTCTCAAGGATAGGGAATTATATGCCAAATTTTTAAAATGTAAGTTTTCTCTTAAATTTGTATCATTTTTAGGCCATGTTATCTTGGGTGATGGTATTCGAGTGGATGTGCAGAAGATTGAGGTAGTTAAAAACTGACCTAGACCCATCTAGCTAACAGACATAAAACGTTTTCTAGGTTTGGCTTGTTACTATCATAGATTTGTTGAGGGATTCTCTTATATATCCTCATCATTGACTAAGCTAACTCTATTCAAAGCTAAGTTTCAGTGGTCCAATAAGTGTGAGAAAAGTTTTCAAGAGTTAAAAATTAGATTGATAACTGCGCCAGTGTTGACTCTTCCTGAGACTGAGACTGATGATTTTGTGATCTATTGTGATGCTTCTAGAGTGGGGTTAGGATGTGTTCTAATGTAGAGAGGTAAAGTCATACCTTATGCTTCCAAACAATTTAAGAATCATGAGAGGAACTATCTAACTCATAAATTAAAATTGGCTGCGGTGGTGTTTGCATTCAAGATTTGGCACCACTACTTATGTGGAGCACATGTCGATGTATTCACATATGATAAAAGCTTGCAATATGTATTCACCTAGAATGATCTTAACTTGATACAGAGAAGATGGCTTGAGTTGCTCAAGGAGTAGAACATGAATATTCTCTACCACTCAGGTAAAACTAATGTGGCTGTTAATGCTCTTAGCAGGTTATCTATAGGAAGAATCGCTTATGTGGAAGAAGAGAAGAAAGAGTTGGCTAAAGTGATGCACAAAATGGTGCAATTGGGAGTTCAATTAGATGAATCTAGTGAAAAGAGTAGGATGCGTAGCTTATAAGTTGGAGCTACCATAAGAGCTAGTGGTTATACATCCAGTCTTTTATATTTTCATGCTTAAAAAGTGTTTGGGAGATTCGTTCTTGATTGTGCCCATTGAAAGCAGTGGAGTGAAGGATATCTTGGGCTACAAAGAAATTCAAGTCTAAATTCATGATCGTCAAGTTCGCAAGATGAGAACTAAAGAGTTTGCATCTGTAAAAGTTTTGTGGAGAAGTCAATTAATTGAAAAGGCCACATGGAAAGCTGAAGAGGATATAAAGTCTAGATACCCTCACATATTCGTGCCTTGCAATGATGAAATTGATGATAAGGATTCATTTCTATTCTCTGAGTTACTTCTCTATTAGTGAGTTGAGTTCTTATCTCTAATTTGATGCCTCACTTGAGTCTATGAGTATTTGAGTATGCAAGTCTTTGATTGTGATCGTGCCTTGTGCTAATTCCTAGCCTGGCTATCATTTGAGGACGAATGATTCCAAGGGAAAATAATGTTACATCCTGTAAAATTATCAAAATACTCTTGTACCAGAGATTTTTCGCATAATGCAAATCCCTAGCCTTTTTGGAAAATCCAAGGTCGAAATCGCGATCAACACAAAAAATTGGGTGAAAAAATAATCTTGGTTGAATTTTAGGCTAATAGAATTAAAAGATAATTTTTTATAAAAAATTGCAAAACTGAAATGATACGCGATAGGTCTCCGCCATAGTTTATTTTTGAGTTTTTTTTCATAAAATACACTGGACTAGTGCAATTTATATAAAATACATATAAAACACATTCAATGAATGTGATTTATGTGTTATTATATAAAAAAAATAGTTTCTGAATGCGTTTTACTTTTTTGTCGAAAAATACACTAAAATGGAACAAGTCCACATCGCGGACTTGCTCAGTCACGGTATTTGATGGTTAGTTATAAAAGTAAGGGCATTCCAGTTCTTCTTTCACCCATCTTAGACTAAAACCCTATCGTTTTGAGGTTGTTTTAGACCATATGTCAATTCTTAAGCACGAATTTTCAATCATTTACATTAACTCATTTTAAGAACTAGGCTAAGAAGAAAAGAAAAAATGAGGAATTTCCAGAAAATCTTGTAAGTTATTCCAAGGTATTCCAAAATTCAAATCTTTCAGGTACGTAAGGCTAACTAAAACATAGATATATTCTTTCATGTGCCCCATAACTCACATTGATTGAGTTGTGAACAAATTAAGTCTTCCATGAATGTTTCTTAGAAGCTTTTAAATCCTAATGTTAATATATAATCTTGCATGAATGATAGGTTGTATAAATCAATCACTTGAAATAGTCAATTTTATTTTGTACATGAACCCTAGAATGAATTCTTGTTATTTTATATATTGCACTTGAATGGATATACATGAGTATGATTTAAGCCTGAAGAGTCTACAAAATTCATAAATATTTTAATTTTACTTCTACACCTAAATATTATGAGTTAGAATGATGGATGATAGAAAATTTTAATGAGTCATGAACTAATCCTAAAAGAATATTCCTAACCAAAAGTTGATAGTTGAAGTGATGAATTGAGTTAACAAATGTCTAATGAGACTAATTGAATGAGTTAATCATAGGATTAATGTCTTATGAGCATACTGAGTCTTGCGAGGACTATTGTGCATTGAATTGAGTAAGAGTAAAGTCCAACTCAAGCTCAATAATAACATAGCCAGTGTAGGAGAAGATTGAACTATAAAATTAGATGTTTCCTAATTGTCCCAAAAAGAGGACTTGATGTTATTGATTCTGGATCCACTAATGGGATGTCCTTTACACTGGCAAGGTATTGTGTGGATGTAGCAACAATATCACTTTGTTGTATTATCACCGGCTTATAGGTGATGGTTGTTAGTTAGTGAACTTCCATATAGGTCTTGATAGTACTCTAAGTGGATTGAATTAGATGGTATATGAGTAGTCATTGTCTAAACTGTACTCTTACTTTAGACTGTTGACATGCTGATTGAGTTTCCTACTTCTTGATTTGAGCTATTTGAGTTGATGTTATTCTACTTTTATATGATTCAATATTTCGATTTACATACTTGTACATTTCATGTACTGACGTCCATGTAAGCCTGCATCTTTTCATGATGCAGAGACAGTTACTAGTGATCATCAGTAAGCGCCCTGTTGAGGACCTATTTGCAGTTAGCTGATTGGTGAGTCCTCCATGCTTTTGAAGGATATCATGTTTCTCTTGTAACTTTGACCTTAGCCTTTTACTCTATTTTGAGTTAGTCATGGATATGTCATTGGCCCCATTTGATGATTAGATGCTTCATAGAGTAGATTGTCGAGTTGTTATTGGATAGTGATTCACTAGTTTCTTTTATACTAGTCTTATTCAGTTGATTGATAGATTGTTTGTCTTTGACCTTAGATTATTGATTTGTTATTTCTTTCCATTAAGTATTCTTGAGCTATTAGGTTGTGAATAAATGAATGTGATGAAGTCAAGTGATTCACTTGGGGTTAGCAATAGTCTCTAAGTGTTAGTCACACCAAGGGTACCATTCTCGAACAGGACAAAACGGCCTTAAAGTTCAAATCTAAAGTGGTAAAAAATAAGTACAACAATATTTTAGAACCTGACCAAATTTGTCCATCCTTAATAATCTATAACTTTGTGAACATAAGAGTTTCTTTCAGTAAAAATCTCACCATATATATATATATTACTCATATCTAGAAACGGCATTAGAAGTTACTGGCCATCGACATACCAATTTCCTGAGTTGTTCAAGCAGGCAGCAGGTCGATATGCCTACTTGAGCAGCTTGAGGGTACATTCGTAATTTTCTATGGTTCCTCCATTGTAATTTGTTAGCAACTCAAGTCCGCAGCAGCTCGACATGCTTGCTTGAGCAACTTGAGGATCTGTATTTTTTTATGATTCTTCTGTGATGTCGCTGGCCATCGACATGGAAGCTTCTTGAGTTGTTCAAGCAAGCAGCAGGTCGACATTCTTGCTTGAGCAGCTTGAGGGTATATTCGCAATTTTCTTATGGTTCTTCCATTTTAATTTGCTTGTTTTATTTTTAGTGCTAAAAAATATTGTTAATCATGATAATTAAAGTTGCTCAAGCAGCCAGCAGATCGACATGTCTGCTTGAGCAACTTGAGGGTATATCCATAATGTTTTATGGTTCTTCATTGTAATTTGTTAAACAGCTCAAGCATGCAGCAGCTCGATATGCCTGCTTGAGCAGCTTGAGGGTACATTCATAATTTTTTGTAGTTCTTTCCTTGTAATTTATTTGTCTTATTTTTAATATTAAAAAAATGCTATTAATCGTGATAATTAAAATTGAAAAAGGGAGTTCACCTGCTCAGGCAGACAATAGGTGAACATGCCTGCTTGAGCAGCTTGAGGGTATATTCGTATTTTTTATGATTTTTCTATTTTAATTTGTTTGTCTTATTTTTAGTGTTAAAAATATTGCTAATCATGATAATTAAAGATGCTTAAGCTGGCAGCAGGCCAACATGTCTGCTTGAGCAGCTTCAGGGAATATCCATAATTTTTTATGGTTCTTTCATTGTAATTTGTTAAGCATTTCAAGCAGGTAGCATGTCGACGTTCCTACTAAAGTAGCTTAAGGGTACAACAGTAATTTTTTATAATTCTTTCATTGTAATTTATTTGTCTTATTTTTAATGTTAAAAATACTGCTAATAGTAATAATTAAAGTTGCTAAAGCAGACACAAGTCGACATGCCTGCTTGAGTAGCTAGAAAATATATTCGTAATTTTTATTACGTTACAATATTAATAATTTAAACCATTTAAAATTATACTAAAATTTTAATTAACTCTCTAAAATCTATCTCCAGCACTTAAATTAAAATAAAAAATAACAAATATCGAGCACGCGCTAGTGCGGGCACCGATATTATAGCACCCCGTAAAAATGTATTGTAAGCGTAACACGTCTTTCAAAGCTCCAATAGAAAATTTGAGATCAGATTTGCGATCAACGTAGAAAATTGAGTCGAAAAATGGTTTGAACTGGACTTTAACGCGAAAAAACATGAACTATTTGTTCCAAAGTGAGCCAAAACAGTGAGGTTTCTGCGTCCAGGCCGCAATGTGCCTGGGACGTGGAACCACACTTGGTATTTTTCAATTTTTCTTCGATGAGAAACTGATTCGCTAAAAAATCACCAAAAATAACTGGTATGCATCGCGCACGACGCACACTGCACCAGTGTCCCAAAAATGTGATTTTTGCTTCTAACTTTAGGAAGGATATTTTTGTCCTTCCTAATATATTCTTAAGTCTCAAAATGAGTATTTAAGCCTATATACGTTCGAAAGGGTTTTATAACCCCATTTTTCTTAGGTCTAAACTATATTTTGAGAGAAGGAGAAGAAGAAGAGGAGAGGGTTTCTTGTCCAAGGCCAATTCGTGCAAGAAAATTGAAGATTCTTTAAACCCCATGTAAGGCTAAACGAAAACATGAGATTGTTCTCTCATGTGCTCTATAGGTGGTCTAGATGGTAAATTGAAGGTTTTTGAGTCTAGATGCATGATTTCTTGAATATTTTCTTAAAAATTTTATTATTTACATATATTTTTATTCCTTGATGATCAGCATAAACTGGTTTTCTTGAATTGAATATTTTTATTAGATATGGCACAAACTCTGCTTATTATTTTATTAAAAATTTGCATGAATGAAGATAAGATTGAGTCTAAAGCCTTGATTGGGAATGTGATAGTGATTGTGATTGAGATTGAGATGTGAGAATGATAATGAGTTGGTAGAACTTGACAGTCCTTTGAGTCTCTATAAACAAACTCTAACGACTTATCTATTCTATTTTTCCTAATGATTGTTCTAAGCCTTGAGCTACTGATTGAGATATTTGTCATGATGAGATGGTGAAAATCCTTGTGAGGCTGATTTGAGAAAGATGATAAATGATGATTGGATGGATGTTAGCATTTATGAGCAAGTTGAGTCTCTAGGAGAAGTATCGAGTACTGAAGAGGGTAAGAGTGAGTCTCACTTGCACTCATAACCACGTGGCCAACATAGTTGAGGATTCACTGTGAATAATAGATGTTTCCTCAGTCCCAAAAGAGGACTTAATATTATCTCTATTTTGGATCCAATGATGTTTCCACCCCGACAAAGTATTGGGCGGATGTTGAAACGACATCGCTTTGTTGTACTTTCACCGGTTCATAGGTGATGGGTGTAGGTCTGAGAAACTCCCATATAGGATTTCCTCTTTATAGCACTTTGATGTTGAGGTAATGATATAGGATGACGGATGTGATGGGTTATTTATCTATTCTTTATTCTTTTTTTAGATAGAAAGTTGGCATGTTGATTGCTTTCTATATTGAGTTGATTGTTATTGTTATATTATTCTACCTGTTTTTGATTTCACTCAGCTATTTTACATACCACTACATTCCATGTACTGACGTCCTCCTCTAGAACTACATCATTTCATGATGTAGATATGTGATTTAGAGATCGTCAATAGGCGTACCGTTGAGGATTAGAGATGTTCAGCTGATTTGGTGAGCCTTCCTTACTTTGGAGGAATCCTTATGTTTATTTTCATCTTACCTTAGAGTTAGAGCGACTAGCTTTATTTTGATTGAGGTAGTCATAGTTTTGTCATTGGCACCACTTGATAGTGATAGAGGTTTCATAGACCAAAGTCGATTGTTGATGTAAGATTATGAGCTAGTTCTTCCTACTAGCCTCTTTATATATATATTTGAGAACCTGTGATGGTGTGCCCTCCCTATCCTTTATGTCTTCTACTGATAGTAGAATGCTTAGATGAATGAATGTGATGAGTCCAAGTGGTTCGCTTAGGCACTAGCAATGTCTCTGAGTGTCGATTACATCTAGGGTACCCTCTAGGGGAATGACAAACTTAGTATCAGAGCATGAGTTCAAGTGTCTTAGGGAGACTGTGAAGCTGTCTCTATTAGAGTCTTTATTATTGGTGTGAAGTGTGTCACGTTCATAATAGGTTGGATGTGGGACATCAGGAAAAGTTTTTCTTCTTTCAGATTCTGGATCGTGTGATAGATCTACTTTCTAAGAAGTCTATAATGATTTGCGTGTCACTCTAAGCCTTTCGACTATGCCTCATTCACGAGGTGACAGAGACGGTGATGTTCAAACTCGTATCGATGAGATCCCCATAACAAGTAACCCGAGTGGTAGAGGGACTGCACTAAGTTTGAGAAAAGCCAACAGTGTGCTAAGTTGATTGACTAGAAAGAGTGCACTACTTCTCATATGAATCACACACTTGAGTTAACTCTAGATGTACCCAGAGCCTCTTATTCAAAAATTTGCTCTCGAAGTTACTCATGAGAGAGAGAAACATATGTCTCCGAAGAGTTTAGTGCTAACATCTAAGAGTGAGATGTAAGGTCTTGTAAGCCTTGAGAATTTAATCATTCCAGAGTTAGAAGGATGATAATAGAAGGAAAGGGACGATATAGCAAGAATAATGACCGATTGAGGTTTCTAATTAGAGATAGGTATCCATTTTGGGTAACTGGTGAAGGAAGGAGTCGATGGTCATAGGATTGATTGAAAGGTGATAAGTACTCCATGATTTCATGATGAGATAAGGTATAGAGAGGGAGAGAGGTAGTGTTAGAATGTGATAGATCATGTTCAAATTAGAAGGAAGTGCATGTTGATATGTTGTAGTATTCATACTATTGAGGGTGAAGTGTAAATCTTGAATAGAGGGAAAGAGTGCTTTAGTTATGATGGAATAGATCTAAGTTAGGCTTGTGATTATATGTGAAAGTTCATGAGACCCATGGAGCTATAAGTTTAGCTAGATGAGGAGGTATAGTGAAGGGGTGAGTGGTACATGAGTGGTGAAGAGGGTATATGATGATTGATCCCTCGCTATGAGATTTTAGCAAGATCATGTTCCCTACATAACTATCTAGTGGTGCAAGTTAGCGGTATAGAGGTGAGTGATAGATGTGCATGTTAGTAATAGACCCTAAGCTTGAGTTTAAGGAATAGTATAAAAGGGGAGATAGTATCATGAGAGTGATAGTATTAGTTGGAGATTATTCTCTAATAGATTTGTCCTCGTGTATGAAGATGCTAAATAGTAAGGAGAGTGATGCTAAGGGTAAGGTACAAGTGCCCCTTAGGTGAGATTAGTGAAACGAGGATAGCCCAATAGATAAGAAGAGACTTGAGATGGGTATTCGTGATTGTGAAAAAATATGTGAAGCCCTCAAATTATGGTTGCTATAAGAGTCTAGGCAATATCCTTAGATGGGTATTCGTGATTATGGTTGCTATAAAATTATGAAGCCAATGGGTATTCGTGTCCCAAAAATATGATTTTCACTTCTAACTTTGGAAAGAGTATTTTTGTCCTTTCTAATATATTCTTAAGTCTCAAAATGAGTATTTAAGCCTATATACGTTCGAAAGGGTTCTGTAATCAATTTTTCTTAGGTCTAAACTACATTTTGAGAGAAGGATAAGAAGAGAAGAGGGTTTTGTGTCTAGAGCTAATTCATGCAGGAAAATTGAGGATTCTTTAAACCCCAGGTATGTAAGGCTAAACAAAAATATGAGATTGTTCTCTCATGTGCTCTACAGGTGGTCTAGATGGTAAATTCAAGGTTCTTGAGTCTAGACGCATGATTTCTTGAATATTTTCTTAAAAATTTTATTATTTACATGTATTTTCATACATTGATGATCGTCATAAACTAGTTTTCTTGAATTGAATATTTTCATTAGATATGGCATAAAACCTGTTTATTATTTTATTAAAAATTTGCATGAATGAAGATAGGATTGAGTCTAGAGCCTTGATTGGGAATGTAATTGTGATTGTGATTGAGATTGTCATGTGAGAATGATGATGAGTTGGTAGAACTTGATAGTCCTTTGAGTCTCCATAAATAAACTCTAACTACTTTTCTATTCTATTGTTCCTAATGATTGTTCTAAGCCTTGAGCTACTGATTGAGATATTTGTCATGATGAGATGGTGAAAATCCTTGTGAGGCTGATTTGATAGAGATAATAAATGATGATTGGATTGATATTAGCGTTTATGAGCAAGTTGGGTCTATGGGAGAAGTATCAAGTACCGAAGAGGGTAAGAGAGTCCCACTCGCACTCATAACTACGTGGCCAGCGTATGTAGGGATTGACTGTGAGCAACAGATGTTTTCTCAGTCCTAAAAAAGGACTTAATATTATCTCTATTTTGTATCCAATGATATACGTCCTCTACCCTGGCAAGGTATTGGGCGGATGCCGCAATGACATTGCTTTATTATACCATCACCGGTTCATAGGTGATGGGTGTAGGTCCGAGAAACTCCCATATAGGATTCCCTCTTGATAACACTCTAATGTTGAGGTAATGGTATAGGGTGACGGATGTGACGGGTCATTTTTCTATTCTTTGTTCTTTCTTTAGATAGACAGTTGGCATGTTGATTGCTTTCTAGATTGAGTGGCTTGTTATTGTTATATTATTCTACTTGTTTCCGGTTTCACTCAGCTATTTTACATACCAGTACTTTCCACTTACTGACGTCTCCCTCTGAGATTGCATCATTTTATGATGTAGATACATGATTTGGAGATCGTCAACAGGCATACCATTGAGAATTGGAGACATTCAACTATTTTAGTAAGCCTCCCTTACTTCGGAGGAATCCCTTATGTTTATTTTCATCTTGCCTTAGAGTTAGAGGCTTGGAGATGGTGTACTACTTGATAGTGATAGAGACTTCATTGACTAGAGTTAATTGTTGATATGTGAGCTAGTTCTTCCTACTAGCCTCTTTTATATATATTTGAGAACCGATGATGATGTGCCCTCCCTATTCTTTATGTCTTCCGCTGCTAGTAGAATGCTTATATGAATGAATGTGATGAAACCAAGTGGTTCGTTTGGGACTACCAATAGTCTCTGAGTGTCGGTTACATCTAAGGTACCCTCCTGGGGCGTGTTATACACACACACATAGACATATGTGTGTAGGCATCCATTTAACATTATTTTCTATTTTTTATATATGTAATTTTGGTGGTTAGGTATACTTTAACTAAATTTATAGAATATTTATTACTTTTTAAATAATATAAATATTTTTTTAATCTCATTTTATTTGGCACTCTTTAACTTGACACAATATTTACAAATAGAAAAAGAAAATTTTTGAGACTTATAGTCAAAAATAATATTTTCAAAAATATTTTCGAAGTGAGTCTCGGGTGGAGCACACTAGAAACACTTTGGGATGTCAATTGAAGGCGCAGATCCATAGGGCATAAATCCTAGAATTTGAGGTGTAAGCCTCACGAGTAAAAATGTAAGTCCTAGACATAGAAATGCACTCTGGGCACTAATTTTTATTTTTATATTTTTAAAGTATTTTCTCTATAAATTATTTTTTGTTATAAATATAATGATATTTATACTTTATGCTATCATATTCTTAAGTTGTACAATAATTTCTTATAAAAAATAAAATAAAAAAACTCTCATTAATAGTTTTTTAAATAATTATATCTCAAATTGATAAGATAGAGCTTTCATAGCATTATATATCTTAGGCAGCTTTGTTCATTTTTTGACACCACTCTTACTCTTTTTATTCTTTCCTTTTTTGAAATATATAAATAATAATCAGTGCAAATAATAGATGAGGGTGGAAAATAAATAGAAATGATTTTATTTTATCAGTTATCTTTCTATTATAATTTTTTATGTTGTAAAATTTCTCAAATAACAATACATTTTTTTTCTGTATTACTGATGATTTATTTGTATAATATTTATAAAACTATTGTAATTTTTATTTTTACTTATGTTCTTCGTAATAAAATTATAAAATTTAAGATATGACATATGTGTCCCATAGACTCATAAAATTTACATCTCATGACTCGAAACTTACGTCTCGCCTCATACAAGATAAAACGCCTCACTTCATGCTCCCACATTTTAAAATACTGATCTAAAATAATTCTTAAACATATATATATGATTAAAATAAATTAAAGTTAATTTTTTCTCAATTTAAATATAATAACATACTTTGGAGAACGAATTAAAAAATATCACCTAAAATAAAATATAAAAAATATATTAAATGTACATCAAAATAAAAGATATATTAAGAAAAAATCTACATTGTGTTACAAATTATATCTAAAACTTATGCTCAGCCCACCTCATTTCCCACCTTTTTTTTTTTCTTTCCATATATAATAAATAAATAAAACAATCTCATCATACTCATTGAACAAGTTCAATTTGTTTCTTCTTCTCCTTTGGTTTATAGAAAATATATAGAATTGGTGTTATGGATTACCCAAAAATAGTTTTCCCCCTAGTGCTACTAATTGTATGTCCATTTTCAAGTGCTGCGAAGAGCAAGTCAGCATGTGATTTTCCGGCGGTTTTCAACTTCGGCGACTCAAACTCAGACACCGGTGGATTGTCGGCGGCGTTCGGTCAGACTGGTCCGCCAGCCGGAGAGACATATTTTGGGGCCCCGGCCGGACGGTATTGTGATGGCCGTCTTGTTATTGATTTTATTGGTAATTATAACAACACTTCCTCAGTATTGGGCTTATCTCTATTTTCACTTTTCAAATTTCTAATTTGGATAATAAATACATTCCATAAATTTAAATTAATATTGAGATTTATAAATTAGGACGATGAATATTTTATATATATTCCTAAAATATAAAACAATCTCACAATTTTAGTCATAAATTTATCTCACTATTTCTTTTTTCTTTTTTAAAACAGCCGTATCAGAGAAATTTTATGGCTCAAAATACGTCTCTTCAATTATTCTTTATTATATATTAACATTTATTTTTAAGTATTTGATTGCTATATTCTTTACCCAACTAGAGAAATACGTTACACCATATTTTACTAATTTAGTTTTTAAAGTGGAAGGACACAAATTTATCTTTCTCTTTAAATGTTGTAATCTTTTTCCCAAAGCATTCATATTAGACTGAAAATAATGTGAGAACAAAAAAATAAAAACAAAATCAAAAGCAAGTATGAACTATTTTTACCAAAGGCAAGTAAAAAATCTTTTTAGTGTATTTAGGAAAATATATTATCTACAACCTAAATTGTAGAATCAAAAAGATATTTCAAAAATAAATATATGAAAATATTATTTTAATTATAATTAAAATTTATCTTTAATTTATTAAATTTCGATCATTGAGTTACGTATATAACATGCGCTTTTATATAAATAAGGAAAAAAAAAGAAAATGGAGAGGAGCAAAATAAAAAGTTATTGATGCTACGTCCTTCATTTTAATTTATGTGCTTAGGGGTGTTTGAATGAACTTAAAAATTGGTTGGTAAATTTTAAAATAAGTTAAAATAAGTTAAAAACTAATTTTTTAAAAAAGTTAAAAGTTAAAAATTGATCCTCCCCTGTTTTTTTCTTTTGGCTTAAGAAGGTATTTGAATAAACTTAAAAATTGATTAAATCTATTTTTAAGTTTTTTTTTAATTTTTAAAAGTATTTGATAAATTTTAAAATAGCTTAAAATAAGTCAAAATTGAAATTTGATCCCCCTACTTTTTTTTTTTAGCTTAACTCATTTATATTTGACAAACAAATTTACCTTTTTTATCTTTAATATTTACTTATAATTTTTATTTATTTTGTTCCTAATTTTCTTCTTTCATATTTTTTAAAAAATTTTGCTCTTTATTTTTCTTTGCTCTTTCTTTCTTCCAATTTTTTTTTCTTTTTCCTATTTTTTCTTTTCTTTCATTTTTTCTTCTTTTTCTTGTTCTTTCTTTTTTTTATTTTTCTTCTAAATTATTTTCTCCTTATTTTATTCTTCTTATAACTTATTTATAGTAAAGAAAAAATATAGTCATTACGTTTAATAAATAATTAAAAAAATTTAAATATTTCATATATTTTATTAAAATTATATATTCTAAATATGAAAAATAATTTATACATATAAATTAACTTATATATCAATTATATTGAAGATTAATTAAAATAAATTAATTCTAATTTAATCTAATTTAAAAACAAAAATTTGGAGTAATAATTAACATTTTATAATGTGTAATAGTTTAAGGGTATTTCAGACATTTTGATAAAAAAAGTGTTTAACAACACTTTGATATCAAACACATTAACAATTTTTTTTCAGCTTAATTACTTTTATTCAAAAAAAAACTATTTATTTTTAAAATAAGTTTGAACACTTCAAAAGTGTTTTTGAAGAATTTTTTAAAAGTCATTTTTTTCAGCTAATTCAAATGTGCTCACCATTTATGTTTGACCAACAAATTTATCTTTTTATTTTTAATGTTTGCTTATATGTTACGGTTGGAAACAACCTCTTTACTTCTATGAGATAGCGGTAATGTATGCGTACAATTTACCCTCCCCAGATCCCACTTGTGGAATTTCACGGGATATGTTATTGTTGTTGTTGCTGCTTAGATGTTACGGTTGAAATTTTTAAGAATTGATTTAATTTTTTTAATAGAAATTCTTTATATGATTTTAATTTAATTTTTAAATATATAAATTTTATTTTTAAAAATAATAAAAATTCTATATTGAAATTCACACCACTTAATTTGAAAGTTTGAATTTTAAAACTTAAATTCGTAGTCAGAGTAGTGGGGGGGAAGGAAAAACCGTGACCATTTTTTTGTTTGTATTAGGGAACTTCATTTCAAAGCTTGAAAAAGAATCCACCGACGCAAATGCGTCATTTTAGTAAGTACTCGCGCCATTTTAATTTATTTTTCATGTTTTAATTTAATATAAATTTTTTAAAAAATAAAAATTATTTATAAATTTTATAATTTTGAATTAAAAATATATTAAATTATTTTTAGTTTATGATATCGAACATGCCATGTATTATTATAATTAAAAATAATAAACAAGAATTATTTTTTGAAATAAACTAAAGAAAAAGTAAGACAGAGAAACATGCTACAACTCTACATAACTTAGACTAGTCGTTTACTTTAATTTGTTTCTTATGAGTGCGTTATTTGAATTTTGAATTTGAGAGCTTTTTGGGGGGATGGGCTAGGGGGTAAAATTTGGCTTTCGAGTGAAATTTGTTTGTTTTCCTTAAACAGAAGGTAGTAGTGTTCGTAATTGTTTTTAAATTTATTTTATTTATGTGGCTATTTTACTATATTTTAAAAAAAATAATTTTGAAATAATTTGAATGGTTGTAAATCATTTCATTTAGATAATAGAAAATTTTAAAACTAAACCATTTGTAAGTAACAGTCGGTGTGATCACATGTATGCTATTCTTTGAGATAATATTATGTTGTTGTTCAAGTAACTACACTAGTATAAATAATAAGGAAGATTGATGTGGATATTGCAGCTGAAAGCTTAGGAATGCCACACCTAAGTGCATTCTTAGATGCATTGGGTTCAAATTTCAGCCATGGAGCCAATTTTGCCACAGCTGGTTCAACAATCAGACCCCAAAACACAACTCTTCATCAAAGTGGTTTTAGCCCCATTTCATTAAATGTTCAGAGTTACGAATTCAACGATTTCCTTGGCAGGTCTCAGATTATTCGTAACAAAGGTAGTAAAAATATGTACATTCATACTTTGTTCCATAGTCCTTGGATTAATAACCCTAATTTTATTCTTTTAAACAGGCGATGTGTTTAGTGAGTTGATGCCTAAGGAGAAACATTTTTCCCAAGGATTATACACATTTGACATTGGACAAAATGATTTAACTTCTGGTTACTTCCTTAACATGTCCACTGATCAAGTTAGAGCTTATGTTCCTGATGTGATCGATCAATTCAAGACCGTTATTAAGGTACATCTGCAGCAATTAAATGTATAGGTAGATAGCACACAAACTTTGTTAAAGAATGAAAGATGAATTGTCTTGTTATAACGCTTAACCTTTTGAGCAAATTTTTGGGGTGCAAGTTAGCTCAGGACATAAGGACAAAAGTTCATTGTTGTGGTGCCACATGAATATTATGACAAGTGACATGTCTATAGAAATTCATACACTTGGCAGCTTGAGATGAAAAATCCAATTTTTTCTAACAGTTGTTCATCGGTCACTCACTTGCAGGGTATATATGGCCGAGGTGGTAGATATTTTTGGATACACAACACAGGTCCAGTTGGTTGTCTACCTTACATATTAGATCGTCTGCTAATAACAGCAGGGCAAATTGACAAGGCAGGTTGTGCTTCTCCCTTCAATGAAGTGGCTCAATATTTCAATGCTAAGTTGAAAGCAGCAGTGATTGAGCTAAGAAAGGATCTTCCATTAGCTGCTCTTACTTATGTTGATGTCTACTCCGTCAAGTATAAACTCATCACTCATGCTAACAAGTACGGTATGTACGTCTCTTCTCTTGTACGTACCTACATATTATAAATTAACATACATTAAAAACCCTGCATGCGTAAATTGAAATGTGTGACACTATGAGCTTGAAATAAGACTGATGCCACTTTGTGTTATATTTTAGGGTTTAAGCATCCACTAGAAGCTTGTTGTGGTCATGGAGGAAAGTACAACTACAACATAAATCATGGATGTGGAAGCAAGATGAAGGTGAAAGGCAAAGAAATAATATTGGGAAAATCATGCAAAAAACCATCAGAAAGAATAAATTGGGATGGTGTACATTTCACAGAGGCTGCTAATAAATGGGTGTTTGAGCAAATTGTGAATGGTTCATATTCAGACCCTCCACTTCCCTTGAACATGGCATGTAACAAGCAATAAACTAAATGAGTTATTCATCAACATTGTACCAACTATTAATAAAAAATGATACTTTCACACCATCCAAGAGTTGGACAAATAGTTTGACCACTTTTACATTATTGATCAAGAATTCTACCTCAAATAGATATTGAGTTGGTGTGATAGATTAGATAAGGAAGAATTTCATTTTGATTTTTTATCGATATCTGGCATATCTATGCAAATGTCAATTTTCATAAATAGTTTAGACATAAAATTTAATAGATCAAAATAACTATAGTTTAGATAATCACATTTTATAACTGTAACTATAGCAACTGGGGCATTTCCATTTATGTATGAAATCCAAAAGTCACTAGTTTATACAAATTGAATAAAAGAAACAAATCCCTTAAATTGTGATTTTTAAATTTAATTAGAGATCCTTACCTTAAATAGATCTCTCATCACAAAAAATGAAAAACAAATCCCTTAAATTATATTTTTGGATTTAATTAGACATCCTTACCTAAAATACATCTCATCACCAAAAAAATTCCATACTAACTATTATATATACTAGTTCAGCGTGCGTGCGTTGCACGTATGTGTTAAATTAATATTATTAAATTGAATACTATAAATATTTGAAAATCCTTAATATTATCATAATAGTATACATTTTTTTAAATCATTCATCCAATGTTCATAATCGGTATTGAAGTCCAACTAATTCAAATTTAAACTTAACAGACTTCATTTAGGAATAACGCTCTCCACCAAGATTATTTTTCATACCTAACCTACACAATTCTAAGTAAATGTTTAATAATGGATGACCCTAAACATACATTTAATTCAAAAATAATGTCAAAGGTATATTTTATGAGTAATTTGTAGTTCTATTTGTTTTATTCGGGATCAAAATAATCATATTTTATTAAAAAAGATGAATTTAAAAACTATATTTTATTAAATATTTTTACTTTTTCATGATTTTTTAAAAAATATCGTTAAATAACATAATTTAAAAATCAACCCTTTGATTTTTAAGAAATATGTGAATAAAAAGATTAGTCTTTCAACTTCTTTGAGAATAATAATACTTTGAATTAATAAGTTATTATTCAAATAATAAAGGACTCAAAGTGATTCATCCTATTGTACATGAGAATTAAAAAAATAAAACTTTAGATTCTCTTATTATCTAGAATAGTTTGAAGAGTATTGTTCACCTCCATAAATAAACAAATAGTTGGGTTTTTTATCGATCAACTTAGATGAAAAAATATGCAAATAAAGACCGATTAATCATGAACTATTGAAAATATAGATAACTTTCATAAGTGAAAGAAAAAAAATAACAAAACTAATCAGTGCAACTTTTTACCAATCATGCATTTGTTGAGATGTTTAAAATCTACTAAACATTTTTATTTTACAATATATTTTCAAACTCGTTAATTATTAATTCTACCTAATATCTCATGCTCTTTATTTTTCTCTTACCATATACTTTAAGGTTCCTTAATTTTTAATATTATAAGAATAAGAAAATGAAATTATAGTTTGAGAAGAAAGTTGTAGATAATAATTTTATTTTGTTGAAGCAATCCATTTGGTTCGGAGGTCAGTGGAAAAATATAGGGATCGCAAGAAGGACCTTCATATGGTGTTCAATGATCTTGAGAAGATGTATGACAAAGTCCCAAGGGAGGTCTTATGGAGGTGTTTAGAGGCAAAAGGTGTCTCTTTGGCTTATATCAGGGTGATTAAAGACATGTACGATGGAGCCATTACGCAAGTAAGAACGGTGGGAGGAGACTCTGAGTACTTTCCCGTTGAGATGGGACTCCATCAGGGTTCTGCGCTAAGCCCTTTCTTGTTTGCCATGGTGATTGACGAGCTGACGCGATCTCTACAAGAAGAGGTACCTTGGTGTATGTTATTTGCGGACATAGTACTGATTGATGAGTCCCGGACGAAAGTTAATGAAAGGTTGGAGGCTTGGAGACACGTCTTGGAGTCCAA
>JAOTQJ010000091.1:7348334-7383401 GCA_025642045.1 Solanum sejunctum | reverse complement strand
ACCGCAAACAGAACATTTGGATGCGACTTCAAACATTCAGTCACAGTATATACAACCCGAGATGAAAGGTGAGATTGAAATATTACCTTTTTTGGGGCAGCGAACTGGGACGACGAACTTGACGAAGCTTCTCTACGACTAAAGAATCGACTTAATACCAAGTAACTTACGACTTCAATTTGGCTTCATCTTCAACAGATTTCACAAAATTGACCTAAATTTTCTAGATATTTGATTTTCTCTAGAGCAATTTTGGATTCAATCGCTGCTCTTTGATTTTTCCCTACTATCCCCGGCCCCAAAATGACGAAGAAGAGGAGATTATATAGAGGACAATTTTGAATTCAAATTTGAAGAAAAAAGGGCCGGTTGATTCCCACTTAGATTCGTGTGGGGGACAAGATCGTTGGTGGTGCGGATTTGTCAGGAAAAAGTTGGGTTTTGTCGGGAGGGGTACGGCGCCGGGCTTTGGGGTTTGAGGGATTTAGGGTTTTGATTTTTTGAAGGGGAAAGGGGAAAATAGAGAAGAAAGGTAGGGGAAAGAGAGATATAGCGGGCGTATGTCCCTCACGCGCCCATAAATAATAATTGTTTTTTGAAAAAATCATTAAAAATAAAAAACAAAGCTCGATGATTAATTTGACACTGTGGAGGGTAAAAATTGGGTGTCAACAATAACTTATAGATGAAAAATTCTCATTTCTTAGTCATTTTGCACACTAAAATCTCACAAAATCCTCTCCAAAAGTTCATCAACTATCCTATTAAAATTCAAGAATCTCAAAAACTTATTTGGATTTGAAGAACTCAATTCAACCCTCAATTTTTTCTTAAATACTTCTTCAAGAAAACTCAAAATTAAGGTATGTGTATTTTCATCCATGGGTCCTTTCATCGGTGGAGCGCCAAAACTATTTTTATCAAAATTACTTGATTCTAATGACTAATTCTTTATGGGTAATTTCTATTATCACTCCATAATATGAAATATGTTAGAAATTTGTTGATTCTTGGTTTATTGATGCATAGGCTCCTACTAATGATTGAGATTATGATATGCTTATTACATTAAAGCTTTGTAAGCTATGACCACTTGAAAGACTTGAAAATATTATGAATTTTTGAATGGTTTTCATGACACCCAAATTGGGGTTTTGCAAGTATATTGGTGGGTTGTTTGAATAACTTCTTAAATGACTTTAATTTATCCCTCTCATGTTCCTTACTCTTGAATTCTATGATTTTAAGCTTAAATACATATACCCATCATGTTTTGACCAAGCTATGTGGCAAATCTCTTAGTGATGAAGGCTTTATGGTAAGACATGTGATTTATGAATGTTGTTAATATTGAAGGGAGATTAAGCATATTATGAGTTCATGAGAATGTTATAAATATTATGAATGATATGAAGCCTTTTAGTTGATATTATGATGTGATGGTTTGACGCATTGATTTATCATATTCAAAGCTATAAATATTGTAATTAATACCATGAGATACTGTGAAGTTGTATGAGATAAATTTCATGTTTTCACATCCATATTGGAAAGTTGATATGTACGATTAGGATAGGGTGCTTACGAATGATTTAACTTGATGATATTCATTATATGACTTAAAGTATGATGTCTAAATAATGAGGAATGAAGGCTTATGAGATATTCTATGTTTATTATTGACTTATTAAAAATTTCCTATGAATGAATGTTGATGGTAGAGGATCTCCCATCTATTTAATGAATGAATGTTGATAGTAGAGGATCTCACATCTATTAAATGCATGAATGTATTATGGTGGAGGATCTCCCATCTAAGGAATGGTTAAGGAGCTATCTTATGACTTTAACTTTATGATATCAATGAGTTAGGGATTGGAAAAGTAGTCCTCCCACATGACTTAGAATGATTTTATGATATGATACTATGACCTATGATTTTCCTACTCTTGTGAGAGACTATCTAGCATCGAGTGGATTGGAGGCGATTACCCAAGTCCTAAAATGATGTGCCACCATAGGTAAAGGGGTTAGAGGTGAGTACCCTAAAGATGAGGGCTTAAGGCGAGTACCGAGTCCAAGCTTGAGGTGAGTACCCGAGTCCAAAAACTAGAGTCGAGTATCCTATTCACATGAGACTTAGTCGATCCACTTAGGCAGTAGGAGGTACATCTTGGCAAGTGACTTAACCTTTCTTCCCGTGTAGGGGAAACATCGGTACTCCATGAATTAGCTCACATAGTTTATATCAGTTATGGTCTCTCTCACTATCTTTTATGAACTCCCCAAAGCTTTATGGTATATATCACTCTTGATCTATGATTTTCTTATATATGCTCATGTCCCCCTCATGTCCCCAAGATATTCTCTTATGATGATTATGATAGTTCCTTATTATTATGTCCAAATATGCTTGCTACTATTGATGGTGTTTTGAATTCATATAACTCATCATTTTATGAACTCAAATGATCTTATTACATATGTTCAAGTTCCCCTCATGTTCCCAATAGGTCCCTTTATGATAAATTAATATGGTTCTTTTATGTTGTGTCCAAAGGTGATTTAAAGTTTCTATGATTCATTATTTCACAAGTTCAAATGGTATTTCTCCTAAAGGTACATGATGATATCTACAAGTGTGTAAGGTGGAATCCATTGTGATTACCAATGTTCCTTGCATAATAAAATAGTATTTTATGTAAAGTACTGTATTGTTCACCCAAGAAAATTAATATTTCATTTTATGTATGATATCGTGATTTTTCACTAATATAAGTTTATATGACCTATCATACATTCAAGTAAGGGTAAGTTCTTTATTTCTCATGTGCATTATTCCATGTTCTATGGTGAAAGTAAAATGTCTAAATGATCACCCATATGTATATTCCAAGTTTATATAATTTACTTATTCTCGATTATGTGCATCTATGCATCCTACTATATTCTTTCTAAAGTTGTCCTTTATGTTAGCTTGATTAGGGCTTACTAATGCCTTTATAATTTATCATTTTTATCACTAGACTTAGTATGGATCATTTCATTATTTATTATCTTTTCGTGCATTGCATACCTACATACTAGTACATTCCAAGTATTAACACATACTTCTATGACCACATGATTTTACCATGTAGGTATCGGTGCTCCTTGATATCCTCCATGTAACTAGCTTAGATTTATGAAGATTGTGCTTGTGGTGAGTCCTCTAGTTCGGAGATAATATCCGATTCTATCTTACTTATGTTGAGGCTTTATTCTAATTTACTTTCTAGTTTGAAGGTGAGCCTTGAATATTTCTTGACCCCCATTGAATTCATGCTTAGAGGTATTGTTGGATACTATGCTATGTACCTTTAATTTGATATTAAGATTCCACATAAACTTAGCCCTTAGACTCTATCCCTTATGTGATACTTTTTGGTGCTATTGATAGTATGAAAGTACCAAGTCCCTAAATGCCCCACAGCGTGAGTCATACTTACCCACCCCTTAGACTTATTTACTATATGATTCTTGTTTATCCCCTTCCCTATAACATCCCAATAACATGAGTCCAAAGTCCCGCTTCCTTAGAGATTATTTGCTATGTGCATATTTATCTTTTATTATTTTTGCGAAATCAAGGATGTGCAAATGATATGCTTAGAGGCTTGTTTGGGTTGCCTTTGGGCTTTCCATTTGTTGTGTCATGTCTAGGCCCTAGGCTTGGGTCGTGACAAGGACCATTTTTAGGAAAGGCCATTCCTCAGAATCATAAGTCTTCCTAATATCAACTTTAATAATACATTTGGAGAGACACCCTTTTTTGAATACCCTTTCACTAGCTCATGTGGAATGGTCACATTATCCAACATATTTCTAACATCAATAAATGCAAATTGTGATGAATTTACAATAAAATCAACCACTGTTTTTAGCTTATTTGTGAGGATCTTGGATATCAGCTTGTAGATGGTTTTCCAGCAAACGGTTGGTCTGTAATCCTTCACTGATGTTGGTATGGGAATTTGGGCAATAATGTAATAGTTGTGATATGTCATACCCCGGGAGGGTATTCTAGACGTAATCGACACTCAAAGACTATTGCTAGTCCCCAAGTAAACCACTTGGCCTCACCACATTCATTCAATCAATAACTCAAGACAATCAGCAGAAGACTAAAGAAAGTAATGGACACATCTTATCTAGTCTCAAAAATAATATTATAAATGAAAAGGCTAGTATAAATAAACTAGCTCGACAAGTCTTAATATCAATATTCAATTCTAGTCTATAAAGCCTCTATCACTATCAGGTGGTACCAATGACAGACCCATGGCCACCTCAATCAAAATAAATCTAATAAGTGTCTAACTCTAAAGCAAGATGAAATAAATATACTGAATCCTCTTAAGTAATGGAGGCTCACCAATCAGCTGAACGTCTCAAATCCTCAACGATACGCCTATTAATGATCTCCAAATCTTGTATCTATATTATAAAATGATGCAGCACCAGAGTGGCGTTAGTATGTGGAATATATTGTATGTAAAATAGCTGAATAAAATTAAAACAGGTAGAATAATATAGAAATAACAATCGACTCAAAATAATAACAATCAACATATCAAATGTCTATCTAAAGAAAGAATAAAGAGTAGACAAGTGATCCATCAACCAATCAAATCATGACTCATCTCAAAGGAACTCAACTCAACTCATCTCATCTCGATTCAGAGTACTCAAGTGAAAGGACAAAGAAGCTGCATCACTAACTTAATATATTAAAGATAAGAAATAAAAAATAACTCAGCCAATAGGTCTTTAAAAAGGGATGAAGACGACCCCCTAAAGCCAATTTAACTTGGACAAAAGAAAAATCTGCTTTTCTTGGTTATTCTTTGCTCTCTTTCAAAGTGTGAAAAACAGGCCTCACAACTTACAAGGATTCCTAAACAAGCTCTAAACCTTGATTTTAAAGGTAATTAAATCTACTTATGCACTTAGTATGGTTTGTTTATAAAAATCAGAGAAATAAGCTAATTATATATGTGCTAGAAATTTTGGATAGCATGTATCCTAAGGATTGTTGTACACTTTTCTTGTTAATTAAGAGGCTTTTCTCTACTTGGTTGGATGTATTATGAAGTAAGATTTATGTCTATAACAAATATTAGTTTGATAGTAATGCAACCAGGCTGCTTTATCACTGTTACAGTCAGCAAAGATGACTTATTGTTGGATATCTTAATTATACTCTTAAAAGAAACTTATGAGCTGATAATTGGAAATTGTTGTTCCACGATCTTCACCTAATTAGGGACTATTTGTAGACTATTTTAAGATAGGTTTTTGGTGTTAAAATTTTGGATACAGTTTGGGTAAAGTTGAAATAGGTTTCGGACTATTGACATCGAAATATTGTGAAGGGATGTAATGTTATACTGCCTATTTGTATGTTGCATAGAATTGTTATATGTTGTACTTTGTGAGTTGTTATAAGACTGTTATCACACTAAAATAGGCTGTACATGATATGTATATAAGAATGTAAATTAGAAAATACGAGTAGGGGCGGAAAGGTTGAAAGAATATGCTCGAATTTATAATTATCCCCTTGCTGCCCCGTATGTTATTTTTTTATGAGATTGGGCTACCAAGATGTATCTATTGGCTACTAATGCTAGTTTTATCACCTACTATATTATATATAAATATTTGTAGTAAGGGAAGGTTATCTTGAGATAATAGCAAGGTCGTATAGCGAGGTATGTAAGGCTACTCGATTTCATATTATTTGGCATGAAACATAGATCCCTCCTTGGCACATAAAGGCACTTACCAACTCCGACACAACTATTAACCGTGTCTCAACTCTCTCACATCTTCATATGCTCCCATACATAGTCACCTTCAAATCTATATACATATTTGGATACCAAGCTACACAAGTTTATTCTACTAAATAAAGTTCATGTGTTGTTCTACCTCCTATGCATTTTCTTATTTGTGTAACCTACTCCTTTCATTATGGTATTATCTTTTGTGATTATTTACATTTTATATGTTGTATCTATAGTCCTACAGCTCCAATATTATGACCACCAAAAGGATCATCTCAAAAGTAATTAAAAGATAAAGTATATTGGTTATTGATGGGTGGTAACTCAAGAGGTGGAAGAATCACCTAGCCAGGGTCGATCCAATCATGGGGGGTAGCCCAAGAGGTTAAAGGAAAAGCCTAGCCAGGGTCGATCTCGATATAGATTTACCACTAAGTAGCTAGTCATTTGTATTACTTGCTATTAACAGATTATACAGTAAAGGTAAAGTAATAAAAAGAACATAAAGTACATGATCGCATAGTATACCTGAAGGTGGTCTCTTATCCTATACCAGTGCGAAGTTTTATTTGAGTTGTTACTTCATATACAATATTTTTTGTCTTACATATTCAGTATATTATCTCATACTAACATCCTTTATGGGGGACCTGCAGTTCATACTACAAGTACAGATGCTAGTATATCTCCCCAGTAGGAGTACAGGATATCCAGCTGCTGTTACTAAGCTTCAGGTTACTTCGGAGCTTTGTGTGTCCAGAGCTTTTTTTTTTTTATATTGTATAGTTAGCCGAGGAGGATCCTATCCCGACCCTTATTAGATACTTTTCCTTATCTAGAGGCTTTATAGACTATATAAATTAAAGTGTGGTCATATTCTATACTTTAGACACCATGGCCCCAATGACCTAGCCATATGCATTTTCTTTTGGATTTTTATTACTGTTTACTTTCTTAAAAGGCATGTTTAATATAGAAATCCCTTATAATATGTATAGAAAGGGCATAGATACAGGTTGGATCTCCCGGGCCTTATTGGCAATGGGTGCCAGTCCGCCTTAAGGGGACTTTGCGTGACAGAAATGGTATCAAAGCGGGTCATCCTAAGGAGTCTACAAAGTCGTGTCTATATAGAGTCTTGTTTATTGATGTGTTATGCACCACATTTATAAGCAGGAGGCTACGTGGCATTTAGGAGTTATTACTTTCTTTTCATTCTTCAGATCGTGCCATAGAGCCAAGTATAATAGGTGGATTGTGTTAGATCTCTAAATTGTTTTGTACAGTAAGGATGCCAGAAACCAAAAAAAACAAAGTTAAAGGGAAGGAAGTAGAAGTGGTGGTTGGTATACCCAGTCAGGTGAGACAACAAAATGAGGCTCAAGATGAGTCTTTGTCACAAACATCTCCAACTCCTCTAGCTCCTGATGAACTACGAAGTAGTGAAATTTCCCCAAAACGACCTATTGATGCTACAGTGCAGGATATGAGAAATGTAGTCCAACTATTGACTTGTATAGTTACTACTCAAGGTCAAAGAAACGAAGGTCCAGTTATAGGTGCAGGTGGTGTGAATAGGGTAGCTAGCACGAGGATACATGACTTCCTTAATTCGAACCCTCCATCCTTTACTGGGTCAAATCCTAATGAAGATCCCCAAGACTTTATTGATTAGATTCAATGCACTTTAGATGTTATGCATGTGAGTGGTACAAAAGCTGTCGAGTTAGCGACATATAGGTTAAAAGGTATGGATATATTCTTGTATGAAGCTTGAAAGCAATCCAAGGATATAGATGAACCTCCGACTACCTGGAGGGAGTTCACTGAGGCATTAATTGACCCTAGTTCTACACTATCATACATCACTCCACTAGTTGTTGAGAAGCTTAAGAGAACACCTAAATTATTGAACAAACCATTTGAAGTGTCTACACCAACTAGTGAACATATTATGGCTAGAAAGATTTACTATCACTGTGTAATAACTGTTTGTGATCATGATACATTGTCTGACCTTATTTAGCTAGAAATATTGGAATTTGATGTAATAATGGGTATGGATTGGTTAGCTTCTTGCTATGGCACCGTGGATTGCCGAATTAAGAGGGGGTGCTTTGACTTTCCAAATGAGGCATTTCTTGAATGGTAAGGCAATATTGGGGCTCTAAAGAGTAAATTTATCTCTTATTTTAAGGCTAGAAAGATGATATCTAAGGGGTATATATGTTATTTAGTTAGAGTGAGTGATATGGAGGCAGAATCACCAACTCTTCAATCAGCTCCAGTAGTGAATGAATTCGTTGATGTGTTTCCTGAAGAACTTCCAGGCTTACCTCCGGAATGAGAGGTAGATTTTGGTATTGACTTACTTCCAGGAACTCAACCTATTTTCATCCCTCCATATAGAATAGCCCCGACAGAATTGCATGAATTAAAAGAGTAGTTAAAAGACTTATTGTAGAAGGGTTTTATAAGACATAGTATGTCCCCTTGGGTGCACCAGTGTTATTTGTACATAAAAAGGATGGAACCTTGAGAATGTATATTGACTATCGACAATTGAATAGGGTGACAAATAAGAACAAATACTCCCTCCCCAGGATTGACGATATATTTGATCAGTTACAGGGTGCCAAATGCTTTTAAAAAATTGATTTGAGATCAGGTTATCACTAAGTGAGGGTGAAGGAGAAAGATATACTTAAGACTACTTTCAGAACACGCTATGGTCACTTTGAATTTCTTGTTATGTCATTTAGGCTAATGGATGCATCAGTAGTTTTTATGGATCTGATGAATAGGGTATTGAAGTCATTCTTGGATGTGTTTGTGATAGTGTTTATAGATGACATTTTAGTGTATTCAAGATCAGAAGAGGACCATGCAAATCACTTATGACAGGTGTTGCAAGTTCTTCATGTTCTACAGTTGTATGCCAAGTTTCTAAATATGAATTTTGGCTAAAATTAGTGGCATTTTTGGGTCATATTGTGTTCGATGAGGGAATAATGGTTGATTCGCAAAAGATAGAGGCTGTGAAAGATTGGCCAAGACTAACGACACCTATAGAAGTTCGAAGCTTCCTAGGGTTGGCAGGTTATTACAGAAGGTTCATTGAAGGTTTTTATTCTATTTATGCATCTCTAACAAAGTTAACACATAAGGCAACTAAGTTCTAATGGAATGATGCATATGAAAGCCGCTCCCAAGAGCTAAAAAATAAGCTAACTTCCACACCTGTGCTAATACTTCCAGAAGGCACTGAGGGGTATGCAGTGTATTGTGATGCTTAAGAGTTGGCTTAGGGAGTGTATTGATACAACATGGTAGGGTAATTGCTTATGCCTCTTGACAACTACAACCGCATGAGGAAAACTATCTAACACATGATCTTGAGCTAGCAACGATTGTATTTGCCTTGAAATATGACGCCACTATTCGTATAGGGTTCACGTTGACATATATACTGAATTATAAGAGCCTACAGTGCATATTTAAGCAAAAAGACATAAATTTAAGATAGTGGAGGTAGCTATAGCCAATAAAGGATTACGACATTGATATACTATATCACCAGGGAAAAACAAATGTGGTAGCTGATGCTCTGAATCGTAAGACAATTGTGAATATTAATGACCAAACTGTGGTAAATCAAGGAATGACTAAAGATCAACGTCAACTAGCTAATTTGGGAGTTCACCTTCTTGAAACCTTAAAGGAAGGGGTTGTTGTGCATAACGTTGCGGAGTCTTCGTTGGTAATAGAGGTGAAAGAAAGACAGTTTGAGGATCCTGTTTTATAACGACTTAAGGAAAAGGTGAGTTAGGGTACAATGAAAGGCTTTGCAATTACATAAAATGGAGTACTTTATTGCCAAAATAGATTATATGTGCCTGATATTAATGGACTAAGGAAAAGAATAATGGAAGAAGCCCATCATTCCAGATATTCCATCCATCTAGGATCAACTAAGATGTATCATGACCTAAAGAGAATGTTTTGGTAGGGAGGCATGAAAAAGGACCTTTCAAAATTTATGGCTCAATATCCAAATTTCCAACAAGTAAAAATAGAACACCGAAAGTTAGGAGGTTATATGCAATATATAGAGCTTCCAACATGGAAGTGAAATATGATCAATATGGATTTTGTTACCGGGTTGCCTAGTTCATTTATGAAGTTTGATTCCATATGGGTAATAGTTGACAGACTCACAAGTCAGCACACTTCTTGCCAGTAAGGAGTGATTATACAGCTGACGAGTATGCCAAGTTATACCTTAAAGAGATAGTCAGGCTACATAGAGTCCCAATCTCTATTATCTCTGATCGGGGGCTCAATTCACTACAAAGTTTTGGAAGTCCTTCCAAAGAAGTTTAAGGACACAAGTGAATTTGAGTACAAAATTCCACCCTCAAATAGATGGTCAAGCAGAACGCACCATTCAGCACTTGAAGATATGTTGCGAGCTTAAAGGTAGTTGGATGGACCATTTGCTACTTATTCAATTTGCCTATAATAATAGCTACCACACGATTATCAAGATGAAACCTTATGAAGCTTTGTATGGAAGGAAATATAGATCGCCAATTGGATGGTTTGAAGTGGGTGAAACCACCTTACTTGGGCCACATTTAGTACAACAAGCCATGAAAAAAGTTAAGGTTATTTAATAGTGACTAAAAACAACCCAAAGTCGTCATAATTCATATATGGATGCTAGAAGGAGAGGACTGAAATTCTCAGTTGAGAATAGGGTATTTTTAAAGGTGTCTCCAATGAACAGGGTTACGAGATTTGGTAAGAAAGGAAAACTGAGCCCACGTTACATAGGTCCATATAAAATTATTAAAAAGTTTGGGCAGGTTGCATCTGAACTAGAGCTACCCCAAGAGCTTTTAATCATTCATCCAGTTTTTCATGTCTCAATGCTTCAAAAATGCATTAGTGACCCATCCCGTATCACTCCTATTGAAGACGTGCAGATTACAGAAGATCTCACATATGAAGAGGTACCTATTACTATTCTAGATCGTCAAATTAAGAAGCTAAGGAATAAATAAATAGCTTCAGTAAAAGTACTTTGGAGAAACCAGCAAGCAAAAGAAATAACATAGGAGGACGATACGCAATGAAATCAAAATACCCTTACTTACTTGAAGCTAAAGAGGAAATCCAACATGGAGAATTAGGACACTAATAGGTATGTGTGATTGAATACTTAGTATGTTGTCAAAAGTTTGTGTAAGTAAAGTTTTAACTTTGGTTAAGCTATCCAATTGTACTAACATTCGAGGATGAATGTTCCTAAGGGGGGAAGAATATAAAACCCCACATCTTACAATACTAGTACGATGCAAATGAATCATGTTATGGCTTTTCAAATTAGTGTCAATCTTTAAAAGTGCTTGAATCTCCAATTAGAGGGTGAATGTATGTCTAATGCTGAAGAGGATCAAGTGTAAATAAGTTTTAAGTCAAATTGAGGAGATTATGACCTTAAATAAAACGAGAGAAGTGATGATCTTATAGGTATTAGGAAGCTAGCAGGTGAGTCACCTATTTGCTTAGCTTAAACTTGCTAGCTAGACGGAGACGAGGACCGACGTCAAATTTGTCCAAGTCCAATTATGAATAAAGTCCGTGTTAAGGGTGTAAATTTAGATCATGTTTTAACATCATAAATGGACTATATTTTTAGCCAAGGAAGAACATAAAAAGGGCCTAATCCAATTACAATTCATTTGATAATTTCGGCCCAAAGTAACTAAAGAGAAAGGAGAAGAATGGGCAGCAAAAGGCCCATCAAGTTGGAGCCCCTTAAGGCCCAAGTGAAAGGAGCAAGAAGCTGCATCACCAACTTAATAAATTAAGGATAAGAAATCAAAAGTAAGTCAGCCAAAAGATCCTTTAAAAAGGAATAAAGATAGCCCCCTAAAGACAGTTCAACTTGGACAAAAAAAATCTGCTTTTCTTAGTTATTCTTTGATCTCTGTCAAAGTGTGAAAATCAGGACTCACAACCTTATAAGGATTCCTAAAGAATCTCTAAACCTTGAGTTTAAAGGTAAGTAAATTTACTTATGCACTTAGTATGGTTTGTTTATAAAAACCAGAGAAATAAACTAATTATACATGTGCTAGAAATTTTGGACAGTATGTATCCTAAGGATTGTTGTACAAGTTTCTTGTTGATTAAGAGGATTTTCTCTTCTTGGTTGGATGTATTATGAAGTAAGACTTATGTATTTAATAAAAGTTGGTTTGATAGTAATATAACCAGGCAGCTTTACAACTGTTAAAGTCCGCAAAGATGGCTTATTGTAGGATATGTTAATAGTACTCTTAAAAGAAACTTGTGAGCTGATAATTGAATATTGTTGCTCCATGACCTTCACCTAATTTGGGAAGATTTGTGGACTACTGTAAGATAGGTTTTTTGTGTAAAAATGTTAGATACGGTTTGGGTAAAGTTGAAATAGGTTTGGTACTGTCGATGTTGAAATATAGTGAAGGGATGTAATATTATGCCACCTATTTATATATTGCGTAGAATTGTAATGTGTTTTACTTTGTGAGTTGTTGTAAGACTGTTATGACACTAAAATAGGTTGCACAGTATATGAGAATGTGTATTAGAAAATATGAATAGGGGCTGAAAGGTTGAAAGAATACGCTTGGATTTATAATTATCCGCTTGCCGCCTATATGGTTTTTTTTTATGAGATTGGGATACCAAGATGTATCTATTAGCTTCTAATACTAGTTTTATCACCTACTATATTGTATATAAATATTTAGATGAAGGAAAAGTTATCTCGAGGTAATAGCGAGGTCGTACAGCGAGGTATATAAGGCTACTTGATTTCATATTATTTGGCATGAAATATAGATCCCTCCTTGGAACATAAAGGCACTTACTAACTCCAACACAACTATTAATCTCAACTCTCTCATGTGTTCATATGCTCCCATACATAGTCACCTTCAAATCTGCATACATACTTGGATACCAAGATACACGAGTTCGTTCTACTAAATAAAGTTCTTGTGTTGTTCTACCTCCTATCCATTTCTTTATTTGTCTAACATACTCCTTTTATTATGGTATTGTCTTTTGTGATTATTTATATTTCATATGTTGTATCTACAGTCCTACAGCTCCAATATTATGAATACCAAAAGAATCATATCAAAAGTAATTTAAAGATAAAGTATATTGGTTATTGATGGGTGGTAACCTGAGTGGTGGAAGAATCACCTAGCCAGGATCGATCTTATCACGGGGGATAGCCCAAGGGGTTAAAGAAAAAGCCTAGTCAGGGCCGATCCTAATATAGATTTACCACTGATCAACTGGTCATTTGTATTACTTGTTGTGCATAGATTATATACTAAAGGTAAAGTAATAAAAAGAACATAAGATACATGATCCCACAGTATAACTAAAGGTAGTCACTTATCCTACACTAGTGCATAGTTTCATTTGAGTTATTACTTCATATATAATTTTTTCTGCCTTACATATTTAGTACATTATATCATATTGATGCCTTTTATGGGGGACCTGCATTTTATGCTGCAGGTATAGGTACTAGTAGATCTCCCCAGTAGGAGTACAGGATATCCAGCTGCTATTACCAAGCTCCAGTTTGCTTCGTAGCTTTATGTGTCTAAAGCTTATATTTTTTTAATTGTATAGTTAGCTGAGACGGGGCCTGTCCCGACCTTTAATAGATATTTTTCCTTATCTAGAGGCTTTGTAGACTATATAAATTAAACTGTGGTCCTATCCCGTACTTTAGACATCTTGGCGCCAACGGCTTAGCCATATTCATTTCCTTTTGGCTTGTTATTACTATTTACTTTCTTAAAGGCATGTTGAATGTAAAAATCCCTTATAATATATATAGAAAGAGCATAGATATAGGTTGGTTCTCCCGGGCCTTATTGGTAATGAGTGTCAATCTGCCTTAACGGGACTTTAGGTATGACATTCAATAACTATCAACATTCTCAATCAATGCTCTAGACTCAATCTTTATCTACATTCATCCATGTTGTATGAAATAATAAGTAGAGTTTATGCAATAATTCATGTAAAATATCCAATTCAAGAAAAAAATTTATGATGATCATCAACATACGAAAATACATGTAAGTAATATAATTTTCAAGTAAATCTTCAACAAACCAATCAAGAATCATGTATATAGACTCATTAGACTTTCAACTCTTCTATGACCATCTATGGAGCACATGAGAGAACAATCTCATGCTTTTAGTTTATCCTTACATACCTATAAAGTTGATATTACAATCAAAATTTGATGAATACTAGCTTTCTTGGAGAAAAATCCTCGATCTCGGTAGTTCTTTTAGAGTGAAAAAACTTGTAAAGACATTGTTTGAAGAGCTTCGATTTGATTCTTGATTTAGAATCTTTAGAGTTCTTAATGAAGAACCCTAATTCTTGATGAAAAAAATTAATAAATGCTTTCTTGGAAATTCTTGAATTTGTTTTCTTGAAATCCTAGGTTATAATTTAAGATTCTATTAAAGATTCATGACTACATGAAGAAATTTGAGTTAGATAGATCGAAATTTATGAAGAATAACTCACCTTGATGATGAATCTTGAAAGATAATCCTAATTTGATGACTTTCTTGATGATTCTTGAGCGTTTATGTTTAGGAGTGAAGGAGAAGGTTTTTATTATGAAAACTAACGTTTTATACATTTTGGGGCCTTAAATAGACCCCCAAAGGTTTTAGGATGAAAGTACCATTAAAATAAGAAGGAGAAATTTCATTTATCTCACCCAGAAAGGGTCCGCGTTAGGTCTGCGACGCGCTCTAGGCGCGGACCTTCAGACAGCTCTACACTCCTTTACTAAAATGGTCATAACTTTCTACCCTAAATTCTGATAAGAAGAAACTGGATGTGTTGAAAATCTAATTCAAATATCTTTTATTTGATATATTATGGGTCACCTAACTCATTATACTTTAGTAGATATGATTATTTGAAGTTGACCCTACTATCAACTCATATGAAAACTTAGTTGGTAAAATTTTTAGACTTGGTTTGATGTAAAAGATCCCTTATATTTATTTATTGGACTTAGAAAGAGTTGAAAATTGACCAAAATTCCCCTCAAATTAAAATAAACATTTTACTTCGGAATGGTCTCAAATTCACAAATGGGGCATGAAAAGACGCATTACGCACACATCTCTATTCTATGGGTATTTTGATAATTTTATTCAAATGTTACATAACATTTACATACCTCAGTAGCTTTCCAGCATAAAAAACTGCAAAATCCCTTGAGTTACCTCCTCCCTAATAATGTCCCAATGTAGTTTGAAGAACTCAACATTAAACCCATCTATTACTGAAGCTTTGTCAATTGGTAACTTCTTCAATACAGCAGTAACATCCACTTCTTTGATAGGTCACAATAATGGTTATTGTTGTGTTAATGATAGGTAGGGCTCCTCTCTAACAATAGTATCATCTAAGCATGGAAGAGTATCAACAGCTTGGCCCAATAATTGCTTAAGTAGTTCTGTCAACTTCCTACCTTGCTCATTATTTACAGAGACTGCTTCATTCTAGGCTTGTCTAGCTTTCAGGAATACAAACAAATACTTTGAGTTCATATCTTTATGTCTAATCTATACAACTTTTAATATTGCCTCGATATGTTTACATATACCCCCTCCCAATTCTCTATCATTTTTAGTATCTCTCTTTCATCCTTAATTAGTCATTGATTGAATAGATCAATACTCATACCTGCCTGTATTTCTTTTAATATTTGTCTATAGTGTATCAACTTTTTGTCAATCGAAAAATACTTTTTTACATATGTTAATCTTGATGGGCTTTTTTCTGTAGCTTTGTCCAAACTCTAAACATAGTAAATCCTTTCATCTGGCAGTTTCACACATAGATTACAAGGTCTTTAAAACTATGATGCTTCATCATCACATACAATAATCTAAAGGGCCTTTTAACCTTGATCTAAATGGTTCCAGTATTTACTACAATAGGAGTATGATCAACGTAGCCTGAATAGAGAAAATCAGCTTCAATATTCCTATGTTTCAGCATTCACTCAGCATTACCAAATGCTTAATCAATGTGAGTGTATATTCTGGCCAGTCCATCCCTCTTACTACACCATGTGAAATATCTTCCTTTTTCTTTAGAGTTGTCATCAATAAATGACTGGAAAGCTTTTATTTCTTGAGGCCTCATAGAATCACCATTAATTCTATCTTCATGTGACAATATAACACTAAAATCTCTTAATATCAACCATGCTTCCAAATTATTTTGATTCATATCTCTGAGAGAGTCTCATAATCCCATTCTAGCATTTGGGGTATTATAACCATACATTATAGTGATTAGGCAGTGAAAATTAGAATTTTTGTCCTGTACATTATATTGCACCAGTTGATCAGTACAATTCAAAATTGTTACCTCTACTTTACTATGTTTCCATATAATTCATAACCTTTCATTAAAAATGATGAGATAATTAGCAAAGATCTTCAATTCCAGCCCCATATTATTTTTCATTCTTTCTGCTTTGTGATCTTGAACCTTTATTTCTATACATCCCATAAAATCTACTCTATACTTCAATAGAAAAGATTTTAATTCTTTTTGCTTATACAGCTGGTTCAACCCTCTAATATTCCAATAGCTGATGATCATGTTATATTGGGATGTGCAAGTGCTTTAGCCCTGTGTGTCTCCTCATTTTATTCATCTTGAATCTCAGCTAAGGGAGTAAAAGTATTTGATGTTGAAGGAATATCCTTTTATCTTTAATTAGGAGGAATCCTAGCCTTTGACTGAGCGATCTAGTGATGGTTGGCTTTCTCTGCATTCCTATGCTTCTTGTTATTATCTTATTTTCTTTTCCCTTTTCTAGTGGTTCTTGCTGTTTAACACGTTTAGCTTTCTATACAGGTGGTGCAGGTTTTTTCCTCTTTGAGGGGTATCTCCCTGGGATATCTGTGTTATCCTACTTACAATGTCCTTCCTCATGTCCCATCTTTATAAAAGTACGACATAATTGTGGCTCTCCTCATACTTTATCTTTCAATATACACCTCTTGTGGCAGCTCTTGGGTTATATCTGTTTCAATTAAAGCTCTGGAAAACGAGACTCTCTCAATCTTTGCAGTCATTCTATAAGCATAGATAGGTTTACTAACATAGCTAGCAATATGACCTAGATTTTCTTTTAACTAGTAGTACAATGGAAGTCTTGTAAACATCACCCACAGTGGAATAATTTAGAACATATCTAGATGGAATTGAAAGTCTTTCACCCATCTTCTCAACACTATTGGCCTATTGTTATATGTATATAGTTCCTCTGCAAGTACATCATCTCTGTCTTCAAGTTTCTCGAATAAAAAAGTGAAGTATTTGTTATCATGTAGGTATGCTCGTGGAGCATTTATAAAGTTCCAGACACCATAAACAAATGTTAGCATATCTTTAAATGCAGGGAAGTCACTAATTACATATCCTATAAGAGCATTCACCCATTTATTGCATTCTGCTTATACCTCCTTAGGGTTAATCTGCATTATCTTCCATCTATCTTTAACAATATGAGGGTAGAAATTGAGGCCCTTACCATTTTGAATATGATGATTTCCCATCTTATTTTTCCCTAGGGAATCTTTAGAATTCCTACTGCTTAACTTTCAATTCACCTCTGACCATTAAATAAAATGTGAATAACTCATCCTCCTCTCTTTGAAAGAAGGGGCACTTCTGGTTCTATCAGTGCTTGAAACAATTTTGTCTTCTCCATATTACTATATCTCTAGAGTCAATAATTTGATATGAGAAACTACTGAACTCAATCACTTACTGCCGTTATTCTTCAGTTTTCTGTTGAGGTTTATCCTGCAGAGGTACTCAAATTGGATCAGTGATTAATTTATAGGTTTTATCGTAAACCTAATTAGCTATTTCCAATTATGTAAATTAATAGTTCAAACCATACTTGAAGGTAGGGCATTTCTCATTTTTATAGGAACTTCTGTATTAGAAACAATGGTATCTCTAATTATAGCTCACTACGTCCGTTGTTGTTCACTGATTTGCTTGAGGTTTTAAGTTTTTGTAAGACCCTCCCGAGAAAATAAGCTTCCTCATGGAATTGGTCTCTTATGACACTTCCTCTTCGAATCCAGAGTTCAGAGTATTGTCCTCCATCGTTGGTACTACTATAGGTTGACTATTTTCATTAGGTAACCAGCTTTCTAGCTACATCAGAGCTAGGGTGTGTGGAATACCAGACTCAGGTGTTACAGTTCTCCCTCATGCATTGTCTACCACCCCGTGAGGGTGGTTTTAGTGTTTTCTGTCATCGAGTCAATATCTCTATACGCAAGTTAGCACTTCATTACTTAACATGTGCCAAGAGACCCCCGATTTGAGCCAACCCAATCACTAGATTACTTTAGTTGTTTCAAAAGTCAAAAGTTTGAGTTTGTGTTCATGCCAAAGAGTTTGTTCCTTACTCCATATTTACATATAAGATGTTACATTGTCACTTAACATTTGTTGTAACTTACAAAACTTTAAACTATGATTTAAATAATTTTTCATTAGTAAAGATTCATAAACCAAAAGAGGATTATTTTCTAAAAAGAGGACCACAAATGAAAATGATTTGCTTGCTTTTAGTCTGTTGAAATATTTGTTATTATTTTTCAACTATAAAAATGAGGCGCTGGAATATGGTTTACTGTATAACGGAAGTAAAGTTATGCCTGACGTTTAATATCATTTTGATTGTCCTTTCTTTCATTTATTTTTATTATTGATTATGAAACTCTCTTATGATTGATATAAACAAGCCTGGCTGACTAAAGAATCTTACTATTCCCCATTTTGATTTAATTTTCTAATATATGAAAATACTTTCTTTTTTTTGTGCAATTCCATTCTTAATAATTAAGTCATTCTAAAATATGAAAAAAAAAATTTAGAGGTGTCAAACGGGTGAGTTGGGTTGAAATTGAGAATGATAAAATGGTTTGAAATAGAATTTAGGTTGGATTATGACTTGCCAAATTTATTTTAAGCTCAAACAGGTTGGGCTCAAATTTGGTAAAATTTGGGTTGAGTTATGACCCTCCCAATTTACCCCACTCAATCTCAATAATTCTAACATATTAATATTTACTTTTTATAACTAAAATTTGAATTTCAACTCAAGAAAATAAAAATAATAAGTTACAAATAGATAGATAAATCATAGTATATATAAAATAGATAGAAAACATACATTATATCAATGCAAGTAAAGAATCTTAGAACAGATTGATATTGGAGATTCAATTTGCCTAAACACGAATGAGTTGACATTGAACTCAATTCAAATTATCTTAAGCCCAACCCCGCAAAATTTTGGACAAGTTATCTATATTTAGACTCATTTTGATACCCTTAATTTAGGAAAAAGTATACAAAATACACCCAATTTTAAATTATTTGCCTTAATAGACCCAATTAAAAATATTTATCTTTAATGGACTTATGACCCAAACTATTTATCTTTTTACCCACTTACTCCTTTTTATTTCGTACATGACGTCATACTGATGTCATCATAAATACTATGAAATATATTCCAACAGTATATATATATATATATACCCCATACTGCTATCATATCGCATGAGCTCAAGCATCTGTGACACTCTGACAGTATATTTGATACCCAATTTTATTTTTGGTTAGATGCAAGTTTATATTAGAAAATAAGATTAGTTTTCCTCTGCGAGGCTACACTATTGACTGTCTAGGGCAACCAGTTTTAGATCCTTATAGTTATACGAAATCAACGTGAAATGTCCATAGGCCACATCTCGGCCTGCATAGGAGTCAATAGTATTTATTTTTCTATGATAAGTAGTACCTACAGAGTCTGCCAGTACCAGATTTTGCATAACACTGGAGTTGTCACAAAAACTTTCAGATCACCAAACCTTCCATTTTTTGCACCTTTCTTAGCTATGTAGTCAGTAGCTTGATTCTGTTCCCGAAATGCATGGCGTAGCCGCCAAACTGCCATCCTGCTTAGCCAGTACTTGCATTTAAATATCAGGTTAACATAAATAAGTTTACATATAAGGATGCACTCCAACGCTTCCAGAACATCCGATTCAATTACCAGCCTTGTTAATTGGCTTTTGGATGGCTAACTGTAATCCACAAATTATAGCTTTTAGTTCTGCTTCCAATGGAGTGGTGAGGGTGAGAGCCTTATAATAGCCAAAGATCCAATCCTCACATTCGTTTCTGAAGATACCTCCAATTCCCCCAACGCCAGGAGAAGATTTCACCACCCTATCTATGTTTAATTTCATTATACCATTGCTCGGGGGGTTCCATTTTACTTGTACATAGCTTCTTAGTTGGGTGCCAGCCTTCTTGGAAGTAGTTAGGGTTGCATATTCAACTGCAAGGCTATAGGTGTTTTCAAGGTTGACCTGGTTTGCCTTATTTTAGAAAATATTGGAGTTTCTATTTTTCTAGATCTGCCAGAGGAAAAAAGGAAAGAAGGTGTCCCATTTTAACAAGTTGTAGCAATAATCACTTTTAATATTATTCCAGCAGTTCATCCATGAATCTGAGTCAAGAATGTTATCATCGATGTTTTTTCATAGACATTTACAAAATTGCACTTCTTGCCAGAACCTTCAAGCAATGTAGCACTTGAAGAAGATGTGGCTGATGTCCTCCTTGTTGTGCCAACAGATAGGGTAGTTAGGAGCAATATTTTTGCCAAGAGTGTGGAGTCTGTGATTAGTTTTGGTTCTCGTATGGAATAGTATCCAAAGGAAAAGCTTAATTTTATTTGGATCATGAGTTGTCCAGATCGATTTGAAGCCCTCAATGGCAACGGGGGTATTCTCGTTATTGTCTTTACTGGCTATGTGCTTGTGTGCCGAGGCAATTGTGAAAATTCCATTTGGCGACAAGCCCACACCACCCTATCATTTGCATTAGAGTTATCAAAGATAGTGGCATTTTTTATAATCTTTTGCACTTCTAGGGGAAGAATTATCCACAAACGTTGCAGATTCCAAGTGTTGTGAACTTTGAGGTCCGCAATCTTGAGATTTTACTCCTCCTCCTTCACGGACCCTGGATACATTATCTTAGGCAAGAATAGTGCAAAAGCCAGTTGTCAGTAAAAACCTTGACCTGATTCCCACGCTTAACCACCCACTTAGTGGCCTGTGATATGTTACTCCAGCCATCTTGGATATTATTCCAAGTTCTGGAGACACATACTTTCCTTTGGACATTAACTGAGTGGTTTTTGTATTTGCACTTAAGCACAGACTTCCAGGTTGTAGAAGAACCATGGGTAATTCTCCAGGCTAGCCCGCTAAGAATAGCTTTATTTTTGGTACCTATTTTGTGAACCTCGTGGCCACCCTGCTCTTTGGGTTTTGTTACTAGGTACCAACAAAGAAAGTGCATTTTCTTCTTCTCTTGAGTGGAGCCCCAAATGAAATCCCTAATGGTTTTATTGAGGGTCTTAGTGACTGCTTCGAAGAGCTTGATGTAACTCATAACATAAGAAGGAATGCAGAGAGAGTAGCTTTGACTAGCATTGTTCTACCAACCATGTTCAGGGTGCTGGATTTCCAACCCAAAAGTTTCTATCTCATGTTATCAACAACGAATTGGAAGTCACTATTAACAGCCTTCTTATTGAAGATAGGGAAGCCCAAGTACTTCCCAGAAGAGTTTTTTCCTTCAATTCCCAAAATGTCCGAGCAATCATCCTTCATAGCTCTACTGCAATTTTTGGAGAAGATTATTCTAGATTTGGTCCAATTTACCTTCTGGCCAGAAGCTAGCCAAAAATGATGTAAGATTGTGGCAATAGTGTTATAATTTTTGGCATCAGCTTTAGCGAACAGGGTAAGGTCATCTGCAAAGAAGAGATGAGATAGGTTGGGTCCTTGACTGGAGATCTTTATGGGATTCCAGATTTTTGAGCTAATGGATTGTTGAATAGCCCTGGATAGCCTCTCCATACACATGATAAATATGTAAGGAAACATGGGATCCCCTTGTCTGATACCTCTAGAAGGGTAAAAAGCCTCCATGGGTCTACCATTGACAAGGATCTGGATAGAGCTAGACATGATACAGGGCATGAAGAGCCTGGACAGCATTTTGGGGATGTTGAAGTATTCAAGCATGTCCTTAATGAAGGACCATTCAATCCTATCAAAAGCTTTTTCAAGGTCGACCTTAATGGGCATGTTTCCTGCTTTCCCTTTCATTTTTTAGAAATGGCAGATGACTTCCTGAACAAGGATGGCATGATTACTACCCCTTCTATTAGCTAGAAAGCTAGCCTGACTATTTCTAATAATACTAGGGAGCATAGGCTTGATCCAATTAGCAATGATTTTTGTGATAATCTTGTAAGGGTGTTGAAAAGGCTAATGGGCCTGAAGTTTTTCAGGCAGTATGCGTTGTTGATTTTTGGGATCAGGAAAAAAAGGGTCTTGTTAAGGTCATAGGGAATGGTAGATGTTCTGAAAATGTCTTAGCAAAAAGTGACAGTGCTAGTACCCAGAATGTCCCAATAACCCTGGTAGAAAAAGTGGTGTAGTCTATCCGGCCTAGGTGCCTTGGTGGGTTTGAAAGAGTTAACCGTGAGGATCACCTTCGAGCCTCTAGGGGGGTCAGGAGTTTTGTCAGTGAAGGTCATTGAACTATTGTTCCACTTGCAACTGGTCTGCTTATAGTATAAAGTTTAGTGAAGAAGGAGAAGGTATGCTTCTGGATGACTTCCTGGTTATCAAGAGTTTCTCCAAATTATGTTTCAAGAGTGACAATTCTATTCCTTATCCTTCTTGTGAGGGTGGTGTGTGAAAGAAGTTGGTATTGGCATCACCTTCACACAACCAAGAAATCCTAGACTTGGTCTTCCAGAATTCTTCTTTTGCTAAAAGGAGGTTGTCATGCTTATCCAGAAGATGCTTTTCAAGGTCATGAAGAAAGGAACTATGGGGGTAATCAAGGGATTTTTGGATCCCATTAATTCTGGCCAGTGTTCTTCTCATTTCCTTAAAGATGTCCCCGAAGACATTCCTATTCCAGGAGGTAGCTTGGTCTTGAAACTTGTAGATAGAGTGTAACAGCTCCCCATCCGCAGGGAATGCAGTCATGACTAATTGTCTAAAATTCGGGTGTCCATATCACATAGGTTCCATTCTGAAGGGTTTAGGGGTATTATGGGAAACTCTAGAACAAGGTTCAATAAAAGGGGACAATGATCAAACTTAGTCCTAGGGAGGTGCATAAGTAGGGAGTTGGGGAATTTATTAATCCAATGGTCATTAGCCACACACCTATCTAATCTTTCAAAGATGAGTTGGGATCTAACTCGGTGTCTCTTATTAGTCTAGGTGTACAGTGACCCCTTAAAACCTAGGTCTATCAGTTTACAACCTTGTAGACAATTCCAAAAGTATTTGGCCGTACTCCGACTAATGCTATTACCCCCGAGTTTTTGCTAGCATGTAATACCTCATTAAAATCCCCAGCTACCAACCAATAAATATCAGCAGAGTTTCCCAAACAATACAGCTCATCCCACAGTTTCAAATGAGTATTTAAGTCTGGACTACCATAAATAGCAGAAAATCTCCAAGTATGGCTATCCGGACTTACCTTAAATAGGACGTGAATGCCTTGAGAGTTGACTGATAGATAGTCAAGAGTCAGCAAATCATATTTCCACATAACCACGATGCCACCCGAGAGACCCTCCGCCAGAGTTTGGATAAAAGTATCAAACTGCAGTGCCTTAGTGATGTGCTATTGCTCGGTCATCTTAGTTTCCAAAAGAACTATCATAGCAGGGTTATGCATATTGACTAGTGCATCACAGTGCCCGCGGAACAGGACACTATTTGCTCCTATTACATTTCATATCACAAAATTTATCATTGATGTGCTTTAGGGTTCCTCTAGCCTCTCCTCCCTTTTCCTTGACACTTTTGACATCACTGGATTCAATGTGCCAGCCGTTGGAGCATTGTTCATCTGGATCCTCAGATTAAGTGTGCATGTCATCACACAAGTTGGGTAGTGAACCACCATCACTGCCAGAGTTGATGCATCCATTTCCTTCATCAATAGGTTGTCCAGTACCTACACGTCAGGAACTCGTTCTCCTAAGTTTGCCAAGAGCTCCTCCATTTCCCGATTGGCCCGCCGGAGTGACTCTAAGACTAAAGTTCCTAGCTTGTTATTTCCGTAGTTTACCATGGTTTTGCCTTGGCTTGTCGGCATCGTCGGCGATTCCATCTGCATAAATTAAAGTTGTTGGTTGTTGGGCAAGTATGGGCAAAACAGGAAGAAAGGCAATGTCAAAAAGGTTTGCCCCATTAGCGCTCCCAACTCCAGTGAGTTGGTTGTGTTGATTTGCCCCGCCATTCCCAATTGTTGCAATGTCTCTTCCCATATCCTCATTCCCAACATTTCTTTTGGGTGATCCAATCCCTCCTTGATAATCTAATTCAGATATGCCGAGTTTTGCACCATCACCGTCACTGGACGGTCCCTTACCATGGATTGAAATATCAATTGTCGGTCCCTCAATCCCAACTCTAGCCAAGAAGTGGGCTGGTGGCCCGGTCGCAGTGGAGCAATGGTGAGCACAATCGAGGCTCTGTATGACGTCGATGCTTCCTATTGAAAGTTCTCCATTCTTGTTTGTTGTGTATGAAGAAATAGTAAGGGTACATTGCTTTATATTGTGGGTTTTTCCTTTCCCTTGTTCTTGCAAATTTTTAGTATCTGCTAATGAGACATCGATTGTCATGTCATCTGCATTGGAGTAATGATTATTTGCTCCAGTGAGAGATTCATTTTTAGTCGGAGAAGAAGATGAGCTAAACATTTTTTTCACTTTCTCTATCTTTGCCATTAATTTTTTGACTGCTTGCAGAGTCAGCGTGGGTTTGCGTATTCGCCACGAAGTAAAAAATATTTTTTGAAAAATCTACATTATTGAGCGAGATTTTGTGTAATCCATTTGGTAGTTGGGCCATTAATGCCATTTAAGACATTAAACGCTTGGACGGCTGGTTGGTTGGGTTTGGCGTGCGCGTCAGCCAAGGCGCATGATGTGGACGCGATATTATTGGGCTCCTATGCATGGGCTTTGCCTTGCTTGTCCCTAGCCAGATCTTTCCTGACGGTCCTGATCCAAATCCTTTTGTATTGGGCTGCTCCTTGCTCATTTGGGCCTTCACACATAGTTGGGCTTATATTTTCCCCAGCCCTAGGCTCTTATCTTTTTGGGCCTTTCCTTTGCCCGTGCCATTACGCTGGGGGAATTTGACGATCTCCCACCCATCGTCAGTCATAGCTGACCGCTCCTTGCTCTTTTTTGGTGGGCTGGACTTTTGTGGGATTTCATCATTTGTTCCATCTTGCCCATTACAACATTGGCCAATGGTATGACCAATCCTTCCACACTTCATGCACAAGATCCCTTCCCCTTCGTAAATAATTTTCTGCTTGTGCGTTCCAATTCGAACTTCATTCCTCAAGGGAAAATCTACTAGGACTTGAACACAAGTACAAGCATACCTTCCCCTTAGTGTTGTCAATGTACAAGCATCGATTTATATGAGGGTTCCAAGCATTCCCCCAATTCTTTCCAAGATCTGACTGTCGAAAAACTCTGTGTGTAAGTTAGGCAGTCGTGCCCAGATCACTGTGTGAGAAATTGTTGCAGTTTAGAATACAAAGTTGGGTTCCCATTGTCGAACTGATACAAAGTTCCCTGCTACAAACCAGGGACCTTCGTGGAGAATTTTGCTTTTGTTCGCTTCGGAATGGAACTTGACGATATGGTAGTCGTTCCCCAAGTCTATTAGAGTTAACGGCTCTAACGATTTCCACAGATCATGTAGTTTGTTCCTCAAATAAACATATGAGAGCGTTTTCCCGAAGAATTTAACTATAACAGACGCCTTCCATGGAAGGTATAACCTTCGTTTGTCCTCAAGTGTGAGGTGGATTATCCTATCCTCTTTGTTGTCCCTTTTCTCCTTGTGTTCATCAAGTTCCATTTCTTGGCTTTGAGGCATGGTATCATTCGTACTTCTAAATCCAGTGTTCTCAAGCAGAGCTTCTTTGAAAGTTAAGTTCGTTTTGGTTCACGATAGATTCATTTGGGATCCATTTGGATCCAGTGGTTTTAGAGGGTCTAGTGACCTGGTGGAAGTTTTGTTACTATTCATTTAGAAAGAGAAATTCCCCAAGGGGGTTCACATTACAAGCACACTTATATCAATTGATATCATATAAGATTTTATTTTTTAAAAAAATAAATAAAAAATTATAAAACTTTAAATTAGTAGAAAATATATTTATTGTGATCCTCCATTGGTATATTTATACCATATTGGTATCGTGTAGGACTAAAAAATTATTAAAATTATAAAATTATTTATTAAATTATAAATAAGTAGAAAATATATTTCTATGATACTCCATCGGTATATTGATACCCTTTCGGTATCATATAATTTTGAGCTATTTTTTAAATAAATAAAATAATTAAGATAAAATTAATAAAGTTACAAACTTATTTATTAAATTCTAAATTAGTAGAAAATATATTCTTTGTAATACTCTATCAGTATATTGATACCATATTAATATCATATATAACTGAGGTTAATCCTGTGTGATACTCTTATCGATATATGTATACCCTATTGGTATATCATCCAAGGTGGGTGTTTGCATCAGCATGACATCAGTCGCATGAAATTTAATATTAGGAGGGGAGGGCGAGATTTTAATAATATGGGGGTATAAAATGTAAAGGGGTATATGGATGTAAATAGTTTGCTTTAAAGGGGCATGAACTTAGTTTTTCCTTAATTCTATTACTATAATTTTTTAAAAAATATATAAGCTATTTTAATAGAATTATATTAGTCAAATTACACTTATTATTAAATTTTTTTTAAGAATTGTGCCCAACGTTATCCTAACAAGTAAAATAGGATAAAGGAAGTATTTCCATAAAAGAAAATGACCTTTTTTGTAAAAATGAAATTCTATTACTCCTTCTATTTAAAAAATAATGATCTACTTTGACTTGGCATAAAGTCAAAGAAAATAAAGAAAATTTTTTAATTTTATTATTCAAAATTAAAGTTGTGTCAAATATATTAAAACTATCTTTTAATTTTGTGGTCTTAAGCATGCCATGTGAAAAAACTAAAATTAAAAAAAAAAACTTAATTTTTTTAAAACAAACTTAAAAGAAAAATAGGTCCTTTTTTTTAAACATAGTATAAAAAGGCACAATATTAATAACAAATTTTTAAACACTACAATACAATTTCTCCCATAAGATACGTCAGTAATTTATAGGTCAAAATTGATTGCATAATTTGAGGACCATTTTGTTAATTTATTAAAGACTAGGTTACTACAGGTCGAATCCTATGCACAGAAGTTTGAATAGAAAATCAAGTCACCATTTCCTTAAAATTTAGTAGAATCAGTCTTTTAGCAATAAAAAAAATACTCCAAATTATAGTCTCAATCTTGAAGAATAGAAGGACCAATTCTTTAGCCAATAAATAAATAACTATGTTCATCAAATATTTGTGTTGACCCTGAAAGAAAAAAATGGAGATGGGAAAGTTTAGACAAATCTTGATAGCATTTGTATTGTATTTAGTGGCAACCCAAATAGTGTGTGCTAGCAATTGCAATTTTGCAGGCATTTTCAACTTTGGTGACTCAAACTCAGATACTGGTGGCCTTTCAGCTGCATTTGGACAAGCTCCTTATCCCAATGGTGAAACATTCTTTCATGCCCCTGCTGGTCGATTCTCCGATGGTCGTCTACTCATTGATTTCATTGGTATACTATACCATTTTAAGATGTTTAATGACTACAAAAGGTTTTTCTGTTCTTTGTTCAGTTTCTTATCATTTTTTGTGTGTGAATTGACAGCTGAAGGATTAAATTTACCTTATCTTAGCGCGTTTCTTGATTCAATTGGTTCCAATTTCAGTTATGGAGCTAATTTTGCTACAGCAGGATCAACAATTAGGCCTCAAAACACAACCATGGCTCAGAGTGGATACAGTCCAATTTCACTAGATGTACAAGGTGTTCAATTCTCAGATTTTCATACAAGATCACAAATAATTCGCCAGAAAGGTATTAGCTTTATTGGTTCAAACTGCAGATGAAAATACTATGATTTTGTTTTGTGACAGGCTAGAGGTTTTGTTATTCTGCACAGGAAATATCTTTGGCCAGTTGCTGCCAAAGGAGGAAGTCTTTTCTCAAGCATTGTACACGTTCGATATTGGACAAAATGATCTCACTGCTGGCTATAAACTTAATATGTCCACAGACCAAGTAAAACCTTATGTTCCTGATTTACTCTCTCAGTTATCCAATGTTATAAAGGTCAGTATAAGTAAACAATTTATATTAGTTATTTACTTATTTTCTCTACGAGTCTTATTCATTGTCTGTAAATGCAGAAAATATATGCGAAAGGTGGAAGATCATTTTGGATTCACAACACTGGACCAGTAGGTTGTCTACCATACGTTATGGACCGTTTTATGATCACAGCAGCACAAGTCGATAAGTATGGTTGCGCTAATCCCTTCAATGAAGTGTCACAGTACTTCAACCTTCTGTTGAAGAAAACTGTTGTTCAGCTCAGGAAAGAACTTTCTGTAGCTGCAATCACTTATGTTGATGTCTATGCAGTTAAATACTCGCTCATCGGTCATGCAAAGAAGCTAGGTAATCTTATGATCTAACATTTTAAATCTTGAAATTTAATTTATTTGGATCTTTTTCATGGCTAGCATTAGCTTCTAGATTTTGAAGTCTCGTGTAGAGAAAAGACTTGCAGTAGTTCTCCTTAGATCAAAATTTTCATAACTTTGGGCTTATATACTCATTAGTTTCTATTTGTTCGTCTTACTTTCATTTTTAGTTCATTTCAAAAAGAATGTTTTCTTTTTTGGCAACTCTTTGACAGTGGCTTGTTATAGTCACAAGGACATTTGGTGCATTCTATGTATCACTAGTTCAAGACCAGTTGATTCAAAAGTCCTCGTTACTTTCTTGAACTCCGTGTCAAGTCAAAACTACACAAACAAATTGAGACGGAGGGTGTAACTAGAAATGCATATTAAAGGTTCTAAATGAAATGACAGGATTTGAGAATCCATTCCTAGCTTGTTGTGGTCATGGTGGGAAGTACAATTACAACAGATTCATCAAATGTGGAAGTAAGAAAGTGGTGAAAGGAAAAGAGGTCGTGATCGCCTCTTCATGTAAGGATCCATCAGTTCGGGTTAGTTGGGATGGAACTCACTTCACAGAAGCAGCTAATAAGTGGATATTTGATCAGATTGTTAATGGCTCCTTCTCAGATCCTCCAATCCCTTTGCATTTGGCCTGCAACAGAGTTAACCATTGAAATTTGTACTCTTTTCACATATTGTCTTATGTTTCCTTCCTATTTGATTATTTTAGGATTGAATAATCTCCCATGTTTCATTGACTCTATCTGCTAGATACATACAGTTTCATGAGTATCATTTTGATCGAAATAAAATCACTATTGGAGTGTGTGTGAGAGTCTAATTTGAACAGATGAACCAGTGTTATTCTGAAATTTGCAGATGAACCAACTCCTGTTTCAAATTGTAACTGCATTTGAATAGCTAAATGACACGACCCGCGTTCTAAGTAGGTAACATAAAGCTCTTTAGATAGTCCCAAACTGATGCAGTACACAATTATCAGTCTTATTGAATCACATCAGCAACTAGATTGTAAGTGTTATTTCTGTCAATTTACTTTACAGAGACTCTAAGAATGAGCTAACTTTTGTTCTGCATCCATCCTGGCGATTTTGCAAGAAGCAGCTACAAGGCTAATTTACAATATGTGCAATCAAATCTATCAATAATCATTCAAATCAAACGCCCATAATCAATCAAAAATTTTATGGATTTGGTTCATCCCATTTCATTTATCAGGTAGAGCGGGAGACTCTGAGTCAAATGGACTACATATTTTTCATTTGGTTGAATCTTGAAATTACCTCTTGAAAAAATAAAAAGACCCTCGTGCCAGACCACAAAAGGTAATGGAGGTGTGCAAAGGTTTCCCATGGCTAGTCGGAGATTGACCCTCAAGTGCAAATGCAGAAGAGAGCTCTCAACATCATCCAAACTAGTAATTACTCTTTGCAAGCAGCTATGATGATCAAATTCTATCCCTTTAATCCAAATAGCCTAAGCGCATTATCATCTATTCTCTTCCTCTCATCTGCACTTTCAGCTCTATGATCTCTTCTCAAGGCTACATCTATTTTTGCTATTTATGAAGTGGATTGTTATATTGATTGGCATCAAGAAGATGTTGAAAACAGTACAAAGTAATTACGGAGAGCTCCTAGATACAAAAACCTACAGATAGAGCATTGAGCCATTTTCCTAAATGAGGAAGAAGTCTGGCTGTTAAGCCGAAGACGGGGAGCTAATGAAATCTAAAAGAGGAATAACATCAAGCACTTAAAGACTTCAGAGAAGTGTTGGGAGTTGAAATCCCATCAAAACATCTACAATTTTTTCTATCCAGATACTCCAAGAAATGCATGTTGGTATCATCTGCCGGATCCTGTTGATGGTTTTGTATACTATCCAAAGGTTCCATCTTTCCATAGTTTCGTTAATATTTTATGGCACTGCCCAACTTACCCCAAAAACTGATATGAACATGTTCCACATATCAGAAGCAACTGAGCAATGCAAAAGTAAGTGATTGACTGTTTTTCTGAGTCATGAAACACCTATTTGCTAGTTGAAACTTTCTTCTGCAAAGGTTATCTTGAGTCAGGACTGCCTCCCTAATGGCTGTCCATGTAAAGCACATGATTTTATTCAGGAGCTTAATTCTCCAAATCAGCTTCCAATCCCAGTGTTCAGTCACTTTATTTTGAGCACACAATTTACTATAACCTGCCTCGACTGAGTAAGACCCGTCACTTGAACTACCCCATCTATTTTGCACTTAAAGTGGAGTCGGGGTTTACGACTAACATTACGAGGTTTGACTGAGAGATTTTGTGGGTCGGTTGTGAAACCAGTTATCATAGGAGTGTTCACCGTCAGTTTAAGTCGATTATTGGTCAAAATTAAGGAATTAGTTTATAACAAATGTAGTTATATTTTATTTATATGAAAAAAACATAACAAAGAGTTATACAAAGTATATACTGCCTATACAATATATAGCTTATCAAAATACAAAATCATAGAAAGTATGTATTGACATCCAATATAGCTTATTAAAAGTGATAGCAAGTATACACTAACTATATAATATAGTTTACCTATACATGAGTTATACATTGACTATATATAAAATATACACTGATTATACAATCTCAATTAACTCAGAATCACTGGTAAACAATCTCAAAATAATATGAAATTCTCTTGATGTTTCAAGTCTTTTGAAATATAATTCACTTGAAATGACTTTGCATTTACAATATATCAAATTTTTATTAAGAAAAAAAGGAGAAGAAAAAGAAGAAGAAGAACCAAATGAAGAAAAAGAAGAAGAAGAACAGGCAAATTAAGATGAAGAAGAACCAAGAAGAAGTACATGAAGAAGAAAAAGAAGAAGAAGAACGATATGGATAACGAAGAAGAAAATTGGCCAAATTTTGTATGCCAAAAGTGCAAAATGGCCACTTATGGCTATAAATGGTTTGTTTTTGAAGTATGCTTTCTTTTTTTTTGTGTGTGTGCGCGCGCGTGTAAGCAATTTAATATAATGAACATTTTGCATAATTTGTTCAAAATTGAAACCAAACCAATTGAATTGGTTCATAAATTATTATAATCAAATCAAATCAAACATATATTTATAGAACACAAAAATAAAATCAAAAAACAAGATAGGGATTAAAAAAATTAGTTAGCACACAGACATGTGCAACATTATCAGCCATAACGTATTTTTCTTTTCTTTCATGATAGGTCTTCACAGATAATGGAGAAAATGAAGTCAAATTCTTAAGAGCCAACATGCCTCCAAATTTATTCCATTAAACTCCCTTTATATTTTAAGTGTCACTATCCAAGCTAGTTCCTAAGTAAAGAATTCGAATATAGACTCTTAGCATATCAAGCATACATAAGGTAAATAAATAAGGCAATAATAATGCGGAGAACTCATAAGAAACTATGAACATAGCACAATAGAGAAATTAGCAAGACAACATAGACTTCATATATATCCAAACATGCCTCTAATAGCTCCAACATAGGTGAAGGCCTTAGGACATGTTCCTAACTCACCCTCACCAAAGTGAAATAACATGAGATAGTCTCAAAGTATATATTAATATAAACTAAGACTGACAAGAAAGAAAGGATAGTCTTGGCTTTCCCTTAAAGCATGAGGACTCACATACAATCTTCAATGTAGACCGAAGCCAGGGTCATCTTGACCATAAGACCACTAAAGCAATTGCATGTGGTCTCAATTATTTTGGGGCCCCTATTTTCTCTCAAAAATGTATGTATTTTTCATTCAAAGTTTACTTATTTACATTCTTACTTCATAATATTTGCATATATTCTAACTCTCCGGATCTCATTTTTAAGATCACAGTAAGTATGTTATAATTATTCAATTTATATATATATCAACTACAAAAATTAAGGTATCTCTATGAAGCTTAGATTTAAGCTCCCAAACTTGTTGAGTCGATTCTGAGCAAAGCTAGCCACGTGCAAGAGGAGTAGGATGTGAGACTTGCCTACATTATAAAACAATGGAGCAAACAAGATGTATCGAGATCTGAGACGACTTTACTAGTGGTCTGGTATGAAGAAAGCCATAGCTGAGTTTGTAGCCAAGTGTCAGAATTATCAACAAGTGAAATATGAGCACCAAAGGCTAGTAAGCTTACTTTAGAGAATGCTCATTTCTGAATGGAAGTGGGAGAGGATAGCCATGAATTTTGTTGCGGATCTCCCCAAACTTTGGGGAAGTTTGATTCTATCTAGATTATAGTTAACAGGCTAACAAAACCAACCCATTTTGTTCTAATCAAAGTTGATTATAATGCTAACAAAACCAACTCATTTATTCTAATCAAAGCTTATTATAATGCTCAACAGTTTATGAAAATCTATGTGACGAAATAGTGAGACTATATGGGGTGTCCCTCTCTATCATCTCAGATAGTAATACTCAGTTTATATCTAAGTTTTAGGAAATATTACATGAGAAGTTGGGCATACAATTCAGATTTAGCATTGCTTTACATTCGTAGACTAATGGACAATCAGAGCAAACTATTTAAGTCTTAAAAGACATGTTAAGGGCTTGTGTGATAAACTTTAGTGGTCATTAGAATAGGTTCCTATCATTATGTGAGTTCTCCTATAATAAAAGTTATAACTTCAGCTATTGGTATAACTATTTTTGAAGCCCTTTATGGAAAGAGATATAGATTACCCATAGGATGGTTTGAGGTTGGAGTGTGAAGCTCTTAGGGGTTGATTTAGTAAAAGATGTTCGGGATAAGGTAAGGAGTATCTAAGTTAAGCTCCTCGCAACCAAAGTCAACAAAAAGACTATGCAGGCCTTAAGGTTAGAAACATGACATTTCAGGCCTTTGATCAAGTTCTATTGAAGGTATCGCCTATAAAAGGTATCATGAGTTTTGGTAAGAAGGGAAAGCTCAGTTCTTGCTATATTAGCCAATTTGAGATCCTTGAATTCTTAGGTCTAGTGGCTTATATATTGGCTCTACAACCTAGTTTGTCCAGTGTCCATCCAATATTCCATGTGTATGTGTTGAAAAGGTACCATGGGGATAGAGAGTACATCATCAAGTAGTACTCAATTTTGTTAGACAAGAATTTTGAATACGAGGAAGAGCTAGTTATAATTCTTGATTGAGATGTACAAAAATTGAGGACCAAGGAGATTATGTTCGTGAAGTTCCAATGGAAGCATCATTCAGTTAAGGAAGAGACTTGGGAAACTGAGAAGGATATATGAGACAAATACCCTCAGTTGTTCACCAATTCAAGTAGTATCCTATTCTTATCTTAGCTCAGGCTTTTCTATTTGATCACTTGGGGATGAGTGATGGGTGATATCTATTGTAATGACCTAGCACTATCATTATGGGTAGGTCATTGAGAAAGGAAACTGAGTCATAAAACTTTTAAGAAGTTGAAAATTTTAAACTTAGGCCAACTTTGGATGAAATTTGAGTCATGTGAGATCTAAAAAAATTCAATAATAGATTCAGGGTTAAATTATAAGTTTGATCATTCAAGTTGATAGTCAAAATAATAAGAAGCTTGTATGACTTTACGAAATTGAATTTGGGTGAGTAGAACTCTTGAAATTGATTTTAGTGCAAATGATATATTTTGAAATGATATGGTTTGAGAGCATTTTGTAAAAAGAGAGTTGGGATACGAGTTATGATGTTTCTGTCTACATGTAACCCGCTACAATAAGTTTATTCTCGTTATAACCGTGCTGCCATAATGGGATAAGTGGCTGCCATGGCAGAACAGTCATGAATTTTAAGTTTGAAAAGTCTCAAGTTTATTCTTATTTGGCCCATAGATACCAAGAATGACCTAAGACTATTTCTCCTTAGTTTTCCCCCCAATTTCATCGTTAAGGTAAGTTAATCATTTCACTAACTTGTAATTCGATTTCTAGATCTTACATTCTAGAGGAAATTATTATGGTGAAGGGTTTAGACCTGCAATTAATGATGGTTAAAAGCCTTACTTAGGAAAGATAATCATAAAAGTGTTCAAGGGTTCAAATTTTGATGTAATCTGGATAAATAAAGGCATTAGTGTTGATTAAATATTTTCCTTGATTGTTTATATATTAAGAATGAGTTAAGACTTTGGAACGGGGAAAAATTCTAATTCTATAAAGTTCAAAACTTGAATTTGTGGTAGTTAATGATTTAATATTTCTATTTCTGTGATATATGCTTACTAACTATTTAGTGGTCCTTCTTGGATGTTGTGAAAAAAGGAATAATAGTATGAAGCTAATTGGTAATTCTTA
>JAOTQJ010000091.1:7314155-7343434 GCA_025642045.1 Solanum sejunctum | reverse complement strand
CTTCCCTTCCTCCAAATATTTATCTACAACATAGTAGGTGATAAAACTAGCATTAGCAGCCAATAGATACATCTTGGCAACCCAATCACATAAAAAAATAACACACGGGCAGCAAGTGGGTATTCATAAACCCGAGCATATTCTTTTAACTTTTCCGCCCCTAATCGTATTTTCTTATACACATTCGCATGTACACATCATGTGAAGCCTGTTTTAGTACCATAACAGTCTTACAACAGCCCACAAAGCACAACACATAACAATTCTACACAACCTATAAATGGACAGCATAACGTTACCTCCCTTTGCTACATTTCGACGTCGACAATTCCAAACCTGTTCCAACTCTAACCAAACTGTTCCAACAACATTTACACTTACAAACAGTCCTAAAACAGTCTTAGAACAGCACCCAAGAAGTTATGAAGGACGTGAGCCAATAGCCTTCCATCCAACAGCCCACAAGTTCCAATCAACATTACACTTAAGATAGCACAATAAAACTCGTTTGTTAAATGAAACCAAAATCAGGGCAGCAACCTTAGGGTAATATCTATAACTCAAACCATATTAAGAAAATCAACTTTTCTTCATAATACAGCCCCAAAACCATAGAAAAGTCACTAAAACAAAAGGCAAGTGTGTAGCAACTTTCTAAACACATGCTGTCCCTAATTTCCAGCATAAACATACTAGCATATACTTCTTGTTTTTCATAAGAAAACCATACTAAACACATGTGTAAACTTACTTACCACTACCTTCAAGGTGTAGGGCTTCTCCAAGAACCCTAGAAGTTCCCTTTAGCTGTTTCACAAAGTCAAGAAATAAGAACAATAAAGTTTTGCGAAAGCTGAAATTTTTCAAGTCTAAGAGTGAATGAAATTTGCTGCTTGTAACCCCTTTTCAAAGGCCTAAGTTGGCCGACTTTCTTTTGACCTCTTGACCACCTAATACCACATATTATTAAGCTGGTGAGGCAGTAGCTTAGCCCTCACACTTGGGCCTAAATGGGTCTCAAAGTTGATGGGCCTTGGCTGCCCATTTTCCAAATTCTTCTTAGTTAGTTTTAGGTCCAAATAGTCAAGTGGATTGTGATGTACTTGGGCCCTTTTAATATCCTTCTTGGGCTGAAAATGTAGTCCATTTATGATGCTAAAACATGGGCTAAATTTACACCCTTAACATGGACTTTATTCATAGTCGGACTTGGACAAATTCGACGTCGAGCCTCGTCTCCGTTTAGCTAGCAAATTTAAGCTAAGCAAGTAGGTGACTCACCTGCAAGCTTCTTAAGTCCCACAAGCACCTCAATTTTCTTGGTTCATTTAAGTCCGTGATCTCTTCAGTTTGACATAGAACATGTATACGCTCGACCCTCTTAAGTGTTAGACGCACATATCCCCTTATAACATGAGATTCGAGCACTTTTAAAAATGGGCGCTAATTTGACTAAACCATATCATTTTTTTCCATTTGCATAGTACTAATATTGTAAGATGTGGGGTGTTACAGTTCTGAACAGATGAGTTCACACGCACTGATGGCTAAAAACAGAGAGGTCTCTTCTCAATTTTTATCATCGAAGTTCCTTTCTTCTGCATATATATTTGTTACAAAGAAAGTAGAGTCTCTGTGTGATTTCATTACTACTTTTTGAGTTCGTCGAAGTCATTGAAGTTTGAGGCACCGCTACTTCTCTAACATTTATCCATTTTATCTTGGGAGCAAATAATCCTTAACCTCGGATACAATACAACAACAACAACAACAACATACCCAGTAATATCCCACAAGTGGGGAACCTCGGATACAATGAGGGGATTAAATTTTTTAAGGACACAGTGAATTCTGTGGACCCGCATATTTCTTTCTTTTCATCTTTTACTATTTTTGGCAATTGTTTTAAATACGAGAGACAACAAAACTTAAGGGATTTATATTTTTTTGTATTCTTAGTTTCTGGAGATTAAAGCCTTCTGCACTTCTATTCCGCTTGAATTTGAAACTGATTTGAAGTCATATAAACTTCATCATTGAAAGTTCATTCGGTTGACGATTTGAAGAATATACAAATTCATCATTGACCAGACACGGGATTTATAAAGATCCAGTCTTTATTGTTAGTATTCTACATACTAAATATTATGTCTGGTTATGACAGAAAAATGTCTAATCTAAATGAAGTCACTGGTGAAATAATGAATGTTGCAGCAATATCTACTGCAACTTCAAATTGTTCAAGTGTTGTCCCTACAATTCTACCAACTGAAAAACTTCCAGAGTTTTTCGGTGTTGATTTCAAGAGGTGGCAACAAAAGATGTTCTTCTACTCAACTATCTTTAGTTTGCAAAGGTTCAATAGTGAGAACGTTCCCATTGTGTTTGAAGGAACTCCGGATGAAGAACGATTCTTAGTGACTAAAGCTTGAAAATACTCGTAAAAGTTTTTATGTCAGAACTACATTCTGAGTGGCTTGCAAGATGATTTGTGTACAGTAATATGAAGACCTCAAAAAAACTCTAAGAAACTTTGAAAAATAAGTAAACAACAGAAAATATTGGAATAAAAAAAATCCATTATGGCAAAGTTCCTTGACTACAAGATGGTATGCAGTAAAGTTGTTACCCAAGTTCAGGAGTTGCAGGTTATAGTCCATCATCTCCTTGCTGAAGGTATAATTTTACATAACATCCATTTTGAACATATTATATTGTTCTTAATATTCACATAATCTTTAATGTAGGATTAGTTGTGAATGCTGCTTTTTAAGTGGCTGTTATAATTGAGATGTTACCCCTCTTTGGAAGGACTTCAAAATTTACTTGAAACATTAATGCAAGGAGATGACTGTTGAAGATCTCATCATAAGATTGAGAATCGAAGAGGATTACATGGCTGTAGAAAAAAGGTCATGAGTAAGTTCAACAATAGCAGGGACAAATATTATTGAAGAAGGGCCAAACATCAAAAAAAGAAAGAAGTGATCTGGATCAAAAGGCTATCTGCCTAAAAAGAAGTTCAAAAGAAATTATCACAATTATGGAAAGGTTGGACATAAAGCTATGGACTGTTACTCTTCAAAGACAAAAAAAGAATCAAGCAAATATGATTGAAAAGGATGAAGAAATGAAAAACTTGTGTGCTATGTTGATTGAGTGCAACTTATGGAAATTTCAAGAAGTGGTAGCTTGATTATAGAGCCACTTTACATGTTTATGTTAAAGAAGTTTTTGCAACATATACGTCTATTGCATCTGATGAGATCATCTACATAGCAAATTCTGCCCCAACAAAATTGAAACCTATGGAAAAGTATGTTTAAAGATGATATCTGACAATATGATGGCACTAAATAAAGTTTTTCATGTTTCAGAAATGAGGAAGAACTTGGTTTCTGCTGGTCTTTTTACCAAGAATAGATTTAAATGTGTTCTTGTTCCCGTCGAAGTTGTAATTAATAAGAATGAGATGTATATAGAAAAAGGCTACTCCACTGAGGGTCTTTTCAAATTGAATGTAATGATTGTTGAAATAATAAAGTTCAAGCTTCTTCTTACTTACTTAAGTCAAATAATTTATGCCCTTCACGTTTAGGACATGTCAATTATAAAACCTTACAAAAATGAACAATCTGAGTCTATTGCCTAAGTTTGATAGCAAACAGGCCATGCCAAATATACGATGTTGAATTTAAGTATGTTAAATAGGAAGGAATTAAAATCCCTTGGACTTAATTCACACATATATTTATGACATGAAGTCAATTAAAATCTTGCAGTGGAATGAAATATTTCACAACTTTAGTGACGATTGTACGCAATACTGCTATATTTATTTATTTAGTAGTAAAGATGAGACAACTGAAACATTTAAATAATGCAAAAATGAAGTTGAAACACAACTTAACAAAAAGATCAAAATGATGAGTGATGGTGTTGGTGAATATGAATCTCCTATTGAAGAAATATGTTTGAACTATGACATTATTTACCAAACAAAATCCCCTTGCCATAATCAAATGGAATTGTGAAAAGAAAAAATAGAGTACTTAAGGAGAGAATGAATGTCATGTTGATGAGTTTTGGGGTGGGGAGAATCTATCCTTACTACTTGTTGAATACTCAATCGAGTTTTTCATAGTAAAACACAATCAATCCATATGAGAAACGAAAAAGAAGGAACTCAAACCTTGAATACTTGAGAGTGTGGGAGTGTGTAGCCAAGGTCCAAATTTTGAAACCCAAAAAGGTAAAAATAGGACAAAAAATGATTGATTGTGTGTTCATAGGATATACTACGAATTGTAGAGCATATTGACTTCTAGTTCATAAATCAGAAAATTCTGACATTCATATTATACGGTAATTGAGTCATATAATGCTGAATTCTTCGGAATCGTGTATCATATAAAAGAGAACGTGAATCATCTAACAAAGAAAATAAATTATATAGAGAAGAAATAAAGGAAAGTAATAATAACGAGGAAAATCCAAGACGTACCAAACGTCGAAGGACCTCTACTCCCTTTGGACCAGAATTTCTAACATTTTTATTAGAAAATGAGCCTCGAACTTTTAAAGAAGCTTTGACTTATTGAGAAGTACAACATTGGAAAGAGACAGTCAATGGTGAGACTGAATCCATAATGAATAATCATACATGGAAATTGGTTGATTTTTCTCTCGAAAATAAACTCTTAGGGTTCATATATATTTTCAAAAGGAAAATGAAAGTTGATGGCACTATTGATAAACACAAAGCGATACTTGTTATCAAAGGTTTTAGACAACGTGAGGGTCTTGATTATTTTGATATGTACTCATCAGTAATCGGAATTACATCAATTTGAATGTTATAACATTAGCCATGGGTACGGTCTAGAGAGATCCATCAAATAGATGTCAAAACAACCTTCTTAAAGGAGATTTGGAGGAAGAAATCTATATAGAACAACTAGAAGGGTTCATGGTTCTTGGAAATGAAAACAAGGTGTTTAAACATGTTAAGTCTTTCTACGGACTAAAACAAGCACCTAAACAATGGCAGGCAAAATTTGACCATACAATATTGCCAAATGGTTTGAAAATTGACGAGTGACAAACGTGTTTACATTAAGAATACTCTAAATAAAGTTGACATTGTTTCTTAATATATAGATGATATGCTGATTATGCGTAATGACATTGCTAACATAAATGCTACTAAACATATATTTGCTAGCAAGTTTGATATGAAAGATGTAGCCGTTCCTGATTTGATATTGAGAGTTACAACAACAACAACATACCCAATGGAATCCTACAAGTGAGGTATGGGGAGGATAAAATGTACGCTGACCTTACCACTAATTCATAGAGATAGAGAGATTGTTTTTGGAAGACCCTCGTCTCAAAATATGAAGCCTCAAACACTCAGGGGTTGGCCTAATAGCAGTTGACTTGAGCCTTGGGGTTTGCTCCCTTTCAAGGTCTCAAGTTCGAAACCCACTGGGTGCAAACAATTTCTGAGGGCCATCGGACTGGGTAAAACTTGAATTAACCATGGTGCAGGAAACTCCTTGCGGAGGGCTTGTGCACCCTGGGATTAGTTATGGTTCTAAGAGACTCAGACACCCGGTGCAAATAAAAAAATGAAGTTCCAAAAAGAGAAGATACTAGATATAAATAAAGAAAATTGACTTAAGTGGAAAGCCAAATGATAATATATAAATACAATAAAAAGTACCAAATATAAGCTAGAGAATAACAACACAAGATATCAAGACACGATTAATCCTACTTTCTACTATATTACAAGGCTAGACATTATCCTACTTCTACAAGCCTATTAACCTTCTATCCTAATATGTGACTTTCACTCCTTTTTGTTTAAGGTCACATCCTCGGTGAGATGAAGTTTCGGCATATTCTGCCTAATCACCTCCCTCTAATACTTTTTCGGTCTACTTCTACCCCTCCGCGTAACCCCTATATCCAATTTCTCGCACCTCCTCATAGGATCATCGACACTTTTTTTCTGTACATCCCCCTGGTATATCCACACATCCATCTCAACATCCTCATCTCGGCAACCTACACCTTCTGGATATGTCAGTTTTGACTGGCCAACATTCCACCCCATATAATAATGACGGCCTAACTACTAATCTATAATACTTACCTTTAAGTTAGGTGGTATTTTCTTATCACGCAATACTCCAGAGGCAAGCCTCCACTTCAAGCATGCTGGCCCAATAAGATGTGTGACATCATCGTCAATATCACTACTACTCTAGATGATGGACCCAAGATATTTAAAGCGCTCTCTTGGGAATAGGTTGAGTGGCAAGCGTCACTACAATGCCCGCTTTATACCTCGCAACACTGAATTTGCACTCCAGGTATTCTCTTTTGGTCCTGCTCAATTTGAACTCTTTGGATTCTAAAGTATGTTTCCAAACCTCTAACCTATCATTAACTTTATCCCTGGTCTCATCAATCAGTACTATATTATATGCAAGTAACATACACCATGAAACCTTCTCCTGAATAAACCGTGTCAGCTCATCCATCACTAAAGCAAAAAAAGGAAAGGGCTCAAGACAGATCCTTAATGAAGTCCCATCTCAACAGGAAAATACTCCGAGTGTCTTTCCACCATCTTAACCTGAGTTTTGGCTCCATCATACATGTCCTTTATCACAATAATATACACCATTGGAACATTTTTCGCCTCTGGATACCTCCATAGGATATCTCTTGGAACTTTGTCATAGGCCTTCTCGAGATCAATGAATACCATATGAAGGTCACTCTTTCGTTCCCTATATCTCTTCATTAGTCTCCGATCAAGATGAATTGCTTCAGTAGTCGATCGCCTCGGTATGAACCCAAACTGATTATCTGAAATAAACACTCATTTCCTTACCCTCATCTCTACCACTCTTTCTCAGACCTTCATAGTGTAGCTTAGCAACTTGATGCCCCTGTAATTATTATAATTTTGTGTATCCCCTTTGTTCTTGTACAATGGAACCATGGAACCATTGTACTTCTCCTCCACTCATCGGACATCCTAGCAGTCTTCAGAATAATATTAAATAACCTAGTCAATCATTCCATACCATCCTTGTCCGTGCTCTTCCAGAAATCCACTAGAATCGCATCGGGTCAGATCGCTCTCCCTTTGTTCATCCTACTAATAGCACGTATAACCTCCTTTGCCCTGAAATGCCTGCAGTAGACAAAATCTTGATGACTATCAGAGTGCACCAAATCACCCAGCTCAATATCTCTGTCCCCCTTCATTTAAGGATTTGTGAAAGTAAGCTTGCCATCTTTGCTTAATAGAATTCTCATCCACCAATACCTCACCATCCTTATTCTTGATGCACTTCACTTGATCCAAGTTGCGAGCTTTTCTCTCTCTCTTTCGTGAGCCTATACAAGCTCTTGTCCCCGTCTTTTTCTTTTAGCTCAACATACAAATGTTCAAATGTTGTTGTCTTAGCACTAGTTTTCGCGGTCTTTGCTTGTCTTCATCGTCTTATAGGTATCCTTAAGTCTTTGTTTTTCATCCTCATCCATGCACTCCAACCACTTTGTATGGGAACCTTCTTAACTTTCACTTTGCCTCAAACTTCTCTATTCCATCACCAGTCACCTTGACGTCCACCAAAGAACCCTCTCGATACCCCAAGTACCTCGTAGCTACTTCTCTAATGCAACCAGCAGTAGTTTCCAACATATTGATCACATCTTCGCTACTACTCTAAACCCCTAAACTACTCAGCTTTTCTCCCATCTCCCGAGAAAGAGCAGGGGTCAGGCCTCCCCATCTAATCCTCGGTTGGACATAAATAGTCTTCTTCCTGTTACCTCTCTTGATATCTAAATCCATCACTAGAAGCTTATATTGAGTGGAAATATTTTCACTCGATAACCTAGCAGTTCTTACAAAGGCTTCTGTCATCCTTCCAGAGGAGTACATAGTCAATCTGTGTTTTAGTTACTGTACTACAAAGGGTAACCAATGATTTTCCCTCTTTGGAAAACATGAGTTAGCAATAACCAAGTCAACAACTTTAGCGAAGTCCAAGAGAGACATCCCACCTCCATTCCTCTCCCCAAAGCCAAAGCCTCCATGAACATCGTCAAAACTACTAGAAGTTACAAATATACCCATTAAAATCTCCCCTAGTGGAGATTTTTTTTCTGTGTCCGGTATACCTCTCACATCCTCATCTAAATCTTCCCAAAAGAGCTTCTTGACTTCCTCATCCAAGCCCACTTAAGGCGCATTGGTGCTAACTACATTCACTATATGATACCGACCACAAGTTTAATATTGAGAGTTCAGATTCACAAATTTCCTCAGGGTCTAGTATTGTCTTAATCTTATATGGTATTTGATTCAAGTACCTAAACTACGAAAGTGCTAAAACATCAATTAATCTGAACCTTGATCTAGCTAAAAATAAGGTAAAAGTTAGTTTCAATTGGATTATGCAAAGTATTGGGAAGTTTGATGTACATCATGAACTAGCTTGTGCTATAAGTAAATTGAGTCTATACACAAGTAATCTCAATTAAAATCATTAGATGAGAATGAAACGAGTTTTGGGGTATCTAGAACACACTCAAAACTTGTTTTGCATTACAACAAGTATCCACCAGTTGTTGAAGGATATAGTGATGCAAATTGGATTACTGACTCAACTGAAACTAAGCCCACAAATAAATACATTTTAATTATTGGTAGAGCAATATTTTGAAAATCATCCAAATAAACATGTATAGCTCGCTCTATAATGGAGTCTGAGTTCATAGACTTAGACAAGGCCGGTGAAGAAGTTGAATGACTCTGGAATTTCTTAGAAAATATTCCATTTTGGCCCAAACTAATGGCTCCTCTCTCTCTATATACATTGTGATAGTCAAGCTGCAACAGGAAGAGTTGGAGGTGTTATGTATAATGGTAATTCTCGTCACATACGATGAAGACACAATATCATTAGGCAACTATATTCTAGTGGAATTATTATTATTGATTATATGAAGTCAAAAGATAATGTGCTAGATACATTAATGAAAGGCCTAACTAGAGGAGTTGAGAGATTATCAACGAGAATGAAACTATGGCAGAGGACAAGTCATCGTGATGGTAACTCTAACTAGAAGATTGGAGATTCCAAGATCTAGGTTCAAGAGGATCAAACAAAGTCATTGATGACGATTCAGCATTGTCACAATATATTTTATGATCCATTCTTATGATGGGACAATGTTCAGTAACAAGGATAAGACATTAGGATCTTTTAATGGTTTCTAAGTTTGATAAAGGGATATCAAATCATGTATCTATGAGGTAACACATTTAGAAATCACCTATGCAAGTGTGAAGTGTAAGCCACTTAAAGGAAAACCTGGTAAGGTCACTTCTCTACACACTTATGAACTAAGAAGTGTTCATGGCTAAAACAAACAAAACAACAAAAATAAAAAACAGTTAAAGGGTTAATTATGTGGCTTATGTTATTTAGGTATAGATCAAAGCTTGATAGTTCAAAGATATCAAATCTATCGATTGACCGATGCTATTTGACATATGTTCACTATGAAAAGTTCAAAAAGAAATCTACTTATCTAGATGCAAGTAATCCTTACGAATTACACAATTTTTTTATGCATATGTTTTTAAACAATAGCTATTCCCTATTCATGTGGAGGATTGTTGGGTTCAAGTGAGATGTGACTTGGGAAATGAGAAATGGGATGTGGCAACCAAGTGAAGGGAAAATGAAGAGTCATTTCTTTCTCATTAGTAGAATAGATGAAAAGTTGTCATTATATTCGGGAACACTTCTTTAGGTACCCCCGCACCATCATCGTTGTCACTTGCTTGGCTTCGGCTTCGACAAATGATGTGATTGATTGATAAATTTTCTAGACAAAAATTATTTATCATTCTCATTAGATTTTCTTTTTTCTGATATTGCTCATTAATTAATTAATTTGCGAATTACTTATTACAACAACAACAACATACCCAATGGAATCCCACAAGTGGGTTCTGGGGAAGGTAGAATGTACGCAGACCTTATCACTATCTCATAGAGGTAGAGAGGTTGTTTTCTGGGAACTCTCGTCTCAATTCGCAAAACTAATTAATTAATTAAATTTATGGAATTAATTAACAAAATTAACTAATTAATTTTGCCGAACTATTTGAAAAGAAATTGTTCATTCCAAACATATATTTTGTTTTCAAAAGATACCATGTCTGTTTTGAATAATTGAGTTCACACCCTTCGAAAACTATAAATAGAGAGGCCTCCTCTTAATTTTTATCATCGAATTTCTTCTTTCTTCTGCATATATTTTCTTACAAAGAAAGTAAAGTCTTTAAGTGATTTTGTTGCTGCTTTTTGAATTTGCTGAAGTTATTGAAGTTTGAGGTACCACTACTTCTCTAACGTTTATTCATGTTATTTTGAGAGAAAATAATCTGCAAGCTTTGGTATAGTGAGAGGATTAAATTCTTTAAGGATACATAGTGAATTTGGTGGACTCGGATATATTTTTCTTTTCATCTTTTACTGTTTCTAGTTACTGTTTTGAATACAGGAGACAACATCGCTTAAACCCTAAAGCTAGGCTCATAACATGTTTAGTACTTTACCGCACTTAATATGTACTTTACTCTTGTCATTAAGATTCTTATGCATACTTTTCCGTGCCAATGAACTCTTCTGAAAAGGCAATACTGATACTAAATAATTGATATTTCACTTTGTTGAAATTTTATTCCAGTTTGGTTGTTTTTATATTTTATCCTTCCTACTGTTTATATATATATATGTATAGTTATATGTATGTGTGTGTGTATATATATGTGTGTGTGTGTGTGTGTGTCAGAGCCATGGGGGAAAATAAGAATTATTATTCATGTTTTTAACTTGCTATTATACGGTACTGTTAGATCTATTATTTAAACATGGTAATACCTGAATTAACTAATACAAATTGGTAAGAAGATCTTTAGGCGGATGATAACGTGATCTATTCAGATCTAGCCCTATTCAGATCAACTGTCAAGAAGTAGCTAAGAAAACACTTAGCCTTACAACAATTTTTATCCAAAAAAAATTCCTATATATACTTAAAAAATTTATGTATTAATACTCACTGACACCCGATCTTACTTGTTAAAACTTCATAAGGATAGTTAAACACAAAACATATGTTATCTATACATAGTGTGGATTAATAAAAGGGAAAAGACTCGAATATGCCATCAAACTTTAACAAAAGGTTCATTTATGTCATCCGTTAAAAGTTTGGGCAATTAAGGAAAAGACTCATCCATGCCATTATTTTTTAATAATGGTTTTGCAAAACCACCTTTTACACATGACATGTTTTAATTCATCCATGCTATTTTTTAAAAAAAATCTAAATAAAATTAAGAAAAAAATCCACAAAATTAAGAATTTTTTTTCTAAATTTTATTTAGAAACAAATTCTAAATAAGAAAAAAATCCACAAAATTAAGAATTTATTTAGAAACAAATTCTAAATAAAATTAAGAAAAAATCCACAAAATCAACTTAATTTTATTTAGAATTTGTTTTTTTCTTAAAAAAAGAATGATGTGGCCGAATTAAAATATATCATGTATAAAAAGTGGTTTTGCAAAACCACTGTTGAAAAATAATGGCATGGATGAGCTTTTTCCTTAACAGCAATGACATATTTGAGCCAAACTTTTAACGGATGGCATAAATGAACCTTTTGTTAAAGTTTGATGGCATATTTGAGCCTTTTCCCTTAATAAAATAATCTCACCCAAAGAATGGGGCATGCACTTAGACGAGTACAAATGACTTTCCTAACCGTTTGAATCTTAGAATTATAATTATTTTGATTATCAAAATGCATAAATGCCTTCACTTTTCAAAATAACATTGGCAAACATTCATGTTTTTTTCTTTAGGGATAGCAGTGAGTTACTAAATGTTCCCAGTAATTTTTACATTGATGATGGCCTATCTATGACCACAAAGCTGAGATTCTTCCACTATTAATGCGGGAAGGACATGATTACTTTTATCAAAAAATTTTAATGAACACCAAATCTTATGCTCTTGCAGTGTTCTCACAAATTTCATATTTCGTGGATATATTCACAAACTTTTGCATTTCACAAGCCAAATGGACAAAAAGATCTCCCATGGTTAACTCTCTAAAGGCATTGCAAATGGTACAAGAGTTGAAACCCATCGGAAACCTATTTGCCTGAGGTAGAAAAATAATTTCTACATCGAGGACATTTGATCCCAACAAATGCTACTCAACTTCAATTTTTGCAACAAAAATCAATTGCAGCTGCACAACTAGTCACCTCGAGTAGTAAAGGAGATTTCATTAATCAAATGAAGAAAATCATCCAGCAGATTAAAGCCGCACTCCCGTACTATCAATCATAGACATTAGAGAAATTCGAATCCGAGATGAATAATATATCACTTTCAAGTTTATTTGCAATAACGTCATAATGACCTCATGTAAACATCATCAAAGATGAGGTCATCCATCACAAAAGCTAGAATGAACAGTTATTGTGGGTGATAATGTAGCACTTTTATTATAGCAAATTTTCGGCTATAAATAGTCTTTCTTTCCATTTTGTAAGAACACATTACTTTCTTCCAAGAAGCTCTCTTTCACTTAGAATTACTTGGTTAGAGTTTTCTCTCTTTCTTTGTACTCTTTAAAGTTTATTTGAATATAATATCAAATTTTAATTTTTAACTCGTCTTTTTCCCTTCACTTTACTAATCTTGCTTATTATTGCTATTATTACTTATGATTGGCATCGCCGCCTATTTTTAATTAATTAGTTGTTGTACCTAACACATGGTCGGCCCTGCCCTCTGATTTATTGCTTTTGCATTTATATTTACATCCTTGAATTGTTTACATCTACATTTAATTATAGTACTCTTTCTTCCTATCCTTCTTTCCCAAAAAGATCAATAAAGTGACGGAAAAAGGATGATTTAAAAATTGAAATTTTATATATATATATATAAGATTTATAGAAGGTAGACTAAGGATGTTTTGGAATCTTCCGATCGTCAATTGATTGCTGCAAATCAGAGAAACTAATTTCTTCTTTGAGTTTGAAATTAGGTGAAATGGAGGAAGATGTAGCAGAGGAGCAAGCAGGAGTTTTATAGGAGGAAAAAGAACTAAAGAAAGACATGATGGGATCTGCAAGAAAAAAGTTAGACAAATAACAATAATGACTTTGATACTTGCGTAAAATAGCTAGTTAAAACATAAATAATAACCCTTACTTCCCCGCATGGCTTTGATACCAAGTATCTAGAAGTGAACCTTCTAAAATAATAGGGGTGAAATACGGGGAAGAAAGATAGGAAACAAAAGTACGATAACTAAATGCAAGAAATGTAAGAATGTGAAATGAATGATGCAAAAATGTAAATGTAGATGCAGATGCAATAAATTAGGCAGCAGGCCTTACCATGTGTTAGATAATATAATTAATTAATTAAAGATAAGTGACAGTGCCAACCATAAGTAGCAAAAGCAATAATAACAAAGATTAGTAAAGAAAAAGACGGTTTAAAAATTGAAATTTAATATTATAATCAAATGAACTTCAAAAGTACTAAGAGGGAGCAAACCCTTACTAAGTATTTTTGAGAAAGAGCTTCTTCAACGAAAAATGATGGATACAAATTGGGAAGGATGGCTATTTATGGCCAAAAATTTTGCTACAGCAAAAGTGCTACAGGATCACCCATTAATAATTGACCATACTTGCTTTTGTCATTGATGACTTCATCTTTGATGATGTTGCCATTATGTCATTGTAAATAAAAATTGAAAGTTGTGTTATCTTCATCTCTTGACTCTGATTTTTTCGACGACTGTGATTGATTGTCGGGGAGTTCGGGTTTAATTTGTTGGAGGAATTTTTCAGCTGGTTAATAAAATGTCCTTTGTTGCTCGAGCTAGTCAATTGTACAACTGCAATTGATTTTTATTGCAAAAATTGAATTTGGGCAGCACCTGTTGGGATCAGATGTCTTGGGTTGTATAGGAACAATTTTTCTACCTCAGGAACATAAATTTTTGATGGGTTTCGGCTCTTGCAATGGCTTTGAAGAACTAACCATAGGAGGCACTTTTGTTTTCATCTGGTTTGTGGAATATAATTTTTTGTGAATATATGCATGTGATATGAAATCTGTGAGAAAATTGCAAGATCATAGGAATTTGGTGTTGATTGAAAAATTTCCAACAAAAATTCTCGCGCTGGTGTTGGAAGAATTTCAATTTTGTGGCAGTAGATAGGCCACCCTTTGTGTAAAAACCATTGGGGGAATTCAGAACTTAACTCTTTCCCAAAGAAGGAACTATGAATGTTTGCTTGTGTCATGTTGAAAGAAAAATGCATTCGTTCATACCTTTTGATAGTCAAAATAATTATAATTTTGGGGTTCAAAAGGTTGGGAATGTTTCTTGTATCTAGCTGGGTGCATACCCCATTCTTTTGGTGAGATTATTTAGCTAATCCACACCATTGTATGGGTAATATAAGTTTGTGTTTGTTTGTCCTTTTGAGGTTTGAACAAGCAGAATCGGGTATCTGTAAGTATAAACTCATAAAATCTTGAGGATATACAGGAGTTTTTTTGGATGAAATTTGTTGTGGGCTAAGTATTTTCTTAGCTACCTCTTGGGTTTGAATGCCAAAATTCAGGTTCAATTTGATGAGGGGTACGCTATATCTTTTTTAAAGTATGTTGGCTCATTAGAGTAGGATCCTCTATTGTGGTTGAAGAAATAGATTTGCTTGGTATGGAACGTATCGTTTTTGTTTTTTGGAAAAAAATTGAATGAAAATTTGATGGGGCTCATACCAAGCAAATCTATTTCTGCAACCACATCCCAGCTAGCTTCTTCCAGCAGAGGATCCTACTCTGATGACCCAACCTACTTTGAAAATGATATAGTATACCCTTCATTCATTGAACCTGAATTTTGGCATCCAAACCCCAAGAGGTAGCTAAGAAAATATTTAGCCCCACAACAATTTTCATCCAAAAAACCCCTTTATAGATTTTATGAATTTATACTTATGGACGCATGATCCTGCTTGTTCAAACCTCAAAAGGAAACTTATGTTACCCATAGAATGGCATGGATTTAGAAAATAATCTCGCCTAAAGAATAGGGTATACACCAAGCCAAATACAAGTGGCTTTCCCAACCTTTTGAACCCCGAAATTATAATTATTTTGACTATCAAAATGCATGGATGAATGACTTTGCCTTTCAAAATGGCACAGGCAAACATTCATGGTTCCTTCTTTGGGGAAACCAACTAAGTTCTGAATTCCCCCAATGGTGGCCTATCTACGGCCACAAAGCTGAAATTCTTCCACCACTAGTGGAAGGATACGATTATTTTAGGTAGAAGTTTTTCAATCAGCACCAAATTCCTATGACCTTGCATTTCTCATAGGTTCCATATCTCATGGATATATTTGCATTCCACAAATCAGACAGACAAAGGGCCTCCCATGGTTAGTTCTTTAAGGCCATTGAAAGTGGTACAAGAGTTGAAAGTGGTACAAGACTTGACACCTATCAGAAGCTTAGGTTCCTGAGGTAGAAAAATGTTTCCTAGGACAACATATGCCGCTCAAATTCAATTTTTGTAGGAAAAATCAATTGCAGCTACACAACTGGCTAGCTCAAGCTGCAAAGTAGATTTTATTAACCAGATGGAAAAAAATCCTCCAACAAATTAAAGCCGAACTCCCCGGCAATCAATCCCAGACTTCGAAAAAATCATATACGCATATACATATATATATAATCCAAGAACCTTTGAGCTTTTTGCCGCCTTTTGCTTTATCATTTTCTTCCTTTGTGCTTGCTTTTTTCATTAAAACCCACACTTTATTTACGCTTGAAGCCCCAAGGAAACTTGAGCATTTTATGCACTTTTTGTTTTGGGGAGCACTGGTCCAGAAGGTTTGATAATCTGTGACACTGGCTTTGTATGCTCAAAAATAAAGTTCTGTTCAGAACAATACAAGTAATTAGATGGAGAAGATAAAGGAATTCTAACCGTATTATTATACTGTAACAATATAACATTGACAAATCAAATGAAACTAAGTTATTGTATTCTTACTATAAATCTTTGCTTAAACTCTATTTCACTTTTTACCATTTGATAACTCAAAACATCTTCCATGTTTGGTTAGGCTTCATGTGTTGTGAACAGTGGATAATCTTTACCCTATTCTCTTCTGGATTTCCAAATGATAGAAGGTTAAGAATTGAAACCAAAACTACAGAGGAAAGTCCCCTGGCTCTTGTGGAGATATAGACTTGAAACAATTTTGCCTTTCCACTTTGCTCGGTCTAATCTAGTGAATTGCAGGTTTATGTGAGGCCAGCTGGTAGCTATGTAATGGACCGACTAGAGTTGCAGCGGATTACTGTACATCCACGTGTTAATGAGACTGATCTAGTGATCCTAATTGGTAACTTTAGCATTCCAGCAGGCTTAAGGATTGCTGAAGCAGCTCTTTCGAGGCAAGAGGTACATCAATTAATTCTTCAACTTTGTTTTGCACTGAATTATGACTTTTACTGTGTTTGACTGGTCTTATTCATCTTAGGCAGAGTTACTTCCCGAGCTTGGAGCTGTGGTGTTCCCTATGTTGAAACACCCATTTATTGTTGGATTTTTAGTCGCGGAACTCCCAAGAACTACATGGGATAACGGAGGGATTAATGTGGAAGCATGGCCTGCCCAGGAGGAAATTTTTCCTTTGCCTCATAGCACAGATTTGAAATCATTGAATATCAAAACTTCAATTGACCACTCCTTTGAGACGTTAAAGTTTTCAGATGAGCAAAGATTAAATGCAATAAATATATCTCGTTCACTTGCAATGGCTTATGTGATGGATCAGGTACAACACTGATATGACAAAGGTGCTAAAAATACATCTTGTCTAGAATTCACTGCATTGATCTACATTCCTCTTATATATAATTATTTCTTCTAAAATACATAACTACTCTAACATCCAAAAACTTGTCATAATAGCATCTGATTGAACTTGATGAATCTATATATATGTTTGTTAGCACCAGAAATAAAAGAGAAGGAACTAAACCTTAACAGATCCTAGATATCACGAAAATATTGACATACACGGCTATAATGTAGACAATATTACATCCTTCTAACTATTTTTTATCTATTGCCATGAAATGGTTTGAGCATTTTGTTATTTATTGTTCTTGTTCTCTTTTTTTCTGGTCACACACAGTAGTTGTGTCATAAATCTATCTACAAACTAACACTACCCTTTCAGAAATCAATTCTGCTCCAACAGTCCACCTGGCAAAATAATATCAGGATGAGCAACTTGGTTGAGCAAGTAAGATTTGCACTGCAGCTGCACCTCTATGTGCCTGCAGTTTTAGGTGGTGACAATGTACAGTATACAGATTCAGAACATAATCATTTTTTTTATAAAAATCTTTAATGTGCAGATTCGGGGTTCTCTTTCCAGTATTCGAACTTTGAGTAAGATGTTATCTGTTCAGACTAGAAAGAGTGAGGTATGTGGCTCAGGAAATTTCCATCCCCAACTTTTTCTTTATCTTTCTTCACTTTCTTTTGCCCCCAAATAATCTGTTACATGTGATTTTTTTTTTTGTCATACTTCTAATGAAAGAGTAATCTGCCATATGACCCTATGCAGATTTCATATGACATTGTTCAAGACATTTTGGAGCAAGGTGATTTCTTGAGTGATACTCTTCAGGGACTCCAGGATGCTGTTTCGTTAACAAAGGTACTTCACTAACTGTGCCTCTCTCTCACACACTCACTGTTCTTCTGTATGACTCTGACTGAGAAAGGAAGGAGAAAGATTGAGACAAGCCCCCTTATAAGTTTTAGACAGCTACGATCTTTCTGGAAACTTGAAAAGGTTACAAACTTGAGTTCATTCAATACTAAGAGCAAGTTGGCAGCTTCAAGAGCACAGTGTAAGAGGGCATAAATTCTTGTCATGAACTAAAATATCTAACTTTGGAGGATATCCATAGAACTAAAATATTGGACTTATCAAAAATCACTTAGGCCTCATTCGTTTTCATTAAGATTAAGACGTCTGAATTGAATGCACATCTGAATATTAAGATATTTATTAAGATTTAGATATCTAAATCTGAATACACATCAGAATATTAAGATGTTGCATTAAGCTTTGAATATTAAATAGTTAAGACTGTTATTCAAGTGTATAAAATTTAGCTTTGTTAAAAAATAATAAATACAAATTTTTTAAAAAGAATACTAATTGATCTAATAATATCAATAAAATATGTTAAATTTTGTATGGAAATTGGTGGTGGTAATGATTAATGATGTTGATTGTGTCTCGATTTGGGATGGTTTTAACTAATGGTGGTGGTTATGGATAGTATCTTGTGGTATAATGGTTGACAGTAGTAATTATCCATGGTTGTTGGTGTTAGTGGCGGCAGCTGATAATTAGTAGTGGAATGATACTGTAATCTAATGGAAGAAGTAGTTCTTCTATTCATAAATATACAAGGTATTTATACAATTACAAGGAATTCTACAGAAGAAATCAATCAAAACATATAAAAAGATAATATTCTACAATTACTCTTATTATTCGGTAATATCTTGAAATCTCTCTGTGATTCGTTTCTATATTTTGTAACACTCCCCCTCAAGATGAAACATATATTGATCAGCCCAGCTTATCACAAAGATAACTAACTCATGTTCCATTCAATGCCTTGGTGAACAAATAAGCTAATTGTTCTTCCGTCTTCACATAGCCATTGGAAATCAAACTTTTCTGAATCTTCTCACGAATAAAATGACAATTAACCTCAATGTGTTTAGTTCTTTCATGATACGCCAAATTTGAGGCTATATGAAGAACAAACTGATTATCACACTAGAGTTTTGCTAGTGTTAATGCTTCACTCCAATATCAGATAACAAATGATGTATCCACATAATCTTACACGTGATTGTGACATAATTCTATTCAAATTCTGCACTAGATCGAGATAAGCACTTTGTTTCTTACTCCTCCATGATACTAGGTTTCCTCCAAAAAGAAAAAAACATAATAGCCTATTTTAGATATTCTATCAATTTTGGATCCTGCCCAATTAGCATAGGCAAAAACACTGAAAACGTGTATGACCATGATTGCTATATAACATGCCATGTCAAGGAGCTCCTTTCAAGTAACAAAGAATCTGTTCTAAAGCTTACAGTGTTTGATTGTGACATGGACATAAATTGGCTATTAATACTTACTGCAAAGGCATCTGGAGGGGTCACAATGAGGTGGTTTAACTTCCCAACTAACCTTTTGTATCTCTCTGGATCATCAAAAGGATCCCACATCTTTCATAAGATGCACATTGGGGATCATTGGAGTACTGCAAGGTTTTGTAGTCAAACTTTACATTGTCTGCAAGCAAGTCAAGAATACACTTTCTCTGAGACAAAAATTCTCTTCTTGCTTCTGTTTACTTTTATTCCTAAGAAGTTCTACAGCTGACCCAAGCCCTTTGTATGAATGCTAGTTTGCAGGAAAGACTTGAGAGAAGAGATTCCCGCATAATCACTTCTTGTGGTGACAATGTCATCAACATATACAACCAATACGATAGTTCTAGCTACGGATTGTCGGTGGAATACAGAGTGATCACATTTGCTCATTTTTAGTCCAAACTCCTGAACTACCTCGCTGAACTTGTCAATCTAAGCTCGGGGACTCTGCTTCAAGGCATACAAAACTTTTTCAAGTGACAGACGTCTATACTCCCCCTGAGCAATAAAACTGGGTGATTGCTCCATATATACTTCCTCTTGAAGATCATCATGAAGAAATGCATTCTTGATACCCAGCTTATGTAAAGACCAATTCTCCAAAGCAGCTAGGGAAATTAATAGTCGAACAAAAATGAGTTTGACAACTGGAGAGAAGGTGTGTGAATAATCTACCCCGTAAGTTTTGGCATAGCCTTTACCCACAAGTTTGGCCTTAAGTTGGACCACTGAACCATCTGGATAGACTTTAACTGTGAAGACCCACTTACATCCCACTGATTTCTTTCACGTAGGTAAATCCACCAAATTCCACGTATGATTTTCCTCTAAGGCATGTATTTCCTCAAGCATTGCCTCAGACCATCCAAGATGATCCAAAGCCTCCTTAACTGTTTTGGGTACAGACATAGAGTTTAGAGAGACAATCAAAGATCTAGACGGGATAAGTGGTCATTGGAAACAAAATTAGCAATGGAATGTATGGATTCGCAAGTACAAGTACCTTTGCGAAGAGCAACAGGGAGGTCAGAATTTTCTGAAGGATCAAGTGGGGGAAGGGATAATGGCAAAGAAATTGGCGCAGGACATGTTTCATTAGTCTCTCTCCTCCTAAAGTAAACTTTAACAATTGGTAGTCATCCAAGCACAGACGAAGCAGGTTCTGAAGGCACAATAGTCGATTGGTGCTCAATAGAAGAACTGGGAGATAGAGGAGCATCATTTGATTGTTCTTTCAAAGGGTGGATAACTCGATAACTAACCACTCATTTTCCTCCTTCTGACGAGCAGAAATAGGAGATGCATAGAAAAATGGTGTAGTCTTTGAAAATACTACCTCGTTTGACACCAAATATTTGCCAAGTTTAGTAGAATAACACTGACATCCCTTCTAAAGTCGAGAATAGCCAAGGAAAACACATTTCAATGCCTTAGCATCCAACTTAGTAATAGATGGTCGAACATCTCGAACATAGCATGTATTTCCAAATACTTAGGTTCCATCGGGAAATAGGGACTTGTTTGGGGAAAGAACGCTATGAGGCATGTTACCAACAAGCACCTAGATGGCATGCGCATTAATAAAGAAACAAGCTACAGAGACCGCATCTACCCAAAAATAGTTAGGAACCTTCATTTGGAATAAAAGTGTCTGAGATGTCTCAAGTAAATACCTATTCGTCCACTCAACGTCATTTTGAAAGGGTGTAACAACACATGAAGACTGATGGAGAATATCATATTGTCTCATGAATGACAAACAATTCTGGCATGTATTCTTTGACATTATCACTCGTTAGGACATGTTTCGTAGCATTGAACTGAGTTTTAACTACAGAATGGAATCCACAAAGTGAGTAAACACTTAGGAACAACTCTTCATAAAATAAATCCAAGTCATTTTGAGAGAAATTATCTACAAAAGTAACAAAATACTTATGTCCAGTTTTGGAAACAATAGGACATGGTTCCCAAACATCAGAATGAACTAATTCAAAAGTTGACTCAACTCACTTATTAACCCTTGGACCTACCGAGATGCGATGGATTAACTAATATGACTCACAGTCTAAGGAGGAAATGTTCTGAAACTGGGGACAGAGTTTCTTTAACATGGGTAACGGAGGAGGTCCTAGTTGACGATGTGCTTCGAATAAAGACACGACATAGGAGTAGGCACTAAATCGAGGCTCTCATTCATCAAGAATAATAGATCATTGGATATATATCCTTACCAATTACCTGATTTGTTGGAAGATCACGAAACAAACAATAATTGGGAAAGAATGAGATATAATAATTAAGGTTTTTGGTAATTTTACTGGGCCAACTTTGGTATACTTAATACAGATGACAAGGTAATAAGTAAGGCTGGTTTAATGGCCCTTGATCCCACAATGCTACAAGTTGAACCATCGGCTACCTTCACAATAGAAGGTGTTTTATGTGGTTAAAAGCTAGTACACGTTAGAATTACCTGTCGTGTGATGATTTGTGGAACCTGAATCCATCACCCATTTGTTCAGTGAGGAGAAAAGACATATTTTTCTTGACTCTGCAAATGTACTAACTGAAATGGGTTCCTTAAGTGATTTTTGAACTTGAGAGAATTTCGCATACTCATCCGCCAAAACAAGAATTGTCGTCTTAGTCATTTTTCTCACCAATGTGTCTAGTATAATTCTTGACAGAGACCAAAAAGAGTTCAACAAGTCTGACTAAGCTGCTCCTCTCAAATAAATCTACCAGATTGAAGAAATACACGATATTTTGTAGAATCGGAATGATCTTCAAATAGAGATTCAACACCAGAAGAATACCAGAACGTGTTGTGATTGATGAGAAGATGCCAGAGCAATAAGCAAAAAAAAAAAAGCAAATATGCTAGACCGCACGTCGGTGAGTGGAGGACAGAAACGTGGTACAGGTAGCGCATGAGATTCACTTGCTATCACTCAAACCTGAGATGTCCTTTCCGGACATAAGTCTCCTTCTATCTTTTCTAGTTTGATAAATTTGCCACTCCTAATGAGTGACCCAAACTTTACTTAGGTTGGCGGGAAAAGAATTGAACTTGTAAACAAAAAGTTTGAGCCTCAGGCTCTGATACCATGTAATCTGATTGAAGAAGTTGTTCTTCTATTCATGAATATACATGATATTTATACAATTACAAGGGGTCCTATAAAAGGAATCAATCAAAACAATTAAAAGAAAAATATTCTATGATCACTCTTATTATTCTGTAATATTTGGAAATCTCTTTATGATTTGTTATCATATTTTGTGACACTCCCCCTCAAGATGAAGCATAGAAATTGATCATGTTCAGCTTGTCACAAAGATAACTAACTTGTGTTCCATTCAATGCCTTGGTGAACAAATCAGCTAATTGTTCTCCCATCTTCATGTAGCCTGTGGAAATCAAATTTTCCTGAATCTTCTTACAAATGAAGTGGCAGTTAACCTCAATGTGTTTAGTTCTTTCATGATACATCAAATTTGAGGATATATGGAAGAGCAACCTAATTATCACACCAGAATTTTGCTGGTGTATAATCCTTCTAATAGCTAATAGTGGTTAGCAATAGATAATGTTGACTAATAGCTATGAACAACCATCTTTGTAGACATTCTTAAATAGACATCTTAATGATATTACGACTTTGTTATAGATCTTAATCATATAGACCTATTCGCCCCATTAAGTGGTTGTAAAATAAGAAGTAAACACACTTAATGATTGAGATTAAAACCTTAAAAACAAACAGATTCAAACTTTGAAAATGAACAAACTTAATATCTAAGATTTGATTGATTAAGATTAAGGCCTTCATTAAGTGTTAGCAAATGAAGCATTAGAATAATTGCGAAAGATAAACATCCTAGTTGAGCCGTCAAAATGGCTTAGCCCATGGGACCAACCCAACTTCACCTGTTATTGGAGTAGATTGGGATATGATTTTTCAAACCCATTTAGAACTAGGGCTTATAAGCTCGGCCCAACTAAGCCCTTAGCCTTTAAGGCTTTAATGAGGCTAGGTCGGGGTCAGCCCATAGGCCCAAAATATTATTTAATTTAAATTAAAATAATTAAAATTGTAAAGCGTAATTGTTCTTTAGTTTACAAGTTTGTTTTTTTAAATTTTCTTAACTTATTTATTTGTGAGAAAAGATGATTATTTTTTTTTAGACGTAGGTTGAGTCAAATTCATGATAATTTTTGGTCATATCTGATTTGAAAATGTTCTCATTTCTTGATGTTATATATTTCAGATATGAGATTGTAATTGAGAGAACCTCTAATCATATGTATAATGCATATTATGATTGTGATTATTATGTTCTTTCATATAATTTTGTTAAACATGTTAAAAAGCTTAATATATTGACGGAATTTTAAGTTTGAATTTAGGTTGAAAAGAAAAAAAAATTATAAAAGAAAAGGGCTGGCGCGCCCCAACCTGCGGCCCTACTAGGTTTGGGTTGAGTTTGCCATTCAAGGCCCTTTCAAATGAAAAGCTGGCCCGTCGTGGCCCTTCAAATTTCTTAGCCCGTGAGGCCTGGGTGGGTGGGCTGCTAACCTGTTTTGACAGCTCGAGACTCCTACTCTTGTTGAAGGTTCATTTACCCTTCATCATATTTGTTTGTCTTAGTTTCTGCCTTGCCTATTGGTGATTTTGAGAATAACAAAGAAAAAATATTGAACATATTGGCTTATGCCTTTTCAGGCTAATATAATGTGCTATAGGGAAGAAACATTGAAAAGGATGCCTAATTCAACTCACCCTGACCAGGAGTCGGCGAGGTCACAGTTATCCGATAACTTGCCTCAGAAGCTAGAATCTTTCTCTTCAAAATCCAAGGATCTAGAAATACCAATGCCACCTCTTGCTCTTGCACCTTTACGCCAGGAAGGAATCAGGTAACTATTGGCTTTCAAGCTATTTTTACTTTAAAGATCTATGGTCTGGAAAGCTACACATTGCATTATGTCAGCTTCATAAAATGTTTATGCATATGACAGCATGATACATACTAAATAATTGGGCAATTGGGACGGCAGAGAGTACTATTGGAATGAGAAAGTGGAGGGAGATTGTTCCTATTCGAAATTTCGAAAGTTCCCCTATTGATTGATGAGTCTCAGGAATACTCTGCAGATTGTCCCTTTTTTTTTTTTTCAGTCTGATGCCATATGATGATTGATGGAGTTTTTGTTTTTGTGCTAGCTTGTGGAACAACACTTGGAGATTGCTAATTATTCCTTCTTTTTTTTGTCATTTTCCTGTTCATCCCTTCCCCTAAAAGACCATGCAACATTTCGGATGTACTGGTGGATTTGGTGGGCGCAGTGGCGCCTTTAGCACACGAGCAGAGGAGAGCTGTCTTACTTTCTGAGGTTCCAAGATCTTTACAGGTACCCGTCGAAGAGCCTGCTCTACGCCAGGCTTTGGGTAATTTGATCGAGGGGGCTTTATTGCGTACACAAGCTGGTGGGAAGGTTGAAATCATTGCTGCTGGAGCACCTGCAGGTGGTGCTCTTGTTATAATTGACGATGATGGCCTTGATATGCACTATATGGTATGTGTCAAGAAATCTATTCAATATCATGATCACTGAGACACTGCCTGATATTAAGATGATAAAATGTGGCACTTAAATGCAAATATGATCTGAATAATAAGAAAGGAGTATGCTCATGGCTAAATTTATCAACTGGCTTTGTTGTGTGTGATAGAATTGAAGTATTGTCTCCTTTTACTTTTGTATAGACACAGATGCACTCCCTAGCACCTTTTGGGGTAGACCTATTTTCTGAAGATAGGGTAGAGGACAACATGACATGGAACTTTGTGGCTGGACTAACTGTTTCTCGAGAAATACTGGAGAGTTACGGATGTGTAGTGCGGGTGATTTCACCAAGAGTAACAGATGCTGCCATTGGAACAGGAGGAACCCGTATAGAACTCTGGTTTCCCTCTTCTTCTGCTTCTTCCGGCGTAGATGACCCTTCTCATGAGGTCTAAAAAAATTGGGAATTTGACTGTCATTTATCTAGCTGTTAAAAGGGCAAGAAAATACGACAAAATTCCTGATTAATCCTTTGCAGATGCTGAGATGGAAAAATTGAAAAGAACATGTGCTTTTCTGATTCATCTAGTGACACAAATCTGCCAAACAACTAATTTCTCTCCTACTGGTATTGAGCAACATGAAGGTATAGCTAATAATACCACAAGGATGGATGCTGCAGGAGAATGTCCTGATTCTTTTGGCTTCATCAAACACTTCCTCTTGCAGGTCAAGCCTTCTACAGAAACTGCAATGCTAGAAGACTTCTGTATAATACTTTAGCATAGTAGTTATTTCCATTTATCTGTTGTGGTGCTAAAAAACATTGTGATTAACCACGAACCTATTGCATGGAGAAAATCTGCCTATTGTATAAAGCAGTGTACGTCTACAGATGTTCCAGATTGAGCTATTTGCATTGCTGGGGCTTTTATCGGACAGGAAGTAGCCGAAGAGTAAACACACAAGCACACTTTAGAATCTTAGTTCCCAAAATCCCTTCCCTGCAGCTATGTTTTCCAGAAATGTCGGATATCAGAGTGAAAAATATATCAATGCCTTTCATGTAAATTTTAAATGACAAAAGCTTCTTTATCAGCTTATTCTGTTTCTCTAATTTATTTTTCAGAATTGTGTTACGTAAATTATTTGAGAAAGACTCCTCGTATTTGCTTCTATACTTCTGACTTTACCTCATGCACCAACAGTTGAAATATCATAGTAAATTATTCCCTTTCATTTCCAGATGCTTGCATTTTTTTACTGTCAGAAATTTGTAGCTTGATTAGCTTAGTTATGTATAGGAATAATAATGGGTTTACGAGTTATATAGTATTGTATCATATAATTGAATTTTTGAAAAATGTTGCTAAGGTAAAACAAATCTGGAGAAGGGTCAAATATGGTCTAAGACTATGTAAAATTGAAGAAAAATATTTTTTGTTAATAGTTTGATCATTCTTAACGTTATTACTTTGGTAAAAAGTATCCCTATTATTAGAACTTTGATTAAAAAATGTCTCCACTTTTATTTTGGGGTAATAAATATATTCTTATTTTCTTTCTAAACACTCTATTTTTCTATTTGTGTTTAAAAATAAGAGAACAATATCATTTGACAGTGATTGTTATACTGGGATTTGATCATATAAGTTGCCTAGATATTTCCTCATTCTAGATGTGGAAGCAGAAATTGGTGCACATGGAGGCTAAAATAGAGGACAGTTTACCAAAAATTACCCATGTTTCTGCCATGGCTGCAAATTTCCTTCTTCAGAGCTGTGAACTTTATTAATCTTATGCTTTGTAGACTCTTTAAATTGATACATTCCATATTTTTGTGTGTTATATGGTTAAGTGGGTCTTAATATTGTTGCTTAAAATATCTTTTGTTCAAGGAGACCGGCAATTAATGATGATGTCACATACTAATGATATTGCATATCATATTGGAGCAGGGAAGAATGAAATGAAGGCTCCTGTATGGGCAACCAGATGAGAATTTGTCAGCGAGCCTTAAAGGTAAGTTCTATGGAATGATGGCTAAATCAGCACTATTATATGGAATAGTATTAGTAAGTCAAAAATACTCATATTTTGAGGATGAAAACAATTGGGATGAGGATGCTTCATAAATATATGAGCATGTTAGGACTTAGGAGAGAGATGATAAAGAATAAAGTTATAGGTGATAGGGTAAGCATGACTTTCGACTGACAAGACGAGGAAAGTGAGACTGAATCAGCGCAAACACTAGAAGAGGTAGTGCAAGGATATATACATGAGGAGGTGTGAGAGGTTGTCTGTAGATGTGACCTTATATAGGAAAATATGAAAATATAGAATTAGGGTAGAAAATAAGTAGATAGTTGAGTGTTGTCATAATTCTAGTAGTATAATTTAAATATCACATATTTTTTTCCTTCAATGTGTACGAATATCTAAGGGCAAAGTGCGTATATATACTCTACTCTCCTCGTGCTTTACTTGTGAATTATACTAGTTATTTTGTATATGAGTGTATATGGACCGAGTTGGTTAGAATTTTTTAAAATATCATATCATACCATTTGTGCCAGATTTTGAAATCTATAAATCAAGGTAAACTAATAATACTCGAATTTTTCAATCTCAGATCTTTTGAGTTTTTTCAGATTTTTAAATTTTTCTGATAAAATATTCATACAAATATATAATTAACTTGTGATTCAAATATTTCTTTAGTACTACCAAAATGCAACTATTTAGAGTGTTTCTTAAGAAAAATAACCTAAAATATGATATAAGTGATGACACTAATATATTCAACAAACAATAATAATCAAATCGCATAAAACAAATAAATAAATCATAATAAAAATGATCATCATTTCAAAGTGCTAAATTATGCTTAAATAAGTCTAATGAGCATTAATTACATCACTAAACATTCACAAAAAATTAAAATCAAGTTATTTGTCTAAATCAATATAAAACTAGATAACAAACATTCAACATTGCTGTCATTCTTAGATTTGATTTTCTTTTTTCTAGCCAGTATTAGTATTGATTTGAGTTTTATTATAGTTACTATATCTATGAACTCTAACTTTTATTGGATCATTCAAAATTAAGTCAAACTTAAAATAATATGTTAAAAGATAAAAACTATGGAAAAATATAAAAAATATTTATAAATTATATCAAAATAAAAATTTTACTGTATTAAAAAAATTTCAATATATATAACTATAACATCAAATTTAATTTCGAGTTGACTTTTTAAAATTAAAATCAAATCAATTCAATTCGAAATTTAATAAACGGAAAAAAGAACAAATGGTTGGTATATACCCTTTCGATGTATCATACACTTTGATTTTGTTGAAGTGAAAAATAAATAATAAAATGAATGTGGCCTAAAAGTTGTAGAAATTTGGAAGAAAAAAAATATGTGATGGGATGACCTAACTACCTCATTCTTGTTCTAAGTATATGGACCAACCTATTATATAGTCGCAATTCAATTCTATCTATGAAACCCCATCCCACGTCACACGTCAATATAATGTTGCAATATAAATTTAATTGGATTCCTAAATTTTAGAAAATGTCAAAATTATTTATACATTTAAATTTAAAATCAAATTTTATCATATACTTTGAATAATTGATTTTTTTTTATTTAATTGAATTTTTAAAATAGCTATTTACGCCTATATTATCAACTTCTCTTTCTTCCTCTTCTCTTTTATTTTTCAACTTCTTGAAACCATGCATCTATACATACTCAGTACCTGTTGTAGTAAAATAATAATCATAAACATAACATTAGATTTTGTGATAAATTCATAAAAGGATTATTCTACTAGTATATTAATAAACTTAAATAGAAATTTGTATATACTAGGTTAAAAAATAAATATTATATATAATATGTTATATTGATGGAAGATTGAAAACGTCAAGGAAAAAATAGACATTGCATAAAAGAAAGTGGAAACCCGAGAGAATATCTATCATTTATAGTCCAGGTGAGACTTTGATTTTTAAAGCAAGTTGAGGAGTGAAAATGATTGTTACTATTGTTGGAGAAAAAATAAAACCCTTTTCCCCTCAACCCCAAGATCTCCGCCCCTTTTGTAAAGAAGAGAAAACTGAGAAATAAAACAACACAAGAATTTAATGTGGAAAACTCAAAACCGGGAAAAATCACAACCATTGTCAAAAGACAACAACCGACCACTATGTGAAAATTTTTTACAATCACATAAAACCTCAATACATTCT
>JAOTQJ010000091.1:7292248-7314055 GCA_025642045.1 Solanum sejunctum | reverse complement strand
CACCAATTTCTTTGCTGCATTAACATGCTTTCTAATAACTACAATCCCCCAAATGCTGATACTGAAAACCACCTGTGTCTTGCCTATATTGATATAGAATATTAAATACTAGCAATAATTTTCTATAATAAGTGGTAGGAATGAATAAATTTTTCAACCTTTTCAACCGTGCAAAAGAAAAAAAAGAGAGGGAAAAAGGGTTAGTGTTTTTCAATAGTTATAATTATATTAATTATCATTTATGATTATAATTTAGGTGACTATGTAGCTAAATTTATTGTATAAAAGATAAGTTTTTTGTTTTGATATATATTGTTATATAACAATTCTAGTGCTCCACCATATCCCTTAAATTATGTGTATTTAAGTTGCAAATTTTTAATTATTAAACTACTATTTAAAAATAGTATAAAAAATTTGAGATACAATTTACTCGGTTCTTCAATTTTCTCCATCGTTCTTCGTCAGAATTAAACAACCATTTAAAAAATTGATATTGATATTTAACAAATGAAATAACTAAGAAAATGCACAGAAGACAAATAAAATAAATAAACATACAATAAATATAATTATTATACAACCTCAACGTGTATACATATCTTCCCAAATCCTTTACGCCTCTCCGTCGTGAAAAAGCTACACAAAAGGAGAGGATTTGACGGTAAAACAATGGCCACCGAAGCACCGGTAGAGGCGAGAGAGGTTCCACCCGGCAGAGAGAGCGGAGAAGCAGCCGCATAAGCTAGAGAGGAAGTGGACCTTCTGGTTCGATAATCAGTCTAAGCCGAAACAAGGCGTCGAGTTCTCTTCGAAAAGCTTATACTGTCGATACTGTTGAGGAATTCTGGAGTTTATATGATCAGATATTCAGGCCCAGCAAGTTGACCGTGAATGCGGACTTTCATTTGTTCAAAGCTGGGATTGAGCCCAAATGGACTGCTACGAGCAGCAGAAAGGCGCATATGTAGCTTGAAACTCTGATGGCATTGGTCGGTGAGCAATTTGATGACTCAGAAAATATATGTGGTATAGTTGCCAGTGTGCGTAGGAGTCAGGGTAAACTTTCCTTGTGGACTAAGACTGCCTCAGATGGGCATTGGTAGGAAGTGGAAGGAGATCATTGATGCTGAAAGAATATCTTACAGTTTCCATGATGATTCTAAAAGGGAGAGATCAGCTAAGAGCCGATATACTCTCTAAATTTCTTTATCGTGTGGGATTCACATTGCTCCCTTAGTTCTATCAATACTGGAAATTGTACGATTAGCACATTTTTGCATTTGTCTGTTGCAAATTTTGATCTGATTATTGAAATTTATTCAACTGTTGTATGTTTTGAAAAAAAAAAACTCAACGTGTATACATATATTGATTGAATAAAATGAATACAACTATTATTACAATATGTATACAATAAAGGCGAAATGGTCTAATAGACCCTTATACTTGTATTCGATTGTATTTTGGACCTCTTTACTTGGTCCTTTGCCAACTGAATACTTATACTCGATTAAAATGAGAATTTTAAACCCCTTCAACCATGTGTGTATCTCACTCTTTCTTGCATAAATTACATGGCATATCCAAGTCACATATATTAATGATTGTCGTAATATCCTTGCAATTATCTTAATATCCTCACAATTATTTTTAACTATTAATTAAAAAGTTAAACAAATAGCAAAAAGTAATAAATTTTCTTCTTTTAAAAAAATAAAAATTTCTAAAATGACTTTCCACTAATAGATCTAAAAAGAAAATAGGTTATGGATCTTTCACTAAAACCTATGTGTATGCATCGGTCGGTTCGGTTCGATTTTACACATTATCGATTCGGTTTATCGATTTTTTGATTTTTAAATATGCAAAATCAATAACAACTCAATAAAATAATTTATATCAATTTTTGATTTATCAGTTTTAAGTCCTTAATGGTTTGATTTTCGATTTAACTGATAAGAATGAATTTTCATGAGAATTTGCATTAATAAAAGTAAATGGAGTATGAAGACTACATTTACTAACTTGCAAAAGCCAAAGGATAATACAGTAATTTTTATAATCTTATTGGGTTATTAGTTTACTCAATAACCCAATTGTAAAAATTGATATCGAACTAATAATCCAATAATTTTTTTTCAAAAACCATCAAAAACTCGATAACCTAATAACCCAATAACAATAAACCAATAATGTTTTTATCGGTTTGGTTTATCAGTCGGTTCGATTTTTGCACACCCCTACTAAAACCTCTAAAATCAGTATTTTACACTCTTCACAATTCCTTCTCTCCACTTTCTCGTTTCTCTGGTGACCCAAAATGACCAAATTCAAGAAATCAAATCGTCCATCAGATATCGGATCTTCAAGAAGTTTATATTGATTTGGTATGAGTTTTTTTTAAGGATAATGATGTCACAATTAGTGAAAAATGAGCGGCTCAAAATTATTGTTGCTAGTAATAGAGGTTTTGTATGTTACATTTGCAGCTTCATAGCGGTGGCTTTGGAGACCCTTGAACAGCCGCTTATAAATTTCTTTTATATTTTCTTTATCAACTTCGATTTTCAATTCCAATGACACCAAAGGAAGAGAAGCAACCAACAGAAAAGAAGTCGGCGGAGGAGAAGACGACCCCCCTCGCCAAAAAATATCCAGCAAAGAACAAGCCAAAGTCCGAGAAGAAGTTACCAAAGGGCGCCACCTTCAACGACAAGAAGAAGAAGAAGGCATAAGAAGAGCGTTAAGACTTATAAGATCTACATCTTCAGGCATTCTGATAATGAAATTTCAAGTAAGGTTATGGAATTCTTTTTGGGGGGGTAAAAGGCTATGAAAATCATGAATAGCTTCATCAATGATATTTTTGATAAGCTGCTCCGGAAGTTTCTAGATTGACACGTTACAATAAGAAGCCCACTATTACTATGAGAAATTTGTAAGGATGTTGGGTGCAGGCAAGAATAGGGATGATGGTTTTAGAAAGAGAAATAGAAATGGGGAAAGTGAGTGAAAAGAAGAAGGAAGTGAAAATTAATTTTAATTTTATTTTATTTTTTTATTTTATTTTATTTTATTTAATTATTTTTTAATTTGCAGTACATCTCACTCTCTTTTTGTGCGTGAAATTATGCAAATATGCTAACTCAATAATTAATTTGTCACATAAGCTTGGTCAATGATCAAAGAGGTTTAAAAGTTTCAGTTTAATCAAATTTAAGTGTTCAATTTTGCCCCCTAGTCTTAATATGCAATTGATAGTAATCTGCAAATAAATTGAGAGAAATCTCATTGATTTATGGGTTATGAAAGAGAGAATATAAAAGGAAGAATAGAGAGAGAAAAAAAAAGAAGGTTTGTTTATTTATTGCTCCATTAATTAATATATTTTATATGTAACTGAAAATTTGTTATTTAATATAAAATATATCCATATAAGATAAATATTTTAAACTATAGCTAAAGACTCTAAATACATAGCACTGTTTGTTATACCATGTAGTTTTTTTCAAAAACAAATAGCTATAATAATAGGTGTGTAATCATATAAAATTTATTAAAATATAAATTTTATAATATGACTCAAATTATATTAAATTCAAAAATATATTAGTCCAAAATGAATATTATGGATTAATATAATTGGACTAATTAATAAAGTCCAATAAAATATAAATTTAATTAAAAGCCCAAATTCAATTATTTGTGCTACAAAAGACAACCCACTTCATTAGTCCCAACATCTTCTCATCCAAAAAGCTCACTTGATGTCACGTGTCAAATGATGTAACATGCCAAGTCCAACAAAAAAAAGCCAATGGGATCATACCATGTGTCAAAATGACAAGCCCATTTCATTAAAGTCCAATATGTCATATCACTTAAATCTGATTGGCTGGGAGAAAACATGATTCCATAATGACTCCTCCATTCTACAACTATATATAGAGGTCTTCATAATTCAGAATTCACTTCAAGAATTCTAACAAGAAGCCAAAGAGAGTTCGTGGATCAAACGCGCAGATTTCTCTACAAGCAACAAAAATTCAAGAAATCAAAATCAAGCATTCAAATTCAAGAACGCATCAAGATCAAGACCACCAGATTCAAGAACAAGCTCGAAAGCCTTTGTACTCAAGTACAAGTCAAGATCAAACAAATCCATATCAAATTCAAGTTTGAGATCATCAAATCCATATATCAAGATCAAGACCACCAAATTCAAGATCAAGCCCAAAAGCTCTTGAATTTAGATACAAGTCAAGATCAAATCCATCAAGTTTTTCAAGATTTAAGATAAACCTAAAGAGCCCTTGAATTTATATTTGAAAAGGCGAATCAAAGGATGCATAGAGATTGTAGAACTCACTCCTTGAATAAGATACTACGATTATAGCAATATTTAGTTCCTTGAATAATATTTTCTAAGACGCGAATTTTATTGTCATATAAATTCTGGCACACCTAATGGGACAATCTCTACCTTTCATCTCAATTTTTCAAGCATCAAAGAATACTGAAATGGCTTCCAAAAAGATCTCCCAATCAACTTCCTCTAAGGCTGCTGATTCCAAGTTCTCCACTGAAGTAGAGAAAATCTTGGGTGTTACTTTTGGAAGTGTTGGAGTTGTTATAAGGAGCAAAGCCACTATGCTAGGACAACAAACATTACGAGTGTCATCTACACCAACTCCTGACTTTGGATCTTCAACGCCAAAGGGAGCGAGGTCCTCCCTTATACAAAATAATAACGAGTGTAGATGGCCTACTATATGGGGAATCTAGCCATGCACCTAGCAAGGTTATTGAGATTCAAGAGACTGAAAATCCTATGAAGCAAGCGTCGACTCTCAAGGAGCTACCAGTTTCTGTAGAAGGAATGATCCCACTTGATCAATTAAAAGAGTTCATTGAAGGGACCATTAAAAACAAGTATGAAGTCTCTCCCAAGTCTTCCCATATATATGTCAAGCCGTACACTGCAAGGATTGGTAGCCTTAAAATGCCTGTTGGTTATCATTCTCCCAAATTTCAACAGCTCGAGAGCAAGGGAAATTCAAAGCAGCAATTGGCATACTTTGTGGAAACATGTAATAATGTTGGGGCCTATGGAGACTATCTTGTCAAGCAGTTTATTCACTCTTTAAAGGGGAATGCCTTTGATTGGTACACTGACCTTGAACCTCATTCCATTGATAGTTGGGAGCAACTAGAGCATGAGTTTCTCAATCTCTTCTATAGCACAAGGGGCACAGTTAGCATAGTAGAACTCACAAATACTCGTCAAATGAAAGATGAATTAGTCATTGACTTCATAAATCGATGGAGGAATGCGAGTCTCAATTGCAAAAATACACTTAGTGAAGCTTCTGCAATTAAAATGTGTATCCAAAAAATGCACTGGGGGCTTCTCTATATCTTACAAGAAATTAAGCCGAAGTCCTTTGAAGATTTAACTACTCACGCTCACGACATAGAGTTGAGCATCTCTTCTACAGGAAAAGATATGATGCATGTCCATAATCCTCACAAAAGAAAGGATAAGCAAGAATCAAAGAAATGGAGCAAATTTATGTTCAAGAATGATAACAAGGAATCCATGAATGCCAACGCATCGCCTGTGAAATTCAGTACAAAGGAAAGTAGAAAGCAGAATGTGAAGACAACTTTTCAAGGACGTCTACATCAAAAGTTGACTTTAAAGGAGATGCAAGAAAAAGAATATCCCCTTCTGGATTCTGATGTTTCTCAAATATTTGATGAATTAGTTGAACTGAAGCTCATCGAGTTACCGGAGATGAAATGGCCCTATGAAGCTGGAAAAAGTGATGATCCAAACTATTACAAATATTATAGACTTTTGGGTAATCTTCTTGAAAAGTATTTCATCTTTAAGGACAAAGTCATCCAATTAGTTAGGGAAGAGAAGATTGTCCTTGATGATGAGAAAGCAAGTTCTAACCAAATATCTATCACTTTTGGCTCACTTGACCCAATCTAGATATATACTCTTGAAGAGAAGAAGTTATTAGATCTAAATAAAATCTAAATTGATAGAGATAATGATGAAGGTTCGATCCTCATGACTAGGCGAAGATGTAAGAAGACAAGTTCACGAAGAGAGTCATCTAAGCAATCGATAAGAGGAAGGACGGCAAGGAGATCAAAGAAGCAAAAGCTAGTCACACATCCAAAGAAAGCAAAGATGGAGGTGCATCACTACTAGGAGCTACAATGCCCTCCGACTTTGAGTTCTTGCCGAGTTGGTTTCACACTAGAACTGTTCAATACAATAATGAGGTATCATGTTTTAACACTAACAAAGGAGAGACGGTAGGTGAAACTTCATCAAAGATGTCTCTCATAGATAAAGAAGAAGTAATAGGTGAAACCTCATCTAAAGTGTCTCTCTTATCTTCTGAGAGGCCTGTAGAACCCTCTTCTCAAGAAGTACATACATGTGATACAAAAATCACATTTACAGAGAATGATCTCCTATTCGGTAAAAAGCTACATAATTGTCCTTTGTACATGATGGGTCATGTGCTATAGAAGAGGATAAATAAAATCTTGATTGATAAAAGATCTGGAGTTAACATTCTACCCACTCCTACATTGAAAGAACTGGGCATGACTGGGGAACTTAATGAAAGTCATCTTTTAATAAAAGGATTCAACCAAGGGGGGCAGAGGTCTATAGGCTACATCAAGTTAGAAATCCATATTGGTGATTTTCGATCTAGTGCGGGAATTCATATGATTGATGCAAAGACTTCATACAATATATTGCTTGGTAAGCCTTGGGTACATAAGAATAAAGTTGTCTCATCCTCTTACTATTAATGTTTGAAGTATCTTCAAGATAGAATTGAAAGGAAAATAGTTGTTGATGATAATTCTTTCACTGAAGCTGAGTCACACTTTGCTGATGCAAAATTCTATCTGAAGAATTACATTATGAAGGAAGCAAAACTTGATGATGTCAAATCGACCAAGTCCAATACGTCTGCCAATAAAATAACTTATGTGGTTGTTGGAAAGGTCAAGGCCAATATTGGGGAGTTGGAGTTCTATCCAGATAAAGAGATGATCATCTCCTCGAAAAAAAAGCCAACTTTTGTACCTCGTTATGTTCCTAAGGTAAAGAAAGAGGCAGGTCAATCATCTAATGTTCAAGGAAATGTACTAGGAGGGCTAACTTTTCCTATCAAACGCATTGATGCAATCAACTTGTCTTTAAAGTTGCTGGGAGAGTTTGTGGCTCAAACTCCACCTCAAGATATGTCACTCCCCATGAAATGTACAAAGGTCTTTGATCCAAATGCTTACAAGTTACTTGCAAAGACTAGATACAACCCTAATGAGACATCTAAATTAGGGAAACTCCCATCAGATAATATCACTAGGAAAGTACGCAAAGGTTTGGGTTATAGCCAACAGTCTCCAGTCTGTATCTCCATAAGAAGAGCAAGTAATAATTATATCATTATCAAAGATGAGTCTGCATCTTCTAACAAAAGGCCTTCTGTCTTTGATTGACTTGGAAAACCCACCACGAGAACTTTTGTATTCGAGAGACTGGGACAAGTGAAGAAAGAGAATAAAAAACATTAAAAAAGTTACCTAAAAGTGATGACACTTCACTTATCCAAAAGGATATCCAAAGCACAATTCCCTCTAGGATGAAGCGAAAAGTGGAACTCATGGTTTCATATGAAGAGGTACTAAAGGCAAAGACTTACACTATGGTTTACACCAAAGAACAGGAGGAAGATGAAGAAAGTGTAGGCTCCTCATATCATATTACAGCTTAGTTTTACCATATATTTGTTAGTGAGAGTGATCCACAAGAGGAAGACTATGCTAGATATGCTCCACCAGAACTGGAAGAAGGAGTGAAAGCCACAATAGATCACTTAAAGGAAGTTAACCTTGCATTGATGAAGACCCAAGGCCGACTTACTTGAGCGCCTTTCTAGAAGCTGATGAATAAAACATTACATGCTTGGGCTTAAATCCTAAAATAACAGTCCACTAATTGGCAGTCAAGAATGGTGTTCGTCCTGTGAAGTAGGCCCAAAAGACGTTTTAGGCCAGAGTTGGTTCTATTGATCAAAAATGAAATCAACAAAATCATTGAGGTAGGCTTTATTCATAAAGTTAAATACCCCACGTGGATTTCAAGTATTGTTCCCGTGAGAAAGAAGAATGGCCAAATTTGAGTTTATGTTGACTTTAGAGATCTCAACGAAGCATGCCCAAAAGATGAATTCCCACTGCCCATTCCAGAGATAATGATTGATGCTATAACTGGTTATGAGGCAATGTTATTCATGGATGGTTGTTCTAGCTATAACCAAATCCGTATGTCACCAAAGGATGAAGAACTCACTGCATTTTGCACCCCTAGAGGTATCTATTGCTACAAAGTGATGCCTTTTGATCTAAAAACATTTTGGTGCTACATATCAAAGGCTATGCAAAACATATTTGATGATTTACTCCACAAAAATATCAAATGTTATATTGATGACTTGGTGGTGAAGTCGAGAAAGAGAGGCAACCATTTGAAACACTTAAGAATGGTGTTTGAATTACCTGAAGATATCAACTAAGGATGGACCCATTGAAATGTGCCTTTAGGGTTTACTTCTGGCAAATTTCTTGGCTTTATTGTGTGACATCAAAGGATCGAGATTGATCAAGCTAAAATTGATGTCATCCTAAAGATGCCCCAACATTGAGACATTCATGAGTTAAAAAGCCTTTCAAGGAAAGTTAGCTTACCTGAGGAGGTTTATCTCAAATCTAGCTAGAAGATGTCAACCATTCAGTCATCTTATGAAGAAGGGTATTCCTTTTTAAGTGGGACCAAATGTGTAGCAAAACTTTTGAAAGTATCAAGACATACATGGCAAACCCTCCAGTTTTAGCAGCCACTATAACTGAAAAGCTATTGATACTCTACATTGCGGCACAAGAAAGGTCTATGGAGCCCTATTAGCTCAAGAGACTAGTGAAGACAAAGAAAACTCTCTCTACTACTTAAGCAAAATGATGACACCAAATGAGTTGAATTATTCGCCAATCAAAAAGTTGTTTCTAGTAATAGTCTTCTCAATTCAAAAGATGAAGAACTATTTTCAAGATAACGTTGTTTGTCTCATACCTAAAGCAAATTCCATCAAATTTGTCATGTCAAAACCATTCCTCAGCGACCGAATGGCAAGGTGGTATCTCCAATTCCAACAATTTGAGATCATGTATGTTCCTTAAAAAGTTGTAAAGGGACAAGCGTTAGCAGACTTCTTGGTAGACCATCCGATACTAGATGATTGGGAGCTAATTAATGAGCTCCCTGATAAAGATGTGATGAGCATCGAAATACAACCTCCTTGGAAAATGTACTTTGATAGGGCTATACATTATGGTGAAGCTAGTGTTAGAGTGGTGTTTGTCACTTCGAAAGGAGAGGTCCTACCATTCTCCTTCACATTGAAACAATGTTGCTCCAATAATGTCGCAGAATATCAAGCATTGATACTTAGTCTCGAAATGGTTGTCGACATGAAACAATTACAACTGCAAGTCTTCAGTGACTCTCAATTAGTGATTAAACAGCTTTTGGGAACTTATGAGGTCAGGAAGCTTGAACTGCACCTATATCACTATTATGCTCAAAAGTTAATAGGATGGCTCGGAGATGTAACCCTCCAACATATACCGAGAAAGAAAAATAAAACAGTTGATGCCTTAGCTGATCTAGCTTCAAGTCTGGCTCTTCTTAATCAAACGCAAGTTACTATCTATCAAAAATGGATAGTACCATCGTTGGGTGTAGACGAACATATGGAGAACAAGCTTGAGCATCTTGTTGCAGCTTTCGAAGCCAATAAAGAGGACTGGCGACAAGATATTATCAACTACTTATGTCATGGGATACTTTTAGAGGATGCCAGAAGGAGGATTAACATTCATTGTCGTGCACCTCATTTCCGTTACTATAAGGACATACTATATAGAAGATCATTTGAAGGGGTACTCCTTTGATGTCTGGGACAGGAAGAAGCAAGTCAACCTCAGCAGGAAACACATTTGGGAGTATGTGGATCGCATCAATCCAGATTAGAGCTCCACTTTCACATCAAGAGAACGTGGTATTATTGGCCAACCATGGTAAAAGATTATTTAGACTATGCTCGAAGGTACAAAGCTTGTCAATTTCATGTAAACTTTATACATCAACCGTATGAAGTTTTACACCTGACTATTGGATCTTGACCGTTTGATGATTGAGTATTAGATGTTGTTGGACCGCTCCAAAAATCTTCTAGTGGGTACCTATATATCTTGGCTGCAACATATTACTTCTCGAAATTGGCCAAAGTTATCTCTCTCAAGGAAGTGAAAAAGGAAACTGTTGAATATTTTATTCGAGTGAATATCATATACCGATTTGACATTCCTCGATACATAATAACCGATGATGGTAGGCCATTTGATAACAAATTGATGAATAAGATTTGTGATATTTTCGGCTTCAAGCAGCGCAAATCCTCTATGTATCATATTGCCGCTAATGGTTTTGCTGAAGCATTCAATACAACTCTATGCAATCTTCTGAAGAAAGTAGTCTCCAGGTCTAAACGAGACTGACATGAAACAATGGAAAAAGCCTTGTGGGCATATAGGACAACACATCGCATACCGACTCAAGCAACCCATATTCACTTGCTTTTGAGTAGAAGGAGTCATGCCACTTGAGCGATAAATACCTTCCTTGAGACTTGCTACTCAAGAGGGACTTACCGAAGAAAAGACCTCAATCCGATTAATTCTTAACAAATTGCTTGACTATGTCTCTTCGAGTTAGAAATGCTAGATGAAAACAGGCTCGAAGCTCTACAAAATCTTGAATGTTATCAAGCTAGTCTATCTCGTGCTTTTATCAAAAAGGTTCACCTGAGGTGCTTTCAAGTCGAAGACCAAGGCCTCGTAATAAGAAGACCCATTATCACTTTACATAATTCTGGGGACAAATTCACCTCAAAGTAGGATGGACCATATATAGTACAAGAAGTGTATTCAAATGGCGCTTACAAACTTATCAATGCGGATGGCATAAGGGTTAGTCCCATAAATGCAAAATTCCTCAAGAGGTACTACTCTTGAGGTGAGATGACGCTCCCTGACGTACGAGCATAAACTGCATGTTACTCCTGGACCGTAAGAGTATAAATTGTGTACGACATAAAAAAAATTAAAAATAAAAAAAAACACTCGCTTTTTCAAAACTACGTTGTGACTTGATCCTCTTCATTGAGGTACGTAGGCGCTTGGAATTATATTCTAAGTTCTGTTGTATGAGTGTGAAAAAGCCACATGTCCTCACTTGATCTCTTACATGAGAGTTAAAGCTCTAAGTATCTTTCATCAAACTTTAGAGTTATACCAAATGGCGGTGACTCAAAGGGGGCAAACCCCTTATGATATATGAGCTTCCTCAACAGTGTACTTGAAGTTTTCAAATACTCCAATCTGCAAGTTGGAGTCTGCAAATTCTCCAAGTTTGCAACTTGAACCCTTCATATCTCTCAAAATATGAAATTCGAAGCCTTCAAATCGTCCAAGTACGTGGGATGAAGACTTCAAATCCTTTACGAACGTGAGTTAAAGCCTTCAAATCCTTGAAGTACGCAAGTTAAAGTCTTCAAATCTTCTAAGTACGCGAGTTGAAGCCTTCACCTCCAAGTACACCAGTTGAGGTTTTCAAATCTTCAAGTACACCAGTTGAAGCCTTCAAGTCCTCTAGGTATGCAAATTGAAGTCTTCAGATCTTTTAAGTACGCAAGGTGAAGTCTTCAGGTTCTTCAAGTATGCAAGTTGGAGTCCTCAAATTCTTTAAGTATGCAAGTTGAAGTAAATCTTCAAGTTGAAGTCTATCAAGTTTACAAATTGAAGTCTTCAAATATGCAAGTTGAAGTCTTCAAATCTTCTAAGTATGCATGTTAAAGTCTTTAAATCATCCAAATATGCAAATTATTCAAGTATTTGGGGTCACTTGAAGCTTTCAAATCCTTCAAGTCTTCAAATTGAAGGTTAAAATCCACCATGGTTCTTCAAAGCCACTAGGTACGCGAACTTCAAGAAAATCCTCAAAGTTTACAAGTTGAAGCTTTCAAATTGTCATTCTTAAGGTGGGAACGCGTATCCATTCCTTTTCACCATAAAGATCTCTTATTGTCATTCTTAAGGCGAGAATGAGTATTCATTCCTTTGCGCGATAAGAATTACCATAAAGTTACCTTATTCTTAAAGCGGGAATAGTATCCATTCCTTTGCGCGATAAGAATTACCATGAAAATACCTTATTCTTAAGGCGATAATGTATATCTATTCCTTTGCGCGATAAGAATTATCATAAAATTACCTTGCTTAAGGTGGGGATGCGGATCCATCCTTTCACACCTTAAGATCATATTCTTGAAATACAATGGAGCTTAAATTCACGACCCTACAAAAAAAAAAAGGGGGACAAAAGAACACACACAAAAAAATAGTAATAAAGAAGAAGAGAAAGAAATTACCTTCACGTCGGCTCGGAAATATTAGCGGCAAAGATCTCTTAATCTTTGAGCAGATTCAACAACTTGGAGATCAATGCTAAAAAAGTAAAATATCATCCCTATTCATAGGGAGCAATGCATGCATGATTTAACTCCTAGTAGGATACCAATTAGCAGAACTAATCAGTATTTGCAAAGGATTTGTAAAAGTCCTACTCTAGTCAAGCTGCAGGCGGTGGGGTCGGACGTGTACTCTCCATATCCGAAATTGGAGACTGTCACATTTCTTTGTCCCCAGCAAATTATGGGTTATTGAAATACAAAGTTAAACTAAGAATAAGGCCATTATATTATTATTAGATTATAGTATAATATAATGAACAAAGGACGCATTTAATATATCAACTAAAGATTACATCAAATAGAGGCCATATTTTTTAAAAAGAAAAAAGAAATTTGGGTCAGTTTATTTTTACCATGGTAATATACTTTATGTATCCTTTATTGATTTTGGTACAAAAATAAGTGCATGTTTGACCCACTAGTCACAAACGAATTTAAGTTTGATAGTTTAAGTCTAGTTTTCAAAAAATATTTTGACAAGTCTTGAAGTAGGGGCATTTGTAATCATGTAAAATTTATTAAAATATAAATTTTATAATATGATTCTATTATATTTATTTTTAAAATATATTAGTTCAAAATAAATATTGTGAATTAATATAATTAGACTATTAATTAATTAAGTCTAATAAAATATGAATTTAATTAAAAACCCAAATTTAATTATTTGAGTTACAAAAGATGACTCACTTTATTAGGACCAACATCCTTTCATCCTACAGGCCCACTTGATGTCACGTGTCAAATGATGTGCATGCCAAGTCAAACAAAGAAGTCAATAGGATCATGTCATGTGTCAAAATGACAAGCCCATTTCATTAAAGCTCAATATGCAATATCACTTAAATCTAATTGGTTGGGAGAAAACCTGATTCCATCATGACTCCTCTATTCTACAACTATGTATAGGGGTCTTCATAATTCTAACAAGAAGCCAGAAAAAAGCTCGTGGATCAAATGCGCAGATTTCTCTACAAGCAACAAGAATTCAAGAAATCAAAATCAAGCATTCAAATTCAAGAACGCATCAAGATCAAGACCATCGGATTCAAAAACAAGTCCGAAAGCCCTTGGATTCAAGTACAAGTCAAGATCAAATTCAAGAACAAATCCATATCAAATTCAAGTTCAAGATCATCAAATTCATATATTAAGATCAAGATCAAGATCACCGAATTCAAGATCTAGCTCAAAAGTCTTTGAATTCAAATACAAGTTAAGATCAAATCCATCCAGTTTTTCAAGATTCAAGATAAAGCTAAAGAGGCCTTGAATTTATATTTGAAAAGCGAATCACAGAATTCATAGAGATTGTAGAACTCACTACTTGAATAAAATACTATGATTATAGCAATATTTTTTCATTCCTTAAATAATATTTTCTAAGACGCGAATTTGTTGTCATACAAGATGATTTAATAGTTAATTGGTAAATATATAATTTGATAATAAAATCTTACTAAATGCTAAATTTTTGCTATAAAAATAATTAGTAACAAAACTTACATCAATATATGGCTTTGTATCCTTTTTAAACTTTTGCTTTATCTTTATTTATCAAATATATATCATCATTGATAAACTTATATTTAATTTTATTGATTAAGTCTCTTATATAAATAGACATTAACAATATATTTGACTCTTACCATTGGACTGAACCAACAATACGATTTATGTAAGTCTTTTTATAGCTTTACTTTCCACAAATCAGCTATCGCTAATTAAAATTAAAAAAATATGTATAGATTATTTTTTAAATTAATTTTCTCGAATCACACTTCACAGTCAAGCTCGAAAAAGACTAAGGAAACGGTGTGCTAAATGAGAGGATGAATTTAGCTTTGAAGATGAGGTCAAAGTCTCCTCCCAGTCAAATGTTCTGACTTTTCTCCCATTTAGGCCACAAACCATGCAATTAATTTCATTTAATTGTTTCTTTTTTTAAATATGTTCTGATTATTGTAATTAAATTAGTCAACCTTATGACAGTTACGTATCTTATACATGTCCATTCCTAGATAGTTCATTGAACAAACAAAATTATACAATTTGAATGTCAAAAAAATAGAGTATATAATCAAATTTAGAGGAGTTGCAATCACCAAAATGGTGCAATTTGAATTGTAGCCGGGCCGGCTTGATGCTCAAAAGTCAAACCTAACTATCACAACAAATGTTGCTTTCTTCGTTCATTTTTACTTGTCTTCTATTTGACTTGACACATAGATTAAGAAGTAGTAAATAATAGGGGTAATATTACCAAATCACCATTTGAATATAACTAATACACTATCTTAAAAAATATAATACATAAATTACTATAATTAATGACAAAGATAAATTAGAAATTAAATATAAAATCATCTTTTGATTTCATAAGTTCGACAAATATTATTAAATACTTTAAAATAATATAGGGCCAAATAAAGATGGATGGATGGGAGGGAGGACCAGCAGTAACTAAACTTAGTCAAATTTGCTAAATATGGTATTGATTACTTTCACCCATTGGATGCTTTATTCTTCAGCATTTAATTTATTTCTGAAAAGAAAACAATGTTTTTAAACACCCAATTGTTCTTGCTACTTTGTTGGACCACTAACTTTTATTTTCTTGAATCTCCATATTGGATCTGCTCAAAATGCTTCTTCACTGTAATTATGATTTTGTGACAAGTGATTTGCAAATCATATGAAGGAAAGGGAAAAAAAATCTCATTAAGGCTTAAAATAATAATAAAATAAGTTAAGTTGGATTAATATAAAGTGCTCTTTGTAATAATGATCATCGTAATATTGTGACTTTAGTCGTCCTTCACTTGTTACCAAATCCACCAAAATTAGAGTTAGAAGCTTAGATGATTATTCAATCTTTAGTATTTGATTTGCATAGTTATTTTGATTTTGTCAAGTTAGTTTTAATAATTAAAAATATAGCTTTTGATATCTATTTAATTGCATGATAAATGATTAAAATTAATATTTAGTTATTGAGCTTTTAGACAAAATTTTTATTATCATTATTTTTTTACTGGTATAATAAGATATCATCTTGAGTATGAGTATTTTAGATATGCAGGGAGATATGTTAAAAATAATCAAATTTATTAATAAGGTGTTATTGATCAATATTTTTAGATATGTCTCGAGTAATGTGAATGATGAATAAATAGTGTTTTGAAAAATAAATACAAAAAATTTCTCTTTTTCTTAAAAAAAAATAAAAATAAAAAGATACATTGACAGAATCAATTTTTAAATTCTTTCAAAAATTATAAAACCTAGTTCAACAAAACTGCTAGTATGTCAAGATGATATCAATTAGTCACATAAAACACCAACTATATCTTGATAATATATCTGAAATAGTCATATTTAAAACAATATCTTATTAATTTAATTAATGAAGAATAATGAGAAAAATGTTTTTTTCTTATAGAATTTCTAAGATAAGGTGATATAATCAGTTATAGAAAACACAAATTTGACTATTTGAGTAGTTCGTTATATATCTAAAATATGCACACTTAATTAAGACAACACCTTATTAAATCTTATTAATGAAGAATAACAAGAAAAACAAAAATAAATTAAAGTACAAGAAGATAATAACATAAAGTTTGACTGAAACTCAATAATTGAAGATGATTTTAAAATTTTTTTCTAAAAATTTATAGTTGTCAAGGATTAATATACGTGTTTCTTTATCAGTGTGTAAGGGTAATGAATGATGTAGTACAATTTTTAATGCTATTGGTATAACTTTGTAGAGCTGTGTTCGAGCTTCACCTTGTTGGCTTATATATATATATATATGTGTGTGTGTGTGTGAGTATTTTTCTTTAAAACTTATAACTTTTGAATGATCGTTTAATATGTGAGATAGGATAAATAAAAATATCTCATGAGCTAAATATTTAATTATTTTTATCTTGCAAATTAAATAATCCTTAAATAATTAATAATGTTTTATAGTTTACCTAAATTTCTCTAAAATACATGTCCTCCTTTTCTTCCGAAAAGGAGTAGCTATACAAGTATTGGTTACCTACTATGTATCTATTTTTCTTTGCCTGATTAATAGGGGAGTAATCACTTTAGATTCAAATATAATTATTTATTCATTATTCATAAAAATAAAAGTAGAACATTGAAACCTTGGCCCATTCAGAAGTAAAAGATGTAAGTTGTTAGGTACGTTTTCTTAACATAAATATTGATATCCTTTCAACACAGTTTGTATTACTAGAAAATTCTATATTTTGGTATATAGTGATGTAAATAGTATTTTTTTTGTCTTTTATTTTAGTTATAACTTCGACTAGAAGAAGAAATTAGATTATTAAAATATAAAAATTAAAACTCATCATCAAGATGAAAGTTAAGAAATATATAAAATTTTGGAATTAATGTGTCAAAACATATATTAACAAACTAAAATTATAAAAAACAAGACTTCTTTTTGTCAATAAATAAATATTTGACTCGGGAAATATATAATATAGTGCTCTTTTAACATTCCTTTCCACCTTGAAAAAGAAAAATATTTGTGCAAATATGTAAAACAAATTACCAGCCAATAGGAAGTACCTTTTCTTCATCCACGTCAGCAAATTAGAACCAGACACATCATCACCTGGAAATTACTATTTTAAGTCTCTAATTTAATATGGGAAAAAAGTCCCCTATTTAGGACTCAAATTAAACAGTTACTTAGCATAGTCATCAGTTTTAAATGCTTCTCCCATATTATTCTTAAACATTAACTACTAATTTATTTTTAGTAGATAAACTATAATTCAAAGCAGACACTAAAAATCCAACCTTTTAAATAGGGAAAAAAGGAGTAAACAAAATCAATTCTACCTCTTTTGTTGCTTCTACTTTTCCCTTGCTCTTTTTCTGTCACCAAAACACAAGTTTTATGCTTACTACATCACGAATTTTCTTCTCCTTTTTCAAAGGTTTTTCTTGCTTCTGTTTGGTTCATTGTTAGCTACCTAGAAGGTTAATATTAGCTAACGTTGCTGTTGTAAGCTAAATCCAAGTGGGGTTCCTTTTCCTCTCTGAAAATCAAGAAACTGGGGTTCTATTTGTTGCTTCTCTTCAAGATTTTTCTGGGGAGGTAATTTTCTGAAAAAGTTGTGTCTTTTGCATTTATATGTTTAAAAGGTGTAATCTTTATGGATTACATATGTTTAGCTGGCAAGGGTTAGTTTTATTTTTCATTTTTGTTTTGTGCTTTTGTATATAGTATTGATGGGAACTTTGGTATGACAATTAAATTTGTTTGTCTGTTTAGGAGATGACTTGTGCATAGGAGAATATATTATTTAAGTTATATGTACTGACAGACCGAGTTTGTTTCTTGGATGGTCACTTGTAGTTATTATTTCGAAAGCTCATTTAATTTGTTGAAGAAAGTTGGAATCACGAAGAAGGGTTACTTTCTGAAATAATATCTTTTAGTTGATTGACCATCAATCCCTGCTATTTGTTTTGAAAGATGGGGTGAATTTGTTGAATAGCTATAATGTGAGGAATAAGTCAAAGAAGACACTCAGTGGCTTGTATTTGGGAACACAGAATTGAGGAATTGAAATTAGCCTAGTGCTTGATCTGGGGGGGGGGGGGGGGGGATGGGGAGGGGCTATTGAAGCTGCTATACTCAAAAGCCAATTTTCTAGCTGCTTTGTGGATTGTATAGTTACGTTAGGCACTCGTTTGGTCTTTGCTGACATTTAAGGTTTTTGCGCAGAGGCAATCTACTGTACGGGGAAATTTTTCAGCAGTTGTTTATTGGTTAAGAATTACTCTCTGAGTTTGTGTTGTGGACAATGATGAGATGCTAAGAGCTTGAGGCAAGGTAGTTAATTTCTAATTTGAACCTAAGTTTTTGTATCTGTGAAATCCAAAGAAGAGAACCTCATAAGCTTGCTCACTCTTTTTTTGTTTTTGTTTTGGTGGGTGATGCATCCTAACTTTGTGATTGCAGAGCATATCATACTTTTTTTTTGATATTTCAGGTTCTTTGTGCCATTGTTATGTTCTCTCTTTACTGAAAGGTGGTTGCTAATAACTTACTTGGGGTTCAGTAAAGCTGCTTTGATTACTTTGGTTGTACTTATCAATTGAGATACTGTATTTAACATGAGGAGTTTTGGACGCGGGTTCGTTAAATTTCAGCTTTTCTTGTTATAACAAATACTACCAAGTTTGTGATGTTATTGTCTGGTTCCGTGTTAATAGTTTGTCTAACACTTGAAGCATGTTCTGCAGGTCCAATTCCTTAAAATCAGCTGAAACTATGAGGCTTATGCTTTCTGTATGCTGCGGAACCATTTTTGGCTTATTCATTGGAATTTCATTTCCTACTAGTTCATTAACCAAGGTATGGATAGTGCCCTCCATTCTCGTACACTCATATAGTGGTCTCATTTGTGCAGTGCTGTAATTTGATATGTATAATAAAATGACTTCTTTTGGTTCCAATTTGGCAGCTAAACATAAGATCCAGTATTATAAGCAACTTCCCTATTGCTAGAGACAGAAATAATGTTGTGACAGACCAAAAGCATGCAGATTCATCAATCAAAATTCAGAATGCTACAGATCAACTGAAGGTATATCCTTCTTTGTCAGCTCAAAGTTGATTTTATTGTCAAGATAGTTTTCAGTTTTGGCAAGCAGTATGAACTATTGTTTTGCTGCAACTGTTATTTACTCTCGTACACCTTCCTTCTGCAGTTCTTCCAGAAGTGACAATTTTATAGAAATTTTAACCCGTCATGTTCTTGAGGTGTGAAATATAGCAAGTAGAATAGGATCTCTTTAAGTAAATGAAGACGTATAGTTGGATACTTAATACTCATGCAATATGCAGCCTTTAAAAAGAGTTTGTATGCACATTGAGTAACAGATGCTTTTCCATAGCTCCCTGCTTAAGCTGATTTATGGTCATCAACATGAATTTTTATTTTTTTGGACAACCGAGAGTCCCGGAAGGCCAGTACAACACAATTCGAAACTCAGTTGATAATGGACATGCCCCTCTACCCTTCTCCGCTTAATTACTAGGATTTTGTCTTAGCATTGTTCGAAACCATGACATGCGCCTAACTCACACATCTTGCATCTGCTCTGTTAGAGCAAGACCAAAGCCCTGGGGAGGTCATCGGCACTACTATTGAAGCTAAACATTCTAAATTTGAGCCTATCCTGCATATCAACTGATAACAATGCATAACAATCTTTTTACCTTTTCTTTTCTCAATATAACTTATTAGTTGCACATCTGCTAGATGCTTTTGCATCGTATTTAGGTAAGCGGCAGACACATGTTTGTCTTAGTTGACATTTGTAATTGCTGAAAAGCAGTCTAGGTTGGATGATTAAAAGAATCTATTCTTTAGTCCTATATCTGTATTGTTAGGGAGTCTAGAATTGTTTGAGCTTTCTAGAATGCTACATTGGCAGGTTCAAGCAATTTGCATGTTTTAATCAATACTTCCTTTCTTCTCTAGTAGAGTTTCCTGTGATGAGTTTTTTCAGCATGTCCTTGTTAGTTGATTGTTCTTGATTTAACGTATTAGTTTTATCCTCCTCACCTACTGCCTGTTCAATGTTATTCTCTCTTTGTCTTCTACACTTTTCTGCTACTTTCAAGTGCTGTCGAATCAACCTTCTCCAATTTTATCTTCTTTACTTCTTCATGTAATGGATGTTTAATGTTTGAGATTATGCAAACTAAGACAAAATCACATTTTAATCTGATAAGTCTTCCTTGTTCTGATCAGATTTGGGTCCCATCAAATCCAAGAGGGGCAGAAAGATTGCCTCCAGCAATTGTTACTTCTGAATCCGACTACTATCCCCGGAGATTGTGGGGAAAACCCAGTGAGGTAAGTGTTCTGTTACAACTACTGTATGAATACTATTGACCTACACTCTGGGCCTAAGGTGCTGACCCATGAATGATGTGGACTTAAAACTACTTCTTTACTTAGATCCTTCTATTGGTCCAGCTCATTTAGAACTGCTTGACAAAAAATGGAAGTATAACATTTTATCTCTGTTCTGCAAATTTAGCTAGAATACACCTTACAAAATGTTGGATAATTAATATGTTAGGCCATATCACAATCGTTTCTCGTCACTTGAGCTTGTAGAAGAATACTCTCTTATAAGGTTAAAAAAATCATCTTTTTGCCTGTTACTTTTAAGATCAAACTTAGTCTTTGTTACCCACCTCTGTCCTGGGTTGATTTTGATCTAGAATAAATCAAGTGCTTTCGTTACCAAAAAGTTGATTTTATTTGGATCAAGGTAGTTGCAATTTGCAAACTTTAAGAATGAAGACATTTTACTGAAGAATCCTGGATCTGTTTTTTTGGGAAGAGGCAGCTGCTTATCATATTTTATCTGCAGGACCTACCAGGCAAGCCAAAATATTTAGTAACTTTTACTGTTGGTATTAAGCAGAAGCGTAACATTGATGCTGCTGTAAAGAAGGTATATCATCTATTTTGCTCTCATAGGTTCCTCCTCTCTTCCTCTCTATTCCCAATTCTGTCTCATCTTGACCATGTTGTTGCAGTTCTCAGACGACTTCACAATTCTTCTTTTTCACTATGATGGTAAGACAACTGAATGGGATGAATTTGAGTGGTCAAAACGAGCCATCCACGTGAGTGTTCGGAAACAAACCAAATGGTAAGTAATATGACAAATAGCTTTGGACTGGAACTATGATCAACTTTAAGTGCTGCTTTAAACCATGTTTGTGACAAGAACTTTATGTATTTATAAGGTGGTATGCAAAAAGGTTTCTGCATCCAGACATAGTTTCCCCATACGACTATATTTTTATCTGGGATGAAGACCTCGGAGTTGAGCATTTTGACGCCAAGGAGTAAGTTTCGTGTTTTTTCCTGTGGTTAACAGCCTGATTTGACTCAATATCTTAGTTCTTTTGAATTGGTCCATCCAACCTCAGGTACATTAAACTTGTGAAGAAGCACGGTTTGGAAATTTCGCAGCCAGGTTTGGATCCCAGAAGAGGAACAACATGGCAAATGACAAAGAGAAGAGGTGATCGTGAAGTTCACACGTA
>JAOTQJ010000091.1:7253643-7269311 GCA_025642045.1 Solanum sejunctum | reverse complement strand
TCCGACCCCCCCTCACCCCGCAATGAGCGGGAGCCTTTTGAGGCACTGGGGTATGTTGTTGTTGTTGTTGTTGTATTTTTGAATTTTTATAAAACAATATTATTAACAAAATAATTCTACTTTTGAACTCTATCTAGGTATCACACATAATAAAAACAATAAATGGACACTTCAAGTAGCTTCTTTCCTTTTTTAGTGACAATAAAATTTACAAAAAATCCTATTTAAATTTATACTGTGTAGCATGGAACGAGGATACATATAAACTTGGAATCTATTCACCATCTTGCAAATTCATTTGACTTTGGAGGTGGCATTTGTAATTCAAATGGAGCAACGGATCCTGGCCTAATATGTGACATGGATAAAAATGATTATTTGAATTATCTTTGCAGTTTGGGTTATAATAATGATATGGTTCGTAATGCAACGGAATATTTTTTTTGATAAGAATAATTCTACTATATGTCCCAAAGAAGTACCATCTAGGTTGGATTTGAAGTTGCCTTCAATATCTATTCCCAGTCTTAAGAATTCAATCATTGTCAAGAGAACTGTTACTAATGTTGGAAATGTGAACTCTATATATAAATCGGTGGTTAAACCTCCAAGAAATATTGTAATTACAGTAAGCCCAAATGTCTTAGAAGTTTAGTTTCAAGATAAAGAAGATTTCATTTGAGGTCAAAATCATATCTACTAACCAAAGAAGGAGTAAATTCGACTTTGGAAGTTTGACATGGACTGATGGCAAACATTTTGTTAGAATTCCTATTGCCGTGAGAACATAAGTAGATGTCAAGGGAAAAAGATACATTTTGTACATTCCCTCTTAATTATTCTTTTGCTTTCGTGCTATTTTGCTTTTTGATGTAATTAAATAGTGTAATGAAGAATTAAATAAAATCTAGTTCAAATCTTTTTTTTTTTTTTTGAGTTTATGATTCTATATTTTTCATGTTGAATTGCCTTCAAGTCGGTTGAAACTTTTCATGCGGGTATAAAATTCGATATGTTTATACGATTCTAAATTTATTTAATCTAAAGTTATGTTTAAACATAAAACTTTTTGAAGATACTGTATATTTCCACAAATTTTATAAACTAACTACGAAAGTAATTAATGGTTCTAAATACTAATAAAGGATAAGAGCCAAAATCACACGTTTTTGTAATAAAAGGATACAAACACATACTAGAATTTTATTGATCAACTAAATATGTACTCAATAAAGATACAAACTAAGAGATACCTCCAACCATACGAAGTCTCAAATGATTAGGTTATTTGAATACTTGAATGTTTTCGGCATATGGAGACCAATTTAGTATTGAGTTTTAATGTCACAACTCAAGTCTAGGGCCTAGACGTGACACTGCATATGGAAACCAAAAGGGACCCCAAATAAACCTCTTTAGCATATCATTTATACATTCTTGGTCTTGGAAGCAAAGTAAACAACAATAAGAGAGTATAAACAAGGATAAAGGGACTAAGGGAAGTCTTTAATAGCCATCATTAAAAGGGTCAAAGCTCAAATCATAATTACACGACTTATCCAACAATACTTCTACCATAAATTGGGCAGAGGCCAAGACACTTTTTGGGCTCACCCTTTTAGTATCAAAGTTCAACATAAAAGATAACAAAAGTAGGAGTGCAAAGCTAGAGTCCTCAAACTTGAGAATTCACCAATAGCTATTCTTCAAGATGACCAACTATCCACGGGGAGGATGATCGTGAGGGGCTCTGATTCCTACATGATAACATCATATAGGCATAGAGTATATGTTAGTACATTTGAATGTACTAAGTATGTAAGATGCAATGCAACAAAAGATAGGCAACATAATGAAAATGCATATACATAAGCAAGAGATAGTATATTAGCAACATGGCATGCATGATTAATACTTGAAGTAAAACATGTTTATATAGAATACATGTGTAGGAAGAGACTATCATCATAGACCAAGCAAACTGATACTTGGAATCCAAGGCATATCACCCATTTGGAAGGTGATTGAGGTATCTACCCCTCAATTGGTAGTACAGGTCTGGCACCCCCCGACATATAACCCTCAACATGGTGTATAGTACGGGCTCAGCACCCCTCGACAAGGTGATTGAGTCATAGCACCCACTCAACAAGGTGTGGTCAACTTTCAACACTATAGATACTTTTCAAGAAATCAACATATATATACATCTCTTTCATCATCATAAAGTTACATAACTCAAAAGCCATGCAATAGACCTTTAATAACTCAAAAACTCTTAACCAGATATTTTATCAAACACTAAGCGGGTGTATAATTCTAGTTCAAAATCATGTAATTCAAGAATAAAATTGAAACGATCCCAACAAGTTCCCGAAAATGTGCCTTAAAAGTGCCCAGAATCGTAATTTTCATATATCTCAAAATTCTTCCATGATATCAAAAATTTGAATTCATATTCTTGATCAAGGGGTCAAATTGAGTGGAAAATGGGTTTAACCCCAATTTAAGGGCAAACGATTAGCAATTTCAAATTTTCAAAATGAGAATTCTAGTGAACTTTGTGCATCCTTGGCGCGATGCGGCTAGGGCCCGTAGATTTGTATTTTGTTGACTATTTTGCAAGTTCGGTCCAAGACTTTTAAGTCTTGAGCTAAGTGTTTTCAAACGTGAAAATACCTATACTTAGCCATTTTTCACCCTCATATCATTCAGAATATTCCCCAACACTTATTCAAAGACTTAGCCAATATTTTACTCCTAAACTCAAGTCTTAAAAACTCATATGGATTTAAGGGTTCTCATTCAAGCTTCAAGTCTCCATCTCCAATCTTCAGCAAGTTCATCTCCAAAGCTAATATATGTGGGTTTCTTTCATGGGTTCCTTTCACCCATGATACCCAAGATCCCTTCTACTCTAAATTGCATGATTTAAAGTTAATTTACTCATGAGTTATGTCTATTATGAAATGCACTGCACACTATGTTGGGGTTTATGAAATTATGACCATTTTGCTATGTTTTAGGCTATGAATCTAAGATCTATTGTGATATTTGATGAAGGATTTTGAGGTATATTGCTTGAGGGTGTTACCAAGTATCTATTGATGGTTTTATATTTTTGATAGTATGATTTCACTCTTGAATTGTATGGTTTTACACTAGCACTACACATCCACCAAGTGTTTGATAAAATATCTGGATTATGATTTCTTGAGGAATTAAAGATCTAATACATGTCTTATGAGTTGAATGACTATATGATGATGGAACGATAATGAAAGAAATGTATATATATATATATGATAATGAGAAATGTATGTATATGATATTATTTTTATAGTGTTGGGGATGATCAAGTCTCACTCGAGAGGTTGTAGTCCCGGGTAACCTTATTGAGGGGTTTGTACCCCGAGCTCGCTCGGGAGGTGGCAAGGCAGTGTAACCTTCTTGGGGGTTTATACCCATCAACCTTGTTGGGGAGTTTGTACTTCATCAACCTCATGAAGGAGTTTGTACCTCATGTGCCTCTCCAAAGAGGTGGTAGGCCTTGGATTGCACTAAGAATGGCCACTTCTTACACGTGTTATGTTCTATATAAGCATAATTTTACTTGAAGCATCATTCATACATGCCATCTTGCTATTATGCTATCTATTGAGTATTATTATGCATTTTGCTTATGATGTTTATCTATTGTTGCATTGCGTCCTACATACTTAGTACATTCAAATGTACTAATGCATACTCTATCCTTACATGATGTCACCATGTAGGAATCGGAGCATCGGTTGATCATCTTCCCCCTCCACGTGGCTAGTATGATTATTTATCAAGCTTATTGGTGAGTCCATTTTAGGGACATTGCTTATGATTTCTTGCTATGTCTAAGACTATCTTTCTTTTATTTATGTACCGACTATAAGGGTGAGCCCGGTTGCTTGTCATAGCCCTCGCTCTTATTTATGTAGTAGAGGTATTGTTGGACATGTTATGTATCTAAGCTATGAGCCTTAACTCTATTGTTATTGATGTCTATGATATGAAAGTGTTCCCTCAGCCCCGGTTGTGCCAATTTATTATCTCTTGATACTTGTTTTATTACTTTCGCGATAGGATGTGTAATGATGTTCTAAAACGTTTGCTTGGGGTCCTTTCAGGTTCCCCTTACGCTGTGTCACATCTAGGCCCTAGGCTTGGAATGTGACAAACTTGATATCAGAGCACTAGATTATTAGATCCTCAGAGTCCAACACACCACATCATTTAGAGTCTTTTTCATGGTTGTGTTGTGCACCACAACTATGAGCTAGAGGTATGAGGCATTTAAGAAATGTTTCCCTTCTTCATGTTCTAAGTCGTGCTATAGAGTTGAAGTAAGTTTTTCCCCTTAATGATTGTTCTTTACTATACTAGATCATGCCTAACAAGAAAGGGAGAAGAGCCCACACTCCCGAGGAGCAATCAACCAATGGAGAGCTTCAGGATGCTCTCACCTTGCTTGCACAATTTGTTGCTAATCAATCCAACTAAGGGGCCTAAGCCCCTCATGATCCTACATCTGCATCTTGGGTAAGAGACTTCATGAGAATGAATCCCCCAGAATTCCATGGGTCAAAGGTGAGTGAGGACCCTCAAGAGTTCATTGATAAAGTCTATAAGATTTTGTCTATCATGGGTGTGAGGTCGGAGGATAAGGCAGAGTTGGTGGCCTACCAACTCAAATGAGTAGCACAAAGATGGTACAATCAATGGAAGGAAGAGAAGGTAGTCAACTATGTAGTGCTTTGGGAGAAGTTCAAGGTGACCTTCCTTAATCAGTTCTTCCCCCTTGAACTTAGGGAGGCTAAGTTGGTAGAATGTATGAATTTGAGACAAAGGTCTATAAGTGTGAGGGAGTATACCCTCTAGCTCAACCAACTTTCAAAGTATACTCCACATTCAGTATCCAACTCAAGATCTAGGATAAATAAATTTGTGATGGGTGTTTTTGACTTGGTTAGTGAAGAGTGCCAGTCTGCCATGTTGATTAGTGACATGGACTTGTTACATTTGATAATCTATGATGAACAAATGGAGGAAGATAAATTGAGGAAAAAGAAAGGTCGTGAGGCTAAGAGGGCCTATCTTGAGGGGAAGTTGCAAAAGGGTGGCCGGTTTTATCAAGGCCAAGGGTCTTCTTATAAAAGGGTTGCCAATAATTTTCCAAGAGCCCGAGGTGTTGGGGATGTGGTTCCTATTTATGGGTATCTAAAATATGGTAGGGGTCATATTGGCCCATGCTTTAGAGACACAAATGCTTGTTATGATTATGGGTAAGTTGGGCATAAGGTGATGGATTGCCCTCGAAATGACAATAAGGGTAAGGAGGTTTTGCTCACGAGGTGCTAATGTAGTTTCTTTGGTAAGAGGCAGCCGACAAGATGGTGCCCCAAGGGACAACTGGTTTTATACTTTCCATGGGAGGCAAGCGGTTGAAAAGGTTCCCGATGTTGTCACCGGTATGTTGAAAATCTTTGATTTTGATGTATATGCATTGATTGAGCTGGGTGCCACTCTTTCTTTTGTTATGTCCTTTGTTGCCAAAATATTCCATGTTAACCCTGAATTATTATATGAGTCATATGAGGTGTCTACTCTTATTGGTGCATCTGTTGTTACTAGGAAAGTTTATAGAGATTGTCCTATTTACATTTTGCATAGAATATTGCCTTGTGATCTTGTTGAGTTAGACATAGTTGATTTTGATATTATTTTTGGGATGGATGCTTACTATGCTTCTATTGATTGTAGAATCCATAAGGTCAAATTCCAATTTCCAAATGAACCCATCCTTGAGTGGGAGAGTGATGATGTGGTGGTCAAGGGTAGGTTCATCTCTTGCATTAAAGCCCACAAGTTGATCTCTAAGGGGTGTCTTTACCATCTTGTGAGGGTTAGGGATATGGAGTCCAAAGTCCTTCCCATAGAGTAGATTCTGATTGTAAATGAGTTCCTTGATATCTTTCCAAATGACCTTCTCGATGTTCCTCCTAAAAGGGAAATAGATTTTTGTATAGATCTCCTTTCTAATACTCAACCCATTTCTATTCTCCTTTACATTATGTCCCTAGAGAAGTTGAAGGAGTTAAAGGAATAATTGAAAGATTTGTTGGAGAAGAGATTTATTTGACCTAGCCAATCACCTTAGGGGTGCTCCGGGATGGATCCCTTAGGATGTGCATTGACTATCGACAACTTAATAGGATCAACATCAAGAATAAGTATCCTCTTCCAAGGATTGATGATTTGTTTGACCAATTGCAAGGGGCAAGCCATTTCTCTAAGATTGGTCTTTGGTAGGGGTGTTATCAAGTGAAGATCAGGGAGTGCAATATTCCCAAGACGGCCTTCTAAACTAGGTTTGGGCATTATAAGTTTGTTGTGATGTCCTTTTGGGTTGACCAATACACCGACCATCTTCATAGACCTGATAAATAAGATCTTCAAACCCTACCTTGATTCATTTATTATGGTATTCATTGATGATATTTTGATCTATTCTCGTGGTAAGGAGGAGCATAGGGCTCATTTGAGGGTTGTGTTGCAAAGATTGAGGGAAGAGAAGTTATATGCCAAGTATGAGAAGTCTGAATTTTGGTTGAGGGAGGTTGCCTTCCTATTACATTTGGTGTGTAGGGGGGTGGTATTAATGTGGATCCTAAGAAGATGGATGTGATTAGAAATTGTCCTAGACTATTGACCCTGTCGAATATTAGGAACTTCTTAGGTTTAGCAGGTTATTATTGGAGATTTGTGAATGGGTTCTCTTCTATTGCTTCTCCCATTACTAAATTGACTCAAAATAAGACCAAGTTTGTGTAGATCGATGAGTGTGAGTGGAGCTTCCAAACCTTGAAAGATAAGCTTGTGTCTGCTCCTATATTGTCACTACTGAAAGGGCTAGAGCGATTTGTTGTGTATTGTGATGCTTCTAGAGTTGGTTTAGGTTGTGTTCTAATGCAAAATGGTAAGGTGATAGCCTATGCTTCTAGGCTACTCAAGGTGCATGAAAAGAACTATCCTACCCATGATCTTGAATTAGCCGTCGTGGTATTTGCATTAAAGATTTGGTGTCATTACTTGTATAGGGTGCATGTTGATGTGTTCACTGATCATAAGAGTCTCCAAAATGTCTTCACTCATGTTATGACTATGATATAAGTGTCTATTCTCATCCGAGTAAGGCTAATATGGTGGTAGATGCTTTGTGTAGGGTGTCTATGGGTAGCTTAGCTCATGTTGATAGTGGTAATAGGGAGGTGGCTAGGGAGGTTCATCATTTGGCTAGATTGGGAGTTAGGTTGGGGGAAGTGAATAATGTTGGTGCTGTTATTGTTGATTATTCTAAATCTTTATTGGTTGAGGAAGTGAGCTAATCAAGATCTTGATCCCTTCTTGTTGGAATTGAAGTCCTTGGTTGGTAATAGGAAAGTGGAGGTTTTCTTTCAAGGGGCAGATAGTGCACTTAGATACTAAGGTAGGTTGTGTGTGCCTTATGTTGATGGTTTGAGAGAGAATTCCTGATAAAGCTCATGATTTTTCCTATTCATGCATGAAGAAAGATATTGCAAAATTTGTGTCCGGTTGCCATAATTGTCAAGAAGTCAAACCGAACATCAAAGGTCAGATGGCCTAACCCAAGGCATAAATGTTCCTACTTGGAAGTGGGAAGAATTAATATGGACTTTGTAGTTGGGTTGGCCAAGAGCAGAAAGGGTTTTGATTTCATTTGGGTTGTGGTTGATAGGATGACAAAATTGGTTCACTTTCTACAAGTAAGACCACATATGGGGTTGAAGAGTATGCTAGGTTATACATCCATGACTTGGTGAGATTGCATGGGGTTCCTTTATCTATCATATCAGATTGTGGAGCTCAATTTACTTCATATTTTTGGAGGTCTTTCCAAAGGGGTCTTGGTACAAAGGTTAAGCTTAGTCCGACCTTCCACCCTCAAACGGATGGCCAACCCAAAAGGACAATCCAAACCCTTGAGAATATGATTAGAGATTGTGTATTGGAGCTTAAGGGTAGTTATGATGATCATCTTCTATTGATTGAGTTCGCCTACAACAATAGTTATCATTCTAGCATCGGTATAGCTCCTTTTGAGGCTCTCTATGGCAGATGTTGTAGATCACCGGTTGGGTAGTTTAAAGTTGGAGAGGTAGCTATGTTGAGACCAGATCTAGTTTTGGAAGCTTTTGATAAGGTTAGTATGATTAAAGAGAGGTTGAAGACAACTCAAATTAGCCAAAAGTCCTATGCCGATATGAGGAAAAAGGACCTTGAATTCAAAGTTAGTTATTGGGTGTGTTTAAAGGTGTCATCCATCAATGGTGTGGTCCATTTTGGTAAGAAGGGCAAGTTGTTCCCTAGATATGTGAGCCCTTGTAGGTTGATGAGAAGGATCGGTAAGGTGTCCTACAAGTTGTATTTGCCTAGAGAAATGGAATTGGTTCATCCTTTCTTTCATGCATCTATGTTGAGAAAGTGTGTAGGTAATCCCAATGCTAGTGTGCCTCTTGATATTTGGGGTAGTTGAAGAAAACTTGACATATGAAGAGGTTCTGGTTCAGATTTTGGATAGGCAAGTGAAGAGGTTTAGGAACAAGGATCTGGCTTCCGTTAAGGTCCTTTGGAGGAATCAACAAGTAGAAAGTGCTACATGGGAGGCCGAAGCTGACATGCAAAAGCGATATCCTTATCTTTTTCACTCCACTCAAGCCTAAGGTATCACTTTAAGTCCCCTATGTGATTTCAAGTCTAAGTCATCCCATCACATATGCATACATGCATGTTTAATTTGACAAGTTCATGATGAATTTACTCTTATGTTGAGATTTTTGAAATGATGTTTGAGTGCATTGTTGCATACTTATGTGGGCTGAAATTGTCATATTTTTAGCTATCTTGTACTTTCCTATGACATTTGGGGATGAAGTTTCCCAAGGGGAAGATATTAAAACAACCCCAAAAAGTGCCTGAAAATATGCCTCAGAAGTGCCTAAAATCATAATTTTCATATATCTAAAAATTCATACATGATATCAAAATCCAACTTTATATTCTTGATTAAGAGGTCAAATTGAGTGAAAAATGGGTCTAACCCCGATCTAATGCATGTCTTCTAAGTTGAATGACTATATGATGATGGAATAATGATGAAAAGGATGTATGTATATGATGATGAAGGGAATGTATGTATATGATATTATCTCTATAATCTTTGGGATGATGAAGCCTCACTCGGGAGGCTGTAGGCCTGGTAACCTTGTTAAGGGGTTTGTACCTCGATCACCTCACTCGAGAGGTAGCAGGCCCATGCAACCTTGTTGGGCAGTTTGTACTCCATCAACCTTGTTGGGGCATTTGTACTCTATCAACCTCAAGAAGGGGTTTGTATCTTATGCGCCTGAAACCACCCCTCAAAAAATGCTCGAAAATGTGCCTCAGAATGCCCAGAATTTTAAATTCCATATATCTCAAAATTCATGCACGATATCAAAAATTTGACTTTATATTCTTATTCAAGGGGTCAAAATTAGGTGGAGATGGGTCTAAACCTGATTTAAGAGTGAAAGATTAACAATTATAATTTTTCAAAATACAATGTCCAATGAGTTGTGCACACTATTTTTATGACAGTTTTTTTAACTTCGTCCAGGACTTCTAAGTCTTGATCTTAAGTGTTCCCAGACGTGTTTTTATCTATACTTAGCTATATTTCTCCCTCATATCATCCTAAATATTTTCCAATACTTGCTCAAACACTTAGCCATATTTTCACTTCTAAATTCAAGTCCCAAACCCTCATCCGGAACAAAGGTTTTCCTTCAAGGTTCTTGTTCAAGCTTCAAGTATCCATCTCCAATCTTTACCAAGCTCATCTCTATGCTATGGTATGTGGGTTTCTTTCACGGGTTCCTTTCACCCATGATACCCAAGTCTCATTTTACTCAAATTGTATGATTTAAAGTTGATTTAAAAATGGGTCTTGCTCATTATGAAATTCATTGCACACTACATTAAAGCTATCTGAAATTGTGACTATTTTGCTATGTTGTGAGCTATAATTCTTTAATCTATTATAAGATTTGAGGAGGGGTTTCGATGTATGTTGCTTGAGGGTTGTTGCATGGTGTTCATTGATCATTTTACAATGGATTTTCTTGCATGATTTTATCTTTATATTTCATGATTTTATACTAGCATTACACACCCTCTAAGTGTTGATAAAATGTCTGGATGTGGTTTCTTGAGAAGTTGAAGGTCCAAAGCATGGGATATGATATGATTGACTATATGATAAAGAAATGAGCTTATGTTATGATATACTCTATATAAAGTGTTGCATTAGACCATGCCCGATCTGGGGGACAAGAGCCCTGGTAACTGAGGTGGGGGTTTGTACTAATCAATGGAGCTGGGTTTTTGCACTCATCAACCATATGAGGGGTTTATACCACACCACCGAGATGATGGGGTGGAACCATCATTAACTAACCAAGGGATTTGTACCTTGACAATCTATCTTGGTCTATTCTACACATATGATATCGTATATGAGCATGAGTTACTTGAGCATGTTTTATGTATGTATTAATCATACATGACATATTGTCATATTATGCCTATTGTCTATTGTTACACATTTTGACTATGATGCCTAATTCTTGTTGCATTGCATCCTACATACTTAGTACATTCAAATGTATTAACGCATACTCTTGCCTACATGATATCACCATGTAGGAACCGATGCCCCAGTTGATCATTCTCTTCCTCCATGTGACTAGTCCGATACTAATCAAGCTAGTTGGTGAGTCCTCCACTTCGAAGACCTTAGTCTATGTTACTCTTATTATGTATAGAGACATTCTTCTTTGTGTTCTATTTTGACTATGAGGGTAAGCTCGGTTTCTTTGTCTTGGCCTCCACTCTTATTTATGCATTAGATTTTTTTATTGGACATGTTATGTATCTATGCTTAGAGCCTTGACTCTATTGTTCTTGATGTCTATGATATGAAAGTGCTTTCCTTAGCCCCGGTTGTCCTATTTTATTATCTCTTGATGCTTATTTTATTGCTTTCGTGACCAAGGATGTATGATAAGGTTGGGTTCCCCTTGTGTCGTGTCATGTCTAGGCCCTGGACTTAGGTCATGATAAACTTGGTATCTGAGCACTAGGTTGATAGATCCTCAGAGCCCAACACACTGCATTGATTAGAGTCCTATTCATGGTTGTGAAACATTCCATGACTATGAGTAGGAGGCTATGAGATGTTTTAGGAAATATTTTCCTTCTTCATGTCCTACATCATTCTATAGAGTTGTAGTGAGTTTTCTCAAAAAATAATTATTCTTTGCTATGCTAGATCATGTCAAACACTCAAGGAAGAAGGGACCAAACTCCAAGGAGCGACCTGCCAATGGTGAGCTCTAGCATGCTCTCACTATGCTTGCCCAAGTTGTGGCCAACCAAGTAAATCAAAGGGCCTAAGCCCCTCATGTTACTACCTCGGGAGCTACAGTAAAAGACTTCATGCGGATGAATCCTTTGGTGTTGTATGGGTCAAATGTGGATGAAGATCCATAAAAGCTTATTGATGAGGTGTACAAGATCTTAAATATCATAGATGTTGGGCAAAATGAAAAGGAGGGGTTAGTGGCATACCAACTCAAAGGGATATCCCAAATATGGTATGATCAATGGAAGGGTGAGAAGGGAATTGGTAATATGGTGCTTTGGGAGGAGTTCAAATTGGCTTTCCTTAATCACTTTTTACCTCTTGAGCTTAGGAAGGATAAGTTTATGGATTTTATGAATTTGAAACAAGGTGCTATGAGTGTGAGGGAGTATGCCCTCAAGTTTAATCAACTTTCAAAGTATGCTCCTCATTTGATGACCGATCCGAGATCTAGGATGAATAAGTTTGTGATGGAGGTCTCTGACTTGGTAAGTGAATAATGTTAGTCCGCCATACTAATTAGTGATATGGACGTATCTCGGTTGATGACCTATGCTGAGCAAATAAAGGAGGAGAAATTGAGGAAGAGAAAGGGGCCTGAAGCTAAAAGGGCCTGATTTGAGGGAAAATTCCAAAAGGGTGCTAAATTTTGTCAACGCCAAGGGTCTTCCCACGCTATTAATAGAGGGTTTGCCAATGACTTCCCTAGGCCTCAAGGTATTGGTAGGATATCTCCTATTGATATGCGCCCTAAATGTGGAAGGAGTCATCGAGGCCTATGTTTGAAAGGTTCTAATGCATGCTTTGAATATGGGAAACTTGGTCACAAGAAGGTGGATTGTCCAAGAAACTATGGCAAAGGCCGAGGTGCAAATACGGTCCCATTGGGTAGAGGTGGTCCTCAAAGGGTTTCCCCAAGGCACAACCAGTTTTATGCACTACAAGGAAGGCAAGGAGTTGGTGAGGTTCCCAATGTTGTTACTGGTATATTGAAAATCTTTGACTTTGATTTATGTGGTTTGATTGATCTGGGTGCCACTCTTTCCTTTGTTACCCCTTTTGTTGCCAAAAAGGTTCCATGTTGACCCTGAGTTGTTGCATGGGTCACGTGAAGTGTCTACTCCTATTGGTGCCTCTATTGTTACTAGGAAAGTTTATAGGAGTTGTCTTATTTGCATTTTGGATAAATTGTTGCCTTGTGATCTTATTGAATTAGACATTTTGATTTTGATGTCATTCTTGGGATGGATTGGTTGCATGCCTACTATGCTTCTATTGATTGTAGAACCCCCACTAAGTTTCAATTCCTTAATGAACCCATCCTTGAGTGGGAAATTCAAGATATGGTGGTCAAGAGTAGATTTATTTAATGCATTAAAGCCCGTAAGTTGATCTCTAAAGGGTGTTTTTATCATCTTGTGAGGGTTAGATATGTAGAGTTAAAAGCCCCTTCCATAGAGTCAGTTCTGATTGTAAATGAATTTTTTGATGTCTTCCCAAATGACCTTCTCGGTGTTCCTCCTGAAAGACAAATAGGTTTTGGCATAGTCCTCCTCTTCGATACTCAACCTATCTCCATTCCCCCTTATTGTATGGCCCTGATGGAGTTAAAGGAGTTAAAGAAACAATTGAAAGATTTGCTGGAGAAGAGATTTATTAGACCTAGCCAATCACCTTGGGGTGCTTCGGTGTTTTTTGTGAAAAAGAAGGATAAGTCCCTTAGAATGTGCATTGATTATCGACAATTCAATAGGGTCACCATCAAGAATAGGTATCTTCATCCAAGGAATGATGATTTGTTTGACCAATTACAAGGGGCTAGCTTCTTCTCTAAGATTGATCTTTGATTTGGGTACCATCAAGTAAGGGTGAGGAAGTGTGATATTTCCAAGACAACCTTTCGGACTAGATATGGGCATTATGAGTTTGTTGTGATGTTATTTGGGTTGACTATTGCACCATCCATCTTCATGGACCTAATGAATAAGGTCATCAAACCCTACCTTGATGCCTTTGTTGTGGCTTTCATTTATGATATTTTGATCTATCACATAGTAGGAAGGAGCATATGGGACGTTTGAGGGTTGTGTGGCAAAGATAGAGGGAGGACAAATTGTATGCAAAATATGACAAGTGTGAATTTTGGTTGAAGGAGGTTGCATTCTTGGGGTATGTGGTGTCGGGGATGGCGTAAAAGTGTATCCTCAGAAAACCCATATGATTAAAAATTGGCCTAGACCATTGACCCTATAGGATATTAGGAGCTTCTTGGGCTTAGCGGGTTATTATAGAAGGTTTGTGAATGGGTTCTCCTCCATTGCTTCCCCTCTGACAAAATTGACACAAAAGAAGGTTAAGTTTGTGTAGACCGATGAGTGTGAGAGGATCTTCCAAACATTGAAAGACAAGTTTGTGTCCGCCCCTATATTATCACTACCAAATGGGCTTGAGGGACCTGTGGTGTATTGTGATTCTTCCCTGGTTAGTTTGGGTTGTGTGTTGATGCAAAATAGTAAGGCCATAGTTTATGCTTCTAGAAAACACAAGCTGCATGAAAGGAACTACCCTATCCATGATCTTGTGTTAGCCGCCATTGTATTTGCATTAATGATTTGGTGTCACTACTTGTATGGGGTGCATGTGGATATGTTCACCGATCATAAGAGCCTCTAATTTGTCTTCACTCAAAAGGATCTCAACTTGAGGCAAAAGGAGATGGTTAGAACTCCTTAAGAACTATGACATGAGTATTCATTACCATTCCAATAAGGCAAATATTGTGGCGGATGTTTTGAGTTGGGTGTCCATGGGTTGCCTAACTCAAGTGGATGGTAGTGATAGAGAGATGGCTAGAGAGGTGCACTACTGGCTAGATTGGGTGTTAGGTTGGAAAGGGTTTTGATGATGGTGTGGTTGTTGTTGATGGGTCCAAGTCTTCATTGGTTGATGAGGTGATAGCAAAATAAGATCTTGACTTCTCCTTACTTGAATTGAAGGCCTTGGTGAAAGAGGGCAAAATAGAGGTTTTCTCCTAAGGGGCAGATGGGGACCTTAGGCACCAAGGTAGATTGTGTGTGCTTATGTTGATGGTTTGAGGGAGAAGATCCTTGATGAGGCTCATAAGTCCTCTTATTGTATCCACCTCGGTTCCACCAAAATGTATAAAGACTTAAGAGATGTGTATTGGTGGGAAGGCATGAAGGGACAACGCTAAATTTATTTTTGGTTGCCATAGTTGTCAACAAGTCAAAGCCAAATATCAAAGGCCGGCTAGCCTAATCCAAGACATAGAAATTCCTACTTGGAAGTGGGAGGTGATTAATATGGATATTGTGGTTGGATTTCCCAAGACTAGTAAGGGTTTTGATTCCATTTGGGTGGTAGTTGATAGGATGACGAAATTGGCTCACTTTCTACTGGGTAAGACCACATATGGGGCTGAAAAGTATGCAACATTGTACATCCATGAATTAGTGAGGTTACATAGGATTCCTTTGTCCATTATATCAGATCATGGTTAACAATTTACTTCACACTTTTGGAGGTCTTTTCAAAGGGGTCTTGGTACAAAAGTTCACCTGAGTACGGCCTTTCACCCCCAAACGGATGGCCAAACTAAAAAAAAAACATTCAAACACTTGAATCTATGCCTAGGGCTTGTGTCTTGCAGCTTAAGGATAGTTGGTATAACCATCTTTCTTTGATTGAGTTTGCTTACAACAATGGCTATCACTCTAGCATTGGTATGACTCTTTTTGAGGCTCTTTATGGGAGACATTGTAGATCTCCGGTTGGTTGGTTTGAGGTTGGAGAGATGGAGGTTATTGGGACTGAATCTGGTTATGAAAGCTCTTGAGAATTTTAGGGTGATTAGGTAAAGGTTGAAAACAGGCCAAAGTCGTCAAAAATCTTACGTCGATGTGAGAAGAAGATACCTTGAATTCAAAGTGGGTGATTGGGTCTATTCGAAAGTTTTTTCAATGAAAAGTATGGTCCATTTTGGTAAAAAGGAGAAGTTGAGTCCAAGATATGTTGGTCCTTATGAGGTCTTGAGGAGGATTGGAAGGTAGTTTATAAATTGAAGTTGCCTAGTGAAATGAATTTGGTTCATCCGGTGTTCCATATCTCTATGTTGAGAAAATGTGTTGGTGAT
>JAOTQJ010000091.1:7190945-7212393 GCA_025642045.1 Solanum sejunctum | reverse complement strand
ATATATATATATATATATATAGGCACTCAAGTTTCACTTGGACCAATTAAAAAAATGCCACACACATGACCCTACTCAAAATTTTAAATCTTAAAGACTACCCTTTAAATTAAATTTATATTTGGTCCCAAACTTTACCAAATTGAACCAATGGAGGACTTGCGGATTCTAACTTATGGGTTCTAACTTACGGGTTCTAACATTCCAAACCCGCATTAGTATGATATTGTCCGTCTTAGGCCAAGCCCTCACGGATTTGTTTTTGGGCATATCCCAAAAGACCTCATACTAATAGGTGGGTTGAACCTATTTAAATAGGTTCATTTTTCTCTCTTCCACCAATGTGGGAGGAGTTTGCATACCTAGCAAACCTTCCCTCAAACTCTGACCACACACAATCTCGTGTTTCCCTTTAGCAATTATTAATTTTAGGTCTGCCATCATCTTGTACTGCCGCAACAACCCGTGGAACACGCCGTCGGATCATATTTTTTTTCTTATCGGGAAGACTTTTGACACAAAGCATTACTGCAGACCTCCACATCGCTCGATTACACTATCTGATCTGTCAAATTATTTTACACCGCCTTTATCACTCAATGGGACACGTCGCTTGTACCATCACTTGACAAGAAGACTTTCGATACAAGGCACCCTTATTGATCTTTAATCATGTTGTAATACCAATAACTCCGCACTCGTCAGTCGATCACACCTGCCCTCTGAACCTAGGCTCTGATACCACTTGTAGGGATAATGCGTACCTATACCCCAACCCCGTATTAGTATAATATTGTCTGCTTTGGACCAAACCCTCACGAATTTATTTTTGGGCATATCTCAAAAGGCCTCATACTAATGGGTTGGGTTGAACCTATTTAAATAGGTTCATTTTTCTCTCCTTCATCAATGTGGGAGGAGTTTGCATATCCAACAAACCTCCCCTCAAACTCTGACCACACACAATCTCGTGACTTCCCCTTCAACAATTATTGATTTTAGGTATGTCATCATCTTGTACCGCCACAATAACCGGTGGGAGACACTGCCCGATCATATTTTTTTTCTTATCAGGAAGACTTTTGACACAAAGTATTACTGCAGAACTCCACATCGCTCGATTACACTATCTGATTTGCTAAATCATCTTGCATCGCCTTTATGACTCAATGGGACACGTCACCTATACCATCACTTGACAGGAAGGCTTTCGATACAAGACACCTTTGCAGATCTTTTATCATGTTGTCATACCGAGAACACCGCACGCGTCGGTCCATTACTCCTGCCCTCCAAACCTAGGCTCTGATACTATTTATAGGGACCGCGCGTACCCATACCCCAACCCCGCATTAGTATGATATTATCCATTTTGGGCCAAACTCTCACGGATTTCTGTTTGGGCATATCCCAAAAGGCTCATGCTAATGGGTTAGGTTGAACCTATTTAAATAAGTTCATTTTCCTCTTTTCCACCAATGTAGGAGGCGTTAGCATACCCAACAAAAATATATAAATGTTAAAAAGTAGTAGTATCTCAAATTTTTATAACTTAAATGAACTCAAAAAGCGGCAATGAAATCACGTAAAGACTCCACTTTGTTTGTAAGAAAATGTATAATGAAGAAGGAGGAAATTTGATTTTTGCAAATGCAGAAAAATCCTCTCTATTTATAACCAATAAAAATGGGATGAAAAGATGCGAACATACCAGATCATAACAAACTCATTTATTCAGAATAAGCCTGGTGTCTTTTGAGGAAGGAGATGACTGCTCGAAGGAACAGGTCCTTTTTGCGAATTTTAATTAATTAATTAATTTTAAATTAATTTAATTAATAAATAATTCATTTATTAATTAATAATTAAATAATTTTATGAATTAATTAATTAATAATATTAGAAAAAATAAAATCTAGTGAGAATAATAAATAAATTTTGTCTAAAAAATTTATCTATCAATCAATCACATCATCAAAGTTAAAATTAAAACCAAGTCGAGCGACGGCACGAGAAAGTCCCCTGTACTCAACTCTTTAAGAGAAAAAAAAAGTATTTCCTAATATAAGGATAAAACTTTTTCTTTATTTTACCAATGAGAGATAACTATCTTTTTTATTTTTCCTTTACTTGGTCCTCCCATATTTTTAGTTCACACGTTAGTTAAACCCAATAATTCGTCACACAAATAAAGAATGATTATTGTTTAAAACATATGCATGAAAAACAGTGTGCTTCATAAGAAAGAATTAAATGCATTTGGATAAATAAGTTTACTTTTAAACTTTTCAAAGTGAACATATATCTAATATACTCGGTCAATCAATAGATTTGATATCTTTGAACCATTGAGTTCTATGTATACCTAGACAACATACACAATTAACCTTTTAACTATTTTTTATTCTCATTATTTTATTCATTTTGGCCATAAACATTTTCTAGTTCGTAAGTGCATAAAAAATTACTTTACTAGATTTTTCTTGAAGCGGCTTACACTTCATACTTATATAGTATATCTGAATGTGTTATTCCGAAGATAAACTAGTTGACATACCTTGAATCGAACTTCGATATCATTAAAGGTTTAAATATCTTATCCTTGTTATTGAACATTGTCTCATCATGAGAATAAACTATAAAAGATGTTTTGACAATTGAACCATCATCGATGACTTCACTTGATCTCCTTAAATCTGGATCTTAGGATCTTCAAATTTTTAGGTAGATTTACCATCACGATGATTTGTCCGTGTTCATTGTTCGACTCTCGTAGATGATTTCTCGACCCCTTCTCTAATAGTTAGGCCTTTTGGAAGTAGATCCAACATATATTATCTTTGACTTTACATAGTCAATAGTTATAATTTCACTAGAGAGTATTTATCTAATGGTATTGTATCTTTTTCGTATGTGACAAGACTTACCATTATATATAGCGCTCTTATCTCTTTCTATTTCATCTTGACTATCACAATGTATACATATATGAGCCATTGAATTGGGCCAAAATGAAATATCTTCTAAGAAATTTGAAGTCATGTAATTAATTTTTTCACCTGCCTTATCTAAGGCTATGAACGCAAACTCCATTGTAGAACGAGTTATACATATTTTGTTTGGATAATTTTCAAGATATTGCTCCACCATCAATAGTAAAAACATATCTACTTGTGAACTTAGTTTCAGTTGATCCAATATTCCAATTCGCATCACTATATCCTTCAATAGTTAGCTACTTGGTTAATACTAAGTAAAATTTTAACTGATTTATAAATATCCCAAAACTCATTTTACTTTAAATTTTGTGACAAATCAAAATGACATAATATGATATAGTTCGATAAAGCCACGTGATCATGAGAATATCAAGGATTGCTAATGCCTATATTGTTTTAAATTAAGGTTGAAGGTAGGATATGAAAAAGGATAAAACAAGTTATCTAAATCATACAATCTAAAATGAAGAATTTTAAAGGACAAAGTTATCTTTTTTTTCCCTTAAAACTTAATTTCGAGAAGCATACATCTTGACCATCACATGCTTCTTCACACTTTTAATAATAGTAATACATTGACGAACATGATGTTTTTTTGGATAACACACACATGGTTTAGTGATTTTAGTAATATAAAATTAGTTTAGTGATTATATCTTTACAAAAAATAAATTTGATAATCAGAAAATTTTGAAAAATTATAATGATATACGAAATCAATTCTCTTTCTACAAAATCCACCCTTCATCTTATAAGACATGAAATCTCGCACTGGGATTCTTCTAAAATTTGGAATAGATGGTTTTAAAGTTAGTTTATATGGTAAAACTGAGTGTCAATGGGTTTTGAGGGAAAAATAAATTTGATTATTTGCAATAAAAGCTTAATTTATTCCCAATTAGGTCTCCACTTCTAGCGGTGAAGTGACTAGTTCCACTACTTTTTGGGGTCCATGATCACTAATGACTACATTGAGGGCCTACCAAAAGAAGGATGGTCCTACATGTTTCCTACTTGTAACCCCGTTGGGTAGCACAGATAGCGACACCAGACGAACGGCGTTGCCACTTGCTTCATTACCTAACCTCCATATGATTTGACACTTAAACTTATATAATATGAAAAATATATATATGTATTCTGTTCAAAGGTGTATTTAGAATTTCAAAATATATATTTAAGATATAGATTTGATTGATTTGCTATTTTAGATTTTTATTATTAAAAATTGTTAAAATTTTAAGATAAATATAAGATTTAAATTTTTAACCTCACTTAGAGGTGCACATTCAATCATCATCACATTATATGATATTTTGAGTGTACTTTAATATTTTAATATTTTTTAAATAAAATATAATACTACTATATATATGATCTTAGGAGGGAGGCATAGGTTCATGTGACTTCCCTCTGTATACGCCCCTAATTCTATCATGGCAATTTGTGTTCTATGTAGCATTCTGTATGTATATGTCTATATAAGACACTGGATGTCTATTTACTCAACTTATAAATTTAAGTTTCTACTTGTACATATTTAAAATTGAAGAACAATTAAGATTAAGTATAACGATCCGATGAAGTTTAGGATCTTTTAATTACTTAGATCATCAATTCTATAATGATTTATTTAATTTTCATAACAAATTAACTGATAATTCAATAACAATTACTGAACTATGATTTTACCCTTAAATATATAAAGTTCTCGGAATTTACCTCTTCAATTATTTCTTCCCTTGTACTCTGTCTGTCGTTTTTTACTTTTATTTTCCCTGCTTTATTCATTAGCCCTTTATACCCTTTCTGGCATTTTACAGCCCATATATTCCCAAGGATATTCAAAGTGATCAAAAAAGCCTTTGCTATAAATGCTGATATAGCTCCACGGAATATACTAGATCCATTCTCATTTTACAAATCAAATTCTCTTAATTTATTTTTATTTGTCACATTTTATAAATTTTGTATCACAAACTTTGATCAAATTTAACTTTAAATATTAAATATTAATTAAATTAACTCTGAAATAAAATAATGACGGTAAAGCCACATGGTCATAACACGGGTAGAGCAATATAAGTAATTCAAAGAACAAACTGGTACCATAAATCTCTAAACTGAGACATTAATTTCATCAATTAATAATAATTATTCCGTCAATGTATATTGCTACCTTCCAATTTATCAGACATGTTAGACCCAGCAAAGAATCTCATTTTTTTAATAAACCAAAATAATGAATAACATGCACAATTACTAATTTATATCAAGATTTAGGGATCATCCAGTGTGAAGAAAAAGTGTAAATTATCCCGATATAAAAATATAATAGTTCTTAAACTATTGTTTGGTTGGCAAATTGGGATAATTTATTCCGAAAATAATAAATAATACCGGAATAAGTTATCTATCCTTTTGGTGGTATACTAACCCTGAGATAATAATATTACAATACATTTACATTATTTTTAATACAATATATAATAACATTACAACCTTCACTCTTTATTTTTATGATACTTCTTCATATATTTCTATTAAAAAATTACACTATATGATATACATTTTTTTGACTGATTCTTATATTTTATATTTTAATTTTTCGTAAATATTTTTTTACTTTAATAAACTTAAAACTAAAAGTTTTGTTTTTAAATTAAATAAGACAATTTTTTTTAAATGCATATAACATTATCACGGTAATGCACTCATAATAATAATTAAGCTAAATAAGATGAAATATTTATTTTAAAAATGAATATTGAATACTAAAGCTAACAAAGGAAATACATAAAATATTGAATACTCTCAATAACAAAAAATCTCAATTCTTAGCATAACTTATCCCATCATTACTAATTTCAACATAACTTATTCCTTCATAACTTGTATCTAAATTAATTATGAGTATATTTAATGGATTAAAAAATTTATTTTATCGGATCAAGATAAAATACTTATCTCTACTTAATTCGTTTAATACAATACCAAATGTACTAGCTAGAACAAGAAGTCGAAACTATATACCCATAGTTAAGATAAATTATAGTACATAGTTCTGTGCTAACCATCGTACTGATCATGACCTTTTCCAATTTTTCATCTTAAACACTTGATGTATGATATATCTCAACACAGTCATCGTATAGGAAGATGTCGATAATTCATGAGTTGAATATATGTACACACAATAATTAGATACCGATTCATAATTTTAAATTCGAATTAATATATATGGTTAAATATGTAAATCAACGAAGTGAGTGGTGGTGTATATGTTGATATAGACCTATTACCAAATGCCAATGGTGAATGGTCCTTTGATAGAGGTAACTCATATAGTTTCGTCCAGCTACTCAATACACATTGATAGAGCCATTACACATTAGTCTTGGAGAATAGCTAGAAATAATAGATATTTATATCCATGGATCTACTCACCTATTCACATCCTGATTGTGTGAAGGTGTACCCTTTGGACTTATGGGACGCTCAGAAATCAAATCATCTTTTACTATTGCTTGTGCCGACTCCAACTATGGGTCAATATCTATTTATTTGTTCTCATGCAACATATTTGGTGGATGAGCTTTATCACAACACATCATAGTTTATTATGTTTGAACTAGCAAAGAAGAGAATGGTATGAATACATCATATATCCTTATAATTGGAAACCAACAATCATTCCTACTTAGACACGTCTTTTGTTTTTGTTATAAAAGTGTGTTATACGCAACACTAGCTACTCCAATTATTTTTTTATATAATTCAGTCACTGTCTTTAGTGATTCTTAAGAAGCTTTCTATGAAATGATGACGATTCTAAATATTTTGCATGCCAAAAGTAACTATTAAACCATAATTTAACGACAAAAGAAATGAAAGAAAATACTTAGTATAAAACTTGCCAAGTCATATTAGCAATTATAGCATATATCAGTGATTTCTAAACCATCAATATATCGCTGTGGTATGTAGTTCTTCATCCTTGATTAAAAGATTTTAAATTTGAGTTCTAAGTATAAAATTAGGTTTTGAGCCTAACTTATATCTCAAAAGCTAGCTCAAAGAGAGAAGATTGCCCACGTCTTATTATAAAGAGTCCACCTCTCTCATTGACCACCAATATAAGACTTTTGTCATTCTTCTAACTCTAAATATATAGTCATTTTTGTAAGGACATGCTTTTACTTTTTGATATTATTTTAAATTTAATCAAACTCTAATATAAACATTAAATAGAGAATGAAAATCATAAAATAATGTGATGGCTAGCACTAGTCCATGGACTAAATAAAAACAATTTACTTTCTTTTTGTATAGATAAGGGGATATAACATAGATGCCAGGGCCACATACTTATATTCCTTTCAATTTTTAATCCTTCCTAAGTTGATTCATCTGTATATCAAGTGGACTCAGCGGTGGAGCTATACTCATTCAAGAATAGTCAAATGAATATTTTTTGTTAATTTTTTTTGTATATATATGTTAATTATATATATATATATATTATTTGTTGATCGAACATCTTCAATACACAAATCATTTACTCATCGATATTTTAAAAGTATGAACACCCTTAATAAAAATGTTGATGTCGCCAGAGGTGGACCCCTACACTTTTCTTCATAGTCATCACTGGTTCATTTGGTTATCAAATAGTAATTTTACGATAAAGTATTATTTCAGTAGAATCCAAGGCAGAAAACAAAATTGACCATGGCTTTCAATTGCCAATTTAATTTATTTTATCCCCAAAAAAACTGTCTAAACTCTACATTTCATACACAAGTTTGAACAAATCATATTTAATGGGGGTGGCCCTCTTTCAATAAATGGTTGATGGTCTACTTTAGTATATTATTGAAAAGAAAGGCAAAGTTTCTTGTCCCCATTTATATATTATGAAACTTGAGGTCCTTATGTGATAATATACACACATCCTCTTCTTTCCTTTTACTTTCTGCTCTTCTCTAGTTCTCTTTATATCATTACTTTCTCTACCTTGTATGTATTCTTTTTCTTTTTCTTTTTCCTTAAAAGGAAAAAAAATTATTTCTTGTATAAACAGAAAAAGTAAATGTTTAATAGAAAGAGAGCGCCCAAGGATGACTTGTATCATTGTAGTGATTTGACTAAAATAGGAGTAATAGTTTTTTTTTCTTTTTTAGAAAGAAAGACAATAGTGTTTGTGTGGAAGTTCAAAAATAAAAATAAAAATAAATAATTGAAATTTAAATTTGAATCCTCAAAATGAATATTAAAAACTTAAACTGTCGTAAGCCATCTTTTAAAGTGTGATTGAATTGATCATTTTAAATATTTATAAATTTTGATTCACAAAATTCAAAATTTATATATATACACATATTAAAAATTAAATAAATCATATATACAATATAGTTTTTTATTGAGGACTCCTCCAATATCCAGGATAAGCACATGGGCGTCGCCACTCTCTTATTGCTGGCTGGCAGTTGCCTCTAGTTAAACAGGTAAAACAATCGACACTACTCCCTCTATCTGTATATTAATTAAATTTGCAACTCAAGGTGAGACACATATAATAAGAGATATATTTAAGAATATAATTTGAATCATTAATTTTATTATTGCTTTTTGTGAAATCGTGAACATAATAATTTATCTTTTCAAAAAATATAAAATTTTACTAAATGAAAGAACAAATATGAAAAAAATTTCAAATATATATTTATGAACTTTGAATAGTTCAATAATTTTGAACAAAAAAAAAATATCAAAAATTCACTTCATATGAAATTAAGGGATTATTAAACAGGAATAAGGTCCTCCAACTTTGTTCTTCTCTCAATTTTCGATTATGTGTTAAAATTATCTTCAAATTCAGGTTCTTTTGAGGGTCAAGCACCTGATGAGGATGCAGAGATAACCAGGAGGTTTGCCTAGAAGCAGCCACCCTTAAAAGAGTGTATAATAGCTCACTGATCGAACGCTTTTGCACTGAAGATGAATAGGGCTAAGCGATCTGCCAAAACTGTGGGATGTAAAAATAGGGAGCATTCCGCCTTCTATGATGAGATAATGTTAGACCAAAAGTCTAATGGATGACAAATTTGCTAATCTCGAATAGTACACTCTTTTCTTTATTAACAATATATTCACAAGTAAATTAAGATTAGCTATATGGATTTTTATTATTCATGTCACTTTATTTAATTCTATTTTCGTGTAACACATGTCTAAGTGAGTAAAATCTACACATGTTTTTCATTTGCAATATAAAAGTTCTTCATAAATTGACTAATTTGATACCGAGTTAAACATCTAATTTTAGATAATAGATGATTTCTATTGTTTATTTAAAGGAGTAACTAGATATGTGTGTGAAATTAAGAGTAGAAGAAGAAAGGGATTTTTTAAACTTTTTGGTCTTTTCCAATTTCATTTATTAGTGTTAGAAAAGAATACATTTTGTGGCTCTACATTGTCCTTTTTAAAAATTGACAATCCCTTTGATTCTCTGTGTTTGCATGTCTAAATCTAACTGCAAACTTGACTTTAAGGACAAGAATTTTTAGGAGTGCTTGATTTTCTTGATTCATATCAATTTGGTCAGCATCATCATTAATATAAATTGCATTAGTGCAAGCCAGATACTAATAAATCCACAACCTTAAGTTTTATGTCCCTTCTCCTCTCTCTTTTCCTCTTCATTGTCCTTGAGCAACTATTTAATCTTGTTGTCTAATTTACCAAACTTACAGACAGGATATTCTAAACTAACTAGTGGTTCTCTTTTGTTTTTTAGACGATATCTATTGCTACTAGTGGTGTCTAAAAAACTTTCAACTGTTGTAGAATTTGGCTTTGTCTCTCATGGTTTTTGAGTTTTTAGGGAAAGAAAAAGACTCATAACATGAAGTTTATGAAACTTGGATCTAGGCCTGACACTTTCATTACTACTGAGGCTGTAAGGTAATTCACTTGTTATTTTCTTTTCTCTGTTTCTTGAATTCAACAAGCAAAAAGACTCATAAAGATTTTTCTTTCTTCTTGCTGATGCAGGTCAGTTAACTCTGAAGTTATTAGTGATCTCATAGTTCAAGTAAAAGGTAGCAGATATTTGCTTCACAAGGTTAGATTCTTCACCTTTTCTCAGAGTTGTGCTTAGCTGTGAGAAGGTTGTTTCACTTGAAATACGTACCTATTTCTAGTCATAATTTGTATATCCAAATGCCTACTAATTTGGTTATGGTATGTGTTAAACAGTTTCCCTTGCTCTCAAAGTGTTTAAGGCTGCAGAGGCTATGTTCTGGAAGTTCAGAAACCTCACAGCACCAAATTGTGCAGTTACCAGATTTTCCTGGTGGAATTGAAGCATTTGAGCTATGTGCAAAATTCTGCTATGGAATTACCATCACTCTAAGTGCCTACAACATTGTTGCGGCTCGGTGTGCTGCAGAGTATCTGCAGATGACAGAGGATGTAGAGAAAGGAAACTTGATTTACAAACTTGAAGTATTCTTCAATTCTTGCATACTTTCAGGTTGGAAAGACTCAATTGTGACATTACAAAGTACCAAGACCTTCCCTTTATGGTCTGAGGATTTGGGAATTACAAGCAGATGTATTGAAGCTATTGCTTCAAAAGTCTTGGCCCATCCTTCAAAGGTGAATTTGTCAAGGACCTACTCGAGAAGAGGTGACGTTTCATGCAATAATGAAACAGAAAGCAGGAGGCATAAGAAAGCTTCATCTAAAATTTGGTGGGCTGAAGATTTAGCAGAATTGAGTATAGACCTTTATTGGAGAAGTATGATAGCTATCAAATCTGGTGGCAAAGTACCTCCTACTGTTATCGGTGATGCATTGCGAGTTTATGCCTCAAGATGGTTACCAAACATTTCAAAGTATGCTAATCTAGGACATGATCAATCAGAATCGGATTCAATTGGAAAACACAGGCTGCTTTTGGAGTCAATAATCAGTTTGTTACCAGCTGAAAAAGGGGCAGTTTCTTGTAGTTTCTTGTTGAAACTGCTTAAAGCAGCTAACATTTTGAAGGCTTCTTCTTCATCCAAAATGGAATTGGCAAGAAGAGTTGGCCTTCAATTAGAAGATGCTAGTGTTAATGATCTGTTAATACCTTGTGTCTCACACACAATTTATGATGTGGATATAGTTATCACCATATTGCAACAGTTCATGTTGCAGGTGCAAAGTCCCCCAACAAGTCCACTAAGAAGGAAAGGAGATTTTGAGAGGAGAAGGTCTCGTTCCGCCGAGAATATTGACCTTGAGTTTCAAGAAAGTAGAAGATCTTCTTCAGCATCACATAGCTCAAAACTCAAGGTAGCTAAGCTCATCGATGGATATCTTCAAGAAATTGCTAGTGACACAAATTTGCCCCTCTCAAAATTCATATCCATTGCTGAAGCAATTCCGGAATTCGCTAGGCTTGACCATGATGATCTTTACAAAGCCATCGACATCTATCTCAAGGTAAAATTGAAGATAATAGAAACCAAAAATGTTACATCCAAGTGTAGAAATAAAATAATGTCATTTGCAAATGTTAAAAAGAATTAGCATGTTAAACTATCAAATGCAGGGGCATCCAGGGCTGAACAAGAGCGAAAGAAAGCGACTTTGCAGAATATTAGACTGCAAGAAATTATCAATGGATGTTTGTATGCATGCTGCACAAAATGAATTACTTCCACTAAGGGTAGTTGTTCAAGTTCTTTTTTTCGAGCAAGCTAGAAGCGCGATGTCTGGTGGTCATGTAACAGAGTTGCCTAGCAACATCAAGGCACTTCTAGCAGACCATGATGACACAGCCAAGACTTCAGCATCTTTTAACAAGGCCAATAAAATGACACCAGTTGATGACCAGTGGAGTAATGCCTCAGGCCTAAAATCACCAAAGTCCAATCTTTCTACTCTGAAAATGAAGCTAGCTGAAGATGATGATTTGGATGAAATTGGAAAATCTTCAAGAATTAAAGCTTTATGTGTGCTTCCAAATCGACCTAAAAAAATGTTCAGTAAGTTATGGTCAAACAATAGATCATCATCAGTTGCAAGTGAAAAAAACTCATAATCTATTTTTAAAGGTAACATATTACTATTGTGGCCTTAAGAATATTTTTGTTCTTCCTTTTATTAGTTTCTGGAGAACAATTTGTAGCATAAGTATTGGTGTAAACTGTAACCTAAGTTAATAAAAGTACAAAAAATTTACAATTAGAGGGGAAAATCTTGTGTTGAATTGTTCATGGTTATGGTTAAAAAATTAAATCGAATCGCAATTCAAATTAAATTGATTAAAAATATATAATTTTTGATTTGATTTGGTTTTTAAATTTTGAAAACTGATATTATTTGGTTTAGTTTTGATTTTACTAAAGAAAAACGCAAAAATAACCAAATCAAACCGAATGATTATATGTATAAATTTTATATTTATTTATATAGTTTTTATAAATAATGTATAAATATTTTGTCAAATGTTAATTAACTTAATCCTTAACTTTATCATTTACATTTTAAAGTTTTCTTGTAACCCCTTCCAGATAGTTATTTGATTATTGAACTTTATTTTTTTCTATAAAGATTTGATCTTTGGTATGTTATTACTTAACTGAATTACTTTGTTTATGTATAATAATTATAGTATTTCTTAACTAAATTATATAAAAACACTAGTATTATTGCTTAATTGAATCCACAATAATTTCCTGTCGATTGTTCATATACTAGGAATATGTGTCTATTGAGATGTGTATGCCCTTAATGAGCTTATTACTTTTCAAACAATAAAAACCAAAAAAAAAAAAGTAATCAAATCGAATCAAATCGACAATAACCAAATCGATGAATATTTTTTTAATTTGGTTTGGTTTAGTTTTAGAAATTTTAAAAATCAACTAAATTGATTTGGTTATGATTTTAACTAATAATCGATTTAAACCGAATCATGAACACCCCTATTTCTTTTGTTGGAGAATGGAATTGAAGAACGAGCTCATTCAGATGGATTTTAGTTGGGAATAATTACCCGAATTGACAAATAGTAATTATATAAAAAGAGTATAGTTTAATTAGTTATAAATAATGAATATATTTTATTAACTTTTACCATAAATTATGAGACCCACTAATTTCACTTGTGTAAAATTTAAAAATATAAATATTTTCAAACAACTCCAATTATTCAATATACAAATGTCCATTTATATCTCTCCCAATCACGAAGTGAATGAGAATCAAAGAATTACATATATTATCGTCGAATGAAATTGTCAAAAGCAGATGAATGATTACCTTTCTGTTCTCTATATATAGTCCCATGCCTAAATCTTATGCTTAAAAGTAAGATCCCTTTTATTTAGTCAAAATCGAAGAATAAAGAATAAAACAAAAAAATTAAGAACAAATCGGAGATTCTTTACTGCCATATCAAATTGTAATTGACAATAAAATCGAACAATAAAGATGAAATCATAAAAAAATGTAAACATATACAAACCTAAAAATTTAAACAACCTGACAATAGATTGTGCTTAAATTACATATTTGATTTTTTATTTTGTATTCTACTCAAAACAAGTTAGTATGATGTTCTTCTTTCGGAAGACTCATTTTAGTAAAGATATTCTACTATTCCCTATGTTTCCTTTTATATGTCGTCCTTGCTATAAGCATATGGTCCTTATTATATGTCATTTCACAAAATCAATGTATAAATTATATTTTTCTTCCTATTTTGCCCCTTAATAGTTAATGACTTTGAAAATATATACTCTTTAACTAACTAAAAGAATTAAAAAGACAATTATTATTAAATAAGGATAAAATGGTAAATTAACTTTTTTTCTTAATGAAAGTGACATTCCAAAAGGTGACATGTAAAACGGAACGGAGGGAGCAATATTTAATTAATTCCTTAGATCATAAGTTTTATTTCCACTTAAAACAACTTAATGCCCATAATTTTAATCATTTTGTTTTAAAATCGATTTGTATAATCCTTAGAAGGAAAAGTTTAACATACAAAAGAATTCTTCCATAGTAAAATTTACTATAATTATGAAGTGTAATGAGAAAAACTCTACCTATAGAGCATTATTATGCTTAATATGTTTGCCATTTGTAAAATTCTTCTTTTGGTCATACATGTAGACAGTAGTTTGTGGGTCATAAGTTGAACATCTGAATAGGAAATAGGGGTTCCAAATTGAATGACAAAATGACCTTGCCATCAATAGTTTGTCCAAAAATGTCCTTATAATTATGTTAATATATCAAAAATGTTAATTTTCAAATAAATATATTTCTTCTTCTTCTTCTTTTCTTTCTAAGAGCACATTCTTTTCTTAATAATACATTTTTAAACAAAAAATTAGAAATGTTTATCATACTTCAATTCGAAAAAGACTCAGAAATAAAAATATTTTCTATTTTATACTTACTTTTTTATTGTTATCTAAAAGAAAATCACTAATAGGGTTACTATGATGGCCTCAAATAATTATTATGAGGAAATTTTGATAAAAATATTACTTTTAAGGAACTCTATTTTTTTTTTAGAAATTACTTTAACTAATAAATAAATAGGAAGTAAGCTTTTTTTCTTCTTGATCTTATTTTGACAATCAAAATAAAACAATCTTATGTACCTTTTTGATTGATGATATATAGGTCTTTTATATATGATCATAATAACCTCGTTATTGATTTTTGTTTAGATAATGTTAATTTTTTAGTAAAATTAAAATATTTTTATTTCTTAATCATTTTAAAAGGAATAGGAATAATATATTTATTTGAAAAGAGATATTTTTGGAAAAAATAATTTTTATTCATTTGACATAATTTAGAGATATTTTTTAAGCTTTTCTATTTAATTAATTATAAATTCCTTTAGATTATGCATGGTGGTGAGATTCGAAACCAAGATTTGTACCCTCTTTTGTTATCATGTTGAATTGTGTGCTAAAATTTCAAGACATAGATTTTTTACTTAATTACATTATATCATATCTCAACATTGTTGGGAAAATGGACTAACACAAAATAAATATGGCACAATAATATGACAAATGGAAAAATAACGACACCAAGAATTTTACGTGAAAATCCTTCTAAATAAGAAAAAAAACCACGAGCCAAGAGGAGCAACTGATATTACTATAGTAAGGAATTTTACATCATGTAGCCATGAGTATAATACTCCCACAGACTTCTACACACACAAAAGAAATACTCTCTTTTGATTTTTCACATTACTAAAATATAGCTCACACTCTATTTTTCTTCACAAACTATTTTTATTAAATAGTCTATAGTATACCTTACAGATAAAATATTCAATCTATTTTATTCTCTCTGTGACTCTTTTTTTCCTCTCAATTTTGGTGTGTATCACTTAAGAGCAAATTGCTCCTTTATATAGAAGAAAGCAATGGAGTAGGTGAGATTTGTCAAAGTTGTTAAACAACTTTGACAAATTTTGCATGCCCTTTGTGCAGCTTCTTTTGACCAAAAAAAAAAAAAGAAAAGAGGGCTTGACAAATTTTGCATGCCCTTTGTGCAACTTCTTTTGACCAAAAAGAAAAAAGGAAGGGGGCTGGATCCCACAAATCTTCCCCTCCAGACCTATTTTCAGAAGGAGGTATCTCCATCTTCTCAGAGAGAGCTCATGCTAACAAGTTCTTTGCACAATTCAAACTTGTCTATTGTCACAACCTTGGTTAGCATACCTGCAGGATTTTCATTTGTAGAGATCTTTTCAATCTGCATAGATTTGTCTCTATCTTTTCTCGAATTCAGTGGTATCTCACATCTATATGTTTTGTCCTTGCATGATACATCAAATTCTTGCTTAAGTCTATCTCACTTTGACTATCACAATAGATGACATACTCTATCTGCTGCAACCCAAGCTTTTGAAGGAATTATTTAAGCCCATATCACCTCTTTGCTAGCTTCAGTAGCAGCAATATACTCAACTTCAGTTATAGATAGTGCAATGCACTTCTGCAACTTTGATTGCCATGATATAGCTCCCCCTGAAAAAGTAAACAAATATCCAGTAGTGGATTTTTTGTTATCAAGGTCACCAACCATATCAACATCTGTATAGCCCTCCAAGATTGGACTAATGCCTCTAAAACATAAACATTCATCTGAGCTTCCTCTTAAATACCTGAGTATCCACTTCACAGCTCCCCAATGCTCTTTTCCTGGATTATTGAGAAATCTGCTTACAACACCAACTGCATGAGCAATATCAGGTCTAGTGCATACCATTGCATACATTAGACTTCCAATGATAGAGGAATATGGAATTTTGGACATATTCTCTTTTTCCTCTTTTATTATTGGGCACATCTTCTTGCCAACTTCATATGACTATCAAGAGGAGTGCTAATAGGCTTAGCATTTTTTATATTGAAGCGCACCAACACACGTTCAATGTACTTTTTTGTGATAAATAAATCTTTCTTTCATCTCTGAGATGGGTGATCCTCATGTCCAAAATTTGTTTGGCATGGACCAAGTCTTTCATAGAAAAAGACTTACACAACTCATTCTTCACCTCATCAATTTTGAAAGTATCCTTGACCACAATCAACATATCATCCACATACAGCAATAGGATGATAAAATCATTATCAGAAAATATTTGTACAAACACACAATGGTGTGAGCAAATCTTCTTGTAGCCCTGCTTCCCTATAATAAATTTAAACTTTTTGTACCACTGTCTAGGAGCTTGCTTTAGGCCATATAGACTCTTTTTAAGTTTGCACACAAATTTTTTTTACCTTTTACTTTGAAGCCCTCAGGTTGTTCCATATAAATCTCCTCTAGGTCACCGTGAAGAAAAGCCATTTTTATATCCATATGCTCGATCTCTAAATTTAGAATAACAGCCAGACCAAGAACTATACGAATGGAGGATATTTTCACTACAGATGAAAATATTTCGTCAAAGTTAATACCCTTTCTTTGACCGAATCCCTTAACAACCAATCTAGTTTTGTATATGGGCTTCTGGGTGTGTTCTTCAATTTTAACTTTGAACATCACTTATTCTTCAAAGCTTTCATGCCCTTAGGCAATTTTACCAACTCATAAGTATGATTCTCATGCAAGGATTTTATCTCATCTTGCATGGACTCTATACATTGAGCCCTGTGTTTGTCTTCCATAGCCTCCTTATAATAGTCAGGTTCTCCCCCATTAGTGAGTAACATATAATCATTTGATGAATAATGAGACGAGAGAACATGTTGTCTTGTGGACCTCCTGAGAGGAATATTTGATTCATTCACAACTTCATGAGCTGGAGGATCATTAATAACTCCATTATTGTTATTATTAATATCAACATGTTAATCTTGAACATGATCCTGGCCATCATTATGATCATCGAGCCTGCCAACATCATGCACACTTTCATGAGACACTTTATCAAAATAAACCACAACATCAGAACTGGAGGATTTCAGCTTCTCCATTTTCTCAATGTATTCAATTGTTTGATTCTCCATGAAGATGATATCGCAACTTCTCACAAGCTTCTTTTCAATTGGATCATATAGCCTATATCAAATTCATCATGGCCATATCCAACAAAGATCCACTGTCTTGTCTTGGTATCTAACTTTGATCTCTCGTCTTTTGGCATATATAAAATTGCTTTGCAACCAAACACCCTCAAAGGGTCATAGGAAAAATCCTTGTCATACCAAACTTTATTTGGAACATAACCTTGCAAAGCCACAGTAGGAGATAGATTAATCACATATGCAGCGGTCAATAATGCCTCCCCCAAAAGGAGTTTGGCAACCTTGCTTCAGAAAGCAAATATCTAACTCTCTCCATCAAGGTCCTGTTCATCCTTTCTGCCAAACCATTAAGCTGAGGAGTCTTAGGAGGAGTCTTCTGATGTCTAATACCTTGATACTTGCAATAATCGTCAAATGGTCCACAATATTCACCATTGTTATCAATACAAATACATTTCAGTTTCTTTTCAGTTTCTCTCTCAACTGAAGCCTAAAACTACTTAAAGACACCTAGCACTTGGTCTTTAGTCTTCAAGACATAAACTCAAAGTTCTCTCGAGCAATCATCAATAAAAGTGACAAAATAGAGGGAACCACCCAAAGTCTTTATCTTCGTTGGACCACATAAATCAGAGTGCACCAACTCAAGCAACTCTGTCTTTCTTGAAGGAGCGTTAGACTTGAAGAAAACTCTATTTTGCTTTCCAGCCAGGCAATGCTCACATTTTTCTAATTTAGCACCTTTGCAATCTGACAATAATTTCTTCTTGGCTAGAACATTAAGTCCTTTCTCACTGATGTGGCTAAGTCTCGTGTGCCATAACGTTGAAGATTTATTGTCCTCAACTACATTCACCATATTGACACAAGTAGAAGCCGTAGTCCAGTATAGACCACAATGTTTTTTGCCACGAGCCACATCAAGGAACCCTTAATGAGTTTCCATTTTCCTCCACCGTTGGTACTGACATATCCTTCATCATCTAATACCCTAACATAAATGAGATGCAGACGAAGATCAGGTGCATACTTCACATTGTTCAAAATTAGTTTAGTTCCAACACTAGTTTCTAAATAGATTGTACCATTACCAATCACTTTAGACACAATCTCATTATCAATACTCAAGGTTCCAAAGTCACCTGGAGTATAGACACAGAAAAAATCTTTCCTGAATGTCATATTAGATGCGGCACCAATGTCCAAAACCCAGCTTGACTCATCACAAGAAATATTTATCAGATTAACATCAAGAACATTGATAAGATCTTCGGTGGTAATGGTGGCAAGGCAATTTTCATTGCCTTATTTATTTTTTTTCTCTGTTCTCCCTTTTCAATTTCTGACAGAAGTTCTTTGTGTGCCTTTTCATACCACAATGATAGCATTCAATATTTTTAAGTTTGCCTCTAGATTTTGCCTTTTCATAGCACAATGATAGCATTCAATATTTTTAAGTTTGCCTCTAGATTTGCTCCTGCTATATTCTCTATTCAAAGAATCACGATTTTTATTTCTCCCCCTAGAACCTACCACTAGGACATCTGACGAAGAAGAACCTTGAGATTTTCTTCTCATTTCTTTATTCAAAACACTGCTCTTGGCAAAATCCATAGAGATCACACCATCCGAAGCAGAATTTGATAATGACATTTTAAATGTTTCCCAAGAATCTGATAGGAAACCAAGTAGAAGCAAGCCTTGAATTTCTTATCAAATTTAATGCACATAGCAGACAACTAGTTTATGATTCTTTGAAAATTATTCAGGTGATCTGTCATCGGAGAACCATTAATATATTTTAAACTTAATATCTGCTTTATCAAGAACATTTTATTGTCCTCAGTCTTCCAAGCATACAAACTTTCAAGATGCTCCCTTGGGGTACGAGCATGTGTTCCCCCAGAAATATGGTTCAAGATATTATCATCAACTCATTGTCTAATAAATCCACAAACCTATCTATGCAATAAATTTCACTCTTCATCTGTTTTATTTTCAGACTTTTTAGTGGTAAAGTCTAGTTGATAAAAATTCTTAATGTAAAGTAGATCATTCATTTTTCCATTTCAAATGACATAATTAGTGCCATTCAAAATGACCATTCTACTAGTGTTAGCTTCTATTATTTTTTTTCGCAAAATTGTTCATCAAAGTAATTCTTTTCTAATGTAGAAGTTCAGACTATGCTGCAACCACAGAGCATACTCAGACAGAACCTCAGCTTTGATACCATTTTGTTGGGAAAAAATATGGACTAACAAAATAAATATGACATAATAATATTAAAAATTGGAAAATAATGACACCAAGAATTTTACGTGAAAACTCTTCTAAATAAGGGAAAAAAAATCACGGGCCAAGAGGAGCAACTGATATTACTATAGTAAGGAATTTTACACCCTGTAGGCATAAGTACAATACTCCCAAAGACTTCTACACATACAAAAAAATACTCTCTTTTGATTTTTCACCTTACTAAGATATCGCTCACACTCTATTTTTCTTTACAAACTATTTTTATTAAATAGTCTATGGTATACCTCACAGATAAAATACTCAATGTATATTATTTTTTCTGTAACTTTCTTTCTTTTTTCCTCTCAATTTTGATGTGTATCACTTAGGAGCAAATTGCTCCTTTATATAGAAAAAAGCAATGGAGTAAGTGAGATTTTGTTTAACAACTTTGACAAATTTTGCAGGCCCTTTGTGCAGCTTCTTTTGACAAAGAAAAAAAAGCAGGAGACTGGACTCCACTAACACTACTTTCCAAAATAAATCTCATTTATCTGGTGCTTTCTGGCCCCAGTGGCAGAGCCACATAGTACTTAAGGGTTCATTCAAACTCTTTTCGATGAAAATTTATATTATTTTAATATGGTAAATATAATTTTTTATGTATATGTAATAGATATTGAATCCCATTCGATTAGTTCATTTGTCTACTTTTAAAATTTTTTAACCTCTTAAAGAAAATCCTAGAGCCGCCGCTGTCTAGCCCGACAGTCTTACAACTATAATAGCTAATCTAACTCATATTCAATTGGTTGTAAAGACTCATCCTTTCAATTTTTAAATATTCGGATTCTCCAAAGATCATTCAAAATAAGTGACTCTAATGCCAAATATTAAACTTTTTGAAAGGACAACTCTCAATCTTTTACATTCTCTTTGCAGATAAGTGAAGAAATAACTCGACTTACTTTATTTAATTAATCATTTTCTCTTTCAAGACAACAGGAGAAAAATATTCTAATTACCAACCCAACTTAGATAAAATATCCTATTTTCTTGATGTTATACTACTGACAATAAGGAGTTTGTTTTGTTCATTAAATCATTGGTAATTTTGCACATAACAGCTAATAAGGTTCGTTTGAATATCAGAAGATGCTTTCATTTTTTCTTATCCTAATAATTATGTCTATTTTTTGCGCATAAACAACTTAATTATTAGTATTAATTTACAGATGTAGGTGTTTGACATTTTTGTAAGATTTGCAGGATGTGATATGTGTCAATTATTTGGTATCCATATGCATATAAAGTTAAAATTTGCTTGGGAATTAAGGCTGTCCAATTTGTTTTGGAAATTTCACTTATTGTTATTATTGCACCACGTAATTGCCAAACAAGCATGATACATAATGTGGGAATTTGGTTTTCTTGACACAAACATATTCATAGTATTTTGTTTGGATTTCACAAAAATGTAGTTACTGCAAATGTTAGGACCCGTAACGTAATTTAAAACCCGAACGTCCTTAATTAGTTCGATTTAATAAAGTTTGGGACTGAATACAACATTTCTTCTAAGTTTGGTCCTTAAGGATAAAATTGATGTGGGGTCAAGGTGTGTGTGAAGTTTTGATT
>JAOTQJ010000091.1:7159839-7177880 GCA_025642045.1 Solanum sejunctum | reverse complement strand
AAAAAAATAACAATCACAAAACTAACATGACCTAACAACACAAACAATTTCACATATAGTGATGCCTATCGTTTGCTTTCAGAATTTCCTTATTTTCAGCAGTATGCAAGTATACGCAGCAGATACAAACACATTTAAATGCAAAGATGCAGTAATTTAATGAACTAAACTCAAGCAAATGCATGTGCAAGTGGTGCATCAACTTAGCAGTAAAAAAAATCGAGACAATACAACTTCTATGTCGCTATTTAAAACATTCTAAATCTTCAGAATGAGCCACATTTCAAGATACTAAGATAGAAGAGAAACTCGAGATGCTTGAAAGCTTAAGTTAGGGCCGAAAAACTTGACAGTTTTGCATTAGTTGGGCTTCTCTTTGGCATCCATATGGCAGTAATGAACAACAACAGATGGGAATAAAGAAACCAATTAGATAAGGAGCAAACCACGATATTAGGACGATTTTTAAACTGGAAAGCAGACATAACATAGAGATCTTGTATGACATAACATGGATCAGATACAATATTGTTCATCTAGCCACTTTTATCCTTCAGAATACACCAATGTGGAATCCTATCAAAACTGAGGTGAAATAAATGTAATGTGAATCTGCCTATACACAAATGCAATAAGTGATGTATGCCAAGAAATGCAAACCATTAGAAAATTATATGCACAAATGGAGGACAGGGCAGAATTGAGCAGGGCATATTCGAAGCTGTTTATGCTTCCAGAAACAACAATCCCACCTAAAATCCTATGGAGCTCAAATAGAGTGACTTCGAGAATACATTAAACAAGCCATATCTACTGTGAGTTAACAGTATCTTCAAAAACTCCAAAACTAACATTAGAGGGTACATTACAACAGAGTTCGAACTTCATAGCATGTCCTCAATCAACAAACCAGCCACAATGTTTCAATAATTCTTGTAATGAACAAAGTCGTATTGACAACAAAATTAGCCAGACATAATCAGCTCAAATACAGTGACTTCGAGAATACATTAAATAAGCCATATCCACTGTGAGTTAGCAGTGTCTTCAAAAACTCCAAAACTGACATTAGAGGGTACATTACAGCAAAGTTCGAACTTCGTAGCATGTCCTCAAATGATTCAATCAACAAACTAGCCACAATGTTTCAACAATTCTTATAATGAACAAAGTCGCATTGACAACAAAATTAGCCAGACATAGTCAGTTCAACACGCATCAACTCAATGATTCATCATAGAGCAAACTAAACGTAGGCATAGCACTTTGATACAGCTTCACTCAATCAATCATAAGGCCTAAATAGACTTGAAAGTAAAGCGAACTAAGGATATTACCTTTTTTGGTGCAGCGAACTAGGACGACGAGCTTTGACATTGAGCGTCGACACCACCCAGTTGTTGAAAAATGAATATGAAGAAAAATGAACTCTAATTGAAAGCATTAAGTCTAGAACAGCTATGGAAATCAACTCCTTTTTTAGGGCTTTTCGAGATCACTCCTCGATGCCTCTTCAGCGAAAGAAAAGAGGAATTTATAGGGGACGACTAAGGTTGAAAAAATGGGGAAATCAGAATGGATAAATTGGCGAATTAGGGGCCGAATTTTGAATTCAAAAATTCAAAATCTTCCCTTGGGACAAGAAATCTGTTGGATTTTGAAAAAAATTTCAAACGATTTGCAAAATCTTCATCGTTGCTTGAGAAGTTCAAAAGCGTGGATGGTTTTTCAACTCATTTAATACGTGTGTCGGGTTTATTAATGGTTGTTGGTTGTTAGCGGCGCCAAGTTTCTTGGGTTATTTGGTCGAAGGAGAAGAGGGGATGGTCGAGTGCGCGTGTGAGGAAGAGGAGAAGGGGTCGTCCGATTTTGGGGGTTGAAGGAGGAAGAAAACGGCGACGGTGGCGGTGTTAGGGTTTCGGGGTTAAGGGGGAAAAGGGAAAATCTGGTGAAGGAGATGAAGATGAAGGAGATATAAGGGGATTTGGGGGCGCGTGTACCACACGCGCCCGGATTTAATTTTTTTTTTTGAAATAATGGTATAAAAATCATTAAAACAAAAATAAGACTCAATAATTAATTTGACACCATGAAGGATAAAAATTGGGTGTCAACAAAAGTCCTAAGTTGGAACAGTATGTGAGAAATTATATCTATATACGTGTTTTAGTACTAGACATTAAGCTTGACCTTAAGTTAAGTGTCATGATAAGAGGGATAACAACATGAAGGTGATAATAATAGGTTAATATTTGATATAATAAGTTTGACATAGAGTAAGCAAGGAATTAAAATGTTACCTTGCGGTAGATATGAGTGATACAAGTGTGGTACTATGATTCATAGATGAGAACAATGAATTATGGCTAAGTCATTAAGTAACGAGAGGTTTAAAAAGGTGTATCAAAGAGAGTATATATGGTTAAGATAAAATTTTGATTAAGTTATGATTTTCTAGGTGTGCCTAGATGGTATATTTAAGTTGCCAGTGTGAAGTAAGCTGATGTAAACATTCTTCATTGTCCCTAAGAGTTTGAATAAAGGTATCATATATAGGCTATAATGAATCTCTTAAATATAGTTCTACCTTCCAGTTAGGTAGATAGGCAAACTTAAGGAAGCAGTGTTAGTATACTAAGAAAGAGAAGTCAGATTAATAAGAGTTAAATAGACTGGCCTTACAAGTCAATGTAAGTAGAGACTATAGAAAGACTTTTATAGAATAAGGATGAGGTTAAGAGAAGTACCTTAGAAACAAGTCCTACAAGCAATCTTAGTACATGCAGTGCGAGAGTTTGGTAGACATGAGATTAGCAATTCTCTGAGTATTAGAATGAGATAAGTATAGATCAATTTAAGGAAGGTGGAATAGGTTTATAGTCCTAGAGTATTAGCCTCAGACCTAAGAGGGAGATGATAAGCTAAGAGGCCAAGTCAATTGATGAGAATCAGAAAGTGGTGCATTCATAAGAAGTTTTAGTGGTATATCAATCCACTCTTACCCTAGCAACTTCCTAAATCTCAAACGTTATAATACTCTATTAACATCTTACACATCAGCAATATGTCAACGATCTATGCTCATATATTTCAGACAGATTCACAGCTATTCTCAGTTCCCAGAATAAGAAATGAAGATCTTGTTCAGATCAATCCAACCCAACCCAATCCAATTCAATCATAGTACTATCAAGACCTATATGAGAGTTTTCCTAATCGACAACCATCACCTATGAGCCAATGATGATATAACTAAGCTATGTAGTTGCCCACTCGTCTAATACCTTGTACGATAAGGGACGTAATCATCATGTAACACCCCAAATCTTACAATACTAGTACTATACAAGATAAAAAGACTTGACTAGTCCTACTATCCTAGTGAAACATCAGGCCTATTAGCCCATTAGTCTACTATCCTTATATGCGACCTCCACTCCTTTCTATCTAAGGTTATATCTTCAGTGAGATGAAGTTTTACTATATCCTGTTTGATTACCTTGCCCAATACTTCTTCGATCTACCTGATCTACTCCTCCGAGTAACTCCTAAATCCAACCTCTCGCACCTTCTAATCGGTGTATCAATACTTCTTCTTTGCACATGTTCAAACCATCTCAGTCTCATTTCCCTCATCTTATCAGCCACAGGGGTCACCTCTAACTTCTCACGAATAGTCTCATTTAGATGCTAGTTTCATGATGTGGATCTACTCATATAAGCACTCAGGTTCCATAGTATGCTCAATCTTACAAATTTGTGACTTACCCTCAGTGGCTCAGAAAGTAATAAAATGACATACGCGTTCCTATAGAAAAAGATTTCTCAAAGAATCATGCTCTAGATCTCTCGTTCAAATTCCTCTGGTGATTTTGTTTAGTTTTGGTGGTGAACCAATAGTAGTAGTCGAGTAATGATAGCTTAAAAAAAAGTTGGTGTTTCTTATTGTGATAATAGTGATCTACCATTCCATCTAAGGTAAAGTTGTAAGTAGGAAGAAAAAGGCAAGTAATGTGTTGTTAAGTAGAATTAGATGAGGGCATTCATATTTTCTCCTTATATTAAGGTATGATACATTGACGCTAAGGACATAATAAGGCTGGAGATTCTAAGAAGAATGGTTACGTAGAGCTCATGGAGTGATTCTAGTACTAGGCTTGAATGTGGTATTTATGGCACATGAATCAATGTAGGATTCATTAGATAGATATTGAGTAGGAATAATGGTTGGTTGAGTGTAGAAGAAGGGAGTAGCATTCTTGGGATAGGATTTTTCAGGAAGGTATAGAGAAGAAACCTTGTTGTTAAGATTTTCATGGTCATCTAATGAGTAATAACCAACGACTTAGAGTTAGGCTTGAACAAAGTAGACTGTGCAATTAGACTTAGATCTTGATAGAGTAGACATATGTATTCTCATGAGAGATATATTGGGTCGCAACTAATGAAGTGTTCCATGTATGAAAAAGAGTGTAGTTGAGAAATATTGCTAGGATTAAAGCTATTAGTTGTGTCATTCAAAGTCCCATACTCCTAACCCTATTTCATTCCCGAGGCACCCCTGTTCTTTGTTGAATAGTTTCGTAGAAAGTGTGACCTATGTTTAACCTCGTGTCATCCTTATCTTATTTGCCATGGACAGGTATCAAACTCATAGTATGAATCAGTTCCATATGTGTTAGTACAAAAGTTTATAAAAGAGGAAATATTAAGGGTAAATCCATTCTCTTCCATCTTACTCTTACCTTTATTCGAGGAAGAATGATCCCAAGGGGGAGATATTGTAACACTCCACAACTCCATTCATAGGTCTCAAAATTTTTCATCGCAAGTATATAAGATTAAACCTAGTAATGCCTTACATATACCTATATTATAAGTCTCATTCATATATATGAGAAGTATATCAGAAGTAAATTGGGTTCACAAGAGACCTCTAGTACTTAGTCAAGTTCAAAGGTTTCCTATCGATTAAGTTTTTCACTTTGGATTATGTAAGGGTCAACTTTAAATGATTATGAATCTTAGCACATAAAAAATTAGAAGTCTTATGACATACCAAATGAAATCTCTTTGAATTAGCTTTCCAACGCAACTAATTTCACCTCATTTGATGTTTGGAGTCAAAAGTTATGGTTGTTTTACTGAGAACTGCCAGTGCAGAGTTGCACTATGAGACCCAGTTATGGGTCATAATTCGAAGTGCGACCCGTATCATTATCTTTGAAAAAGTTAGAGAACTTTAATTTTCAACCCTAGACTTTATTGACCCATCTATAGGTCATAACAGGGGTCTCGTAGGAAGTTTCAGAGATTCCAAAAATTGTCCAAAAGTTTACGAAAGGTCCCCCTACGAGCTGTAGAAACTTCTACGGGTCATAGAGGATCTCGTAGGCGGCCCGATCTATAATTTTAAAAAAGGGTATTTTCGAATTATCTCTCCCTTTTAAGCTTAAACTTGTCAATTATTAGCCTAAATAAATCCCTAAACTTGATTCCTTGATTTCTTTACGCTAAAAAATACTCTCCAAACCTAGAACCTATTTTTCAAGAGAATAAAAGTTAGGGTTAGCTTTCAAGATACATCATCAATGTAAGTTATTCTCCATAAATTTTAAGCTTCTCATTCTAAATTTCTCCATCTATTCCTGAATCTCTAAGAAAATTTTAAATCATAACCTAGGGTTCAAGAAACGAGTTCAAGAATTCCAAAAAAGGATTTCTTGATTCTTCTTCTTCAAGAATCAGGGTTCTTCATGAAGAACTGTAAAGATTCCAAGTTAAGAATTCAAGAATAAAAGAGAATTCCTTCCTCCAATAATTTTTTCAAGTTCTTTTACTCTAAGAGACCTACCAAGAGAATTTCTTTTCTCAAGAACAAAGTGTCAAGGTTCCAAGATCAAAGATTTTCTCCTAGAAACTAATTCCTCAGGTATATAAGATCCTGGAAAAGTTATCCTACATATATTTTAGTATCTTTACCTACTAGTTTCAACCCAAGATCAAGCTTATGAGTTAAGATAAATTTTTTTCTATTATCGGTTAATTTCATTAAAATGTTTGTTCATGCATTCTTCTTGATAAAAATCATGTATTTTACTGATTTTAGCGCAAAACTAAGCAATTGAGACAAGTTTTATAATTATGGTTGTATTTGTGAGAACCATGTGTCTATTTCATGAAAAGCTATAACGTTCGCAGTTTGAGTTAAGTTTAAGGTGATAGCTGAATATTATAATTATATTTTTGAGATACTTGTAATGATACTATTTTTCAATCAAAGAATAGAGATAAGTTGAGAAATGTTTAAAAAAAGTTAGAGTTAGGCGAAGTCCCAAAGAGAAGAAAGTAATACTTTGAGCAAGAATATTCTTTAAGTATAAGCATTATAAAAGCTACTTTGGGAGTAGTATTGAGCACCGATATGAGTGAGAATAATAATAACTTGAACTCATAAACTACGTAGCTAGCGTAGGATAAGATTATACCAAAGTACAACTCCTCATTGCCACTGAGATGTCCAGTTTTGGGATGGATCCACTCCCCTAGTTTTCGTTCCTTACCCCGGCAAAGTATGGGACGACTCTAGCAGCATGGGTAAGACGTTGTATCATCATAAAGCTCATAGTGATGGTTCTCGGTTAGAGAAACTCCCCAAGAGGTAAAGTTTATTATTTTATACAATGAGATTTATATATCTTTATTCAAGTATTTTTCTCTATTATGTTGCATAATAACTTGAGTTGAGCTAATTGCAGAGCTAAGTATTTGAGTATCATATTTTTATATATTTATTTGTGCTCATTAAAACATTACAGTAAGTATTCCCTTTATATTGAGCTACACTTTTAGACCAGTTTAAAAGCATATGATTTCACTTGCATGACATACTTTTATCAATAAAGTTATCTCAAAGTTCAGTTTTAAAGTGGGTATACTATCCTTAGTACTTTTAGTCATCTTACATGTCGTACACTCCACTTACTGACGCCTTTGGCGCCGCATCGTATTATGATACAGATTCAGATATCCATGTTAGCAGATGTTCCCCATCAGCAATCGGCGAGGCATCTTTGCATTTAGAGGAGCTCGGAAGTCTTTAATTTTTTGTATTTATTTTAGTTGAGGTACCCATAAACCTACCCGATGCCTTGTTCAGACTCAGTACTTTAGAGGCTTCATAGATTAGAAAGATATTGTTCAAGTTATTTCTTCAAAGTTATTTTAATGATTTTGAGTCGAGTTATATATATATATATATATATGATAAGTTTGAGTTCATGAATTTTGAGCCAATTCTAATTTATTATGATGCTCGTGTCTTCCACTGAGTAAGTTAATCAGGCCAAGTGGTTTGCTTGAGACTAAAAATAATTTTCGAGTGCCGACCACGTCCAGGGTGTCGGCTTGAGGCGTGACAAATTTTTCTTTATTTAATTTTTATCTATATTTAATATTATTAAAATAATAATTCTATAAAAAAGATGAAAAGACGATTTTGTCTAAAGAGGAGTTTTTAATAAAGGGCGAAAAGTTCAAATAACAATTCTAATGACCTTCACACTTTTAATATAGTATAGATAGATAGATAACTTGAAATATTTTTTTCAAGAAAAATTCAAATATAGTATTATTATTGTTGTCATTCTTAGTGTCGAATTAATTCTTTTACTAGCATTAGTATTGATTTGATCTTTATTAGAATTACTAACGTGGAAAACTTATCTAAATATTTCATATTTAGAAATATTCATCATTTATGGCTATATAATTTTAATATATGTATTATTCACTTTCAATACATAATTCAAATTTTTTATCAAAACCAGCCTAAAATATTTTAAAACACTTAATTATAATGTATCTATATTGCATGCAAAATTATTTTTATACTAGTACATAATATAATTTATTTTTAACACATAATGCATTTTTAATCAAAATAAATATAATACATTTTAAAATTTTTGTAATACTTATATTTATTACATATATAATTTACTTTTAATACAAATAGTGTAGTTGTTATAGATGGTAAATATTTTCTAAATATGTGATATCTAGATAATATATATATTTAAAAACGATAAATATTTTATAATAAAAACTCAAAAATGTGATTATTCCTATTAATATTTATGAACTATAATTCTATTGCAACAGAATATCACACCTGCTTATTAAAAATTATTTTAAATATATAATTTAGTATTCAATCTTATTATACATGTAATTAGTTTTAATTATTTAAAAAATTAACTTTTATGATGCTGATACATAGGGTTTTTCACCTCTCTATTGTATTCTCTTATATAATAAGTCGCTAGATTAAGAAATTTAAGATTGTTATGCCTGCTTCAGCAACTTGAAGCAGACAGCTACAAGCAGACGGTTGAGCATTAAATTAACTTTGAGTCGCTTAGAGTCGTCGTGTCTGCTTCAACTACCTGGTGCAGCTTCTTCAAGCAGGCAGGAACGTATTTGCTTAGTATTACGATGACTATTGAAGTGTTTGCTTAATTTACTGTATTATTTTTGTTAATTATTATTTAATTATTTCTTCAACTACTTCAACTATGAAATTACAATAACGTGTCTACTTAATTTTGCAGTGGATATTGAAATGTCTACCTAATTTTACTATGCCATTTCTATCAATTACTATTAACATGTCTACTTAATTTTATGATGTTATTTCTATTAATTATTATTTATTATTTATACACATATTTCAACTATAAAATTAAAATATTATCCGTAATAAATTATTTTGCCTTATAAGAGTAATGTATACTCCCTCTGTCCCATTTTAATTGAATTTGTGAGTTAATGCACACATATTAAGAAAAACATTCAAAAATAAAATTTACACCATACTTTCCACTATTATTCTTTATAAAATCATAAATATTTAGTGTAATTTATCTCCTAGAAAATGTAAAACTTCAATAAAATGAAAGAACAAATACAAAAAAAATTTCAAACATTCACCTTCAACTTTAAACAATTCAATTATTTTGAACTTTAAAAAAAATTAAAAAATATAATTAATTTAAGATAAAAAAATATTATTTAAAGACTACATCTATTGAGTCTGTACAATACGGTCAAGATAGATTCCTACGGTGCAATTAACATGATCAACGCATAGGGTGACACATGTCAATTGTTTAAAACAGATAATAATAAATTGAGATCTAACTTGATGCACGTTGGCCATTGCATGCTTCGTATAAGATAAAGTTAATTTCTGTTTCTTTTTAATAATTATAAATTTCTTTTTAAAAAAAAGTTCAATAATATAAATTTTAATTTAATACTTTATTCATATACAAAAATATCAACATAGAGTACTTTTTGTGTACCTTTTTAAAAATCTAATTCTTAAAAATATCATAATAATATAATCTAATTTAATTTTAGAAAGTTCATTAATTGAGCTTTGTAAAATATATTATAATAATTAAAGAAATTCTTTATTGCATTAATTACTGAATATTTGATGGTTCATATATAGCTATTATTTCACATTCAATCTGGAGAATAAATGACATTATTTGAATATAGTCCGTCCTTCTTTATTTATGAAAAAGTAGTACTAACACTATTTTGAAAACGCTCATCATATTAACACCTCTTGGGATAAATCTAGAGTATGCAACAATTGAATCGATAAAAATATTATTGATTTATTATTATTGTATTATTAAATTATTATATTTTTAATAGTTTTAAAAAAATATTATCAAGTTATTGATTCGATATCGATTTTTACTATTGAGTTATTGATTAAATCGATAAATCAATAAGATTATAATAACTCACTATTTTACTTCTTTTGTAATTATTAAATATTAATAATTTAATTATAATAGGACATTATATTAAGTAGTACTTTACCTATTTTAATCTTTATTATATTAAATAATTAGTTACTCACTTTAGTATTTAGTCTTAATTTAATCTTTACTCTTTGGTACTTTATCTATTTTTTTTATTAATACAAATTTTCATTATCAACCTTATCGAGTAAATTAAAAATCAAAATGTTAAGTACTTAAAATTGATAAAAATTATTTTATTAATTTATCATTAATTGATTTAATATATTTAAAAATTAAAAATTAATAAATTAAATTAATATATAAAATCGAATCGAATCGAACGGAACTAATCCGAACAAGCCCGCGACCCAAAATTGTGAGCACCAAGAAAGTACGTCACTTTTATTTCTAGTCTATTTTTAGTTATTCAATTTATTTTTGCTTATTCACTTATTTGATCTGATTTTTTTTTAAAGATATATTACTTAACTATTTAGTTCACTAGATTATTTTTATTAGTTGCTACTAAAAATACAAGTTTGATTAGTTACAATATTTCCATTTTTTTTAAAGGTTACTATAATTTAATTATTTTTTTTTCAATACTCACTCTATTTATTGAAATAAATAAATAATATATTTGGCAAACAAAACAAAAAGGGGATGTAATGTATAATTGTTTAGGGGTAAAAATAACTGAGACATGCCCCAATTAAATCATGATATTGAAATCAAAGTAAAATGAAATATGTGTCATATTCCCGGACGTAAATCCTTGCTTGATGGCGAAAGTAACGATATTACGAAAAATGGAGTAATTCATATTGTGAAATGGGATCAATATTTATGATCGCCCAGAAGAAAAGCCATTCTCCGGCCCACATCAGTTAATATGGAATCTTCATATTTGTGAAGCCAGATGGTACTCTTTATTTTTCAAATTCATTAATTCTCTTATTTATCCCAAGTCATAAGAATTAATTATGGACAATTAACTTCTAAAAAGTCATTTCTATAAAAATTGTAAATTAAGTATTGTTTTCTAATGAAGCGGACCCATGGTACAAATTGATATAAATTATTGTTTTCTACTTTACTGAAATATTATAATTTCTTTAACCATTTCATTATTTATTCGATAAGCTTATTACTTCAGTTAAGATATATCCAGTGTCAGTGTCATTGGACCATTCCAGCTTAGGCTATTTTAATTTATTTTTGCTTAATATAGTCAATTTGTTATTAACTTATTTTTTGCTAATTGTTTAAAGGTTGATCTGTGTCGATCGAAACAATAAATTTATCATTAAAATCTCCTATATAAATTGAACTATATATATATTTTTTTGATTAAACAGTAAAATTAAAGAGCTGAAAGAAAGAAGCTAACAACTCCCAATATTTGAGATGTACATATACTCAATTCTAATTTGTTGGAGTCTAAAGCATAGTACATTATTGTTGCTCGTTTACTTTGAAGAGATTATAAGTTGAACTAAAAGCTATAAAATTGGATATTTACTCTGAAGCCTTTATTAGTTTGTAAATCAAGGGAGTATGCTACTTTTTGCTTTTTTAAAAAGGTGACCTTTTTTTTCCTGTCAAACAATGCAAAGATTAAAAAAGGACTTTTTACGTGGTTGCGTAAAAAGAATAAGGCAAGATATTGATAGAACAAACCAAATCCAAAAGGCCATAATTCCAGAGATAGAAAATAGAAAATTAATTGTACCAAAAACAACGAAACAAGTATAAAGTACAGTATGTGGAAACTAAAAGTCAACACGAGGGAAAAAACTCCCTAAAGGTATGCATATATATGTAGCAAAAGGTATAAAAAAGTTATCCCTTTGTGATAGGTCTATTGGTTCACCACCAAACAATGTGCCACTCCCTAGATCCTTCCCAAATAAACCCATATTTTGATCACTTATTTTTCATACCCAGGCTCTTCCACCTGCCCTCCACCCTCCCAAGAAAATTAATTTTCGAAGAAAAGTATTTTAATTTTTCTTTTTTTACTCTATATATCCTTATCCCCTTCCCCCCCCCCCCTCCTCCGGGAGTTCAAAAATTTATACTTTTTTTTTAAAAAAATATTTTTAATCTCATTCATACTTTTAATCCCCTTTCAGCTTGAGTGTCGAGATCAAATTATGTGTCGAAAGTTATATGTCAGGTCCCGATTTAGAAGTTAGGTCCTAGAATTGATTTGGAATCCGTAGTGAATCCTAATTGAGAAGTTGAATCTCGTGTTGAATTTAATTTTATGATATAATAAAATTGAAAAAAAATATTTTCTACATTTTTCTTCCAAAAATAAATTAAAATATTTTTTTCATAATGAATTTTCACGTAGAGCATTACTTGCTCATAAAATAAGGATAAACTAGTATTTTATCCAACTCATTTTTATTCATATAAAATATGAATGATCAAATTATTATCCATTTCATGTTGATTTATTTTCAACTGATCCATTTGCCACGACTGTTTCAATGGAAGTAATTTGAAATTTATAATTTAAAACTTGATGAAGTTGTATGATTATAAATTATTTTATTTAAAAATAAAATAAATATATTAAAATTAAATTATATTTAAATATAAAAATATCAGTAATTATCATTTTGTTTGAAAAGAAATGAGACGTAGTATATATAAAGTAAGAAAGGGGTTTAACAAGCAAACATTCCGTTAAATCTTACAATCATTAAAATATTAAAGCAGAATTTTATGTGTGACTTAAAAGAAATAAAAAAGAAAAAAAAACAAAGATGTGAAGAATAATATATTAAGAAAATAACACTGCTGTATTTCAACTTAGTTAAAGCATACAGCTTGAGAGTTGTAGAATGCAACAGCTAGATTTCTTGTTTTTTTTTCCATAACCCTAACGATAAACAGCATAAATCCAGATCTTCTAATTAATTAAGAAGCAAATATTAAAAAGGAGTAGGTTAGCTTAGATCAGAGTCCTGCAGCATTCAGTAAAAAGTTCAAGCGTTTTGCATCTTGGCTGCAAAAATACTGAGAAGATCTGGATACTGAAATATGTCTCCCATCATGTTGTGCTCTTCTGGTGACCCCTGAAGATTTCCTGGAATATAATCCAGTGGAAAAGACGAGGACGTGGACGACATCGTTTCTGATAAGAAGCCAAATTCAGTGTTTAAACCATCATTAATCAGTTGTTGTTGTTGCTGCTGCTGCTGTGGGAAAAGAGTTGGTTCAGACTTGATGGGCTTTGGGAAAAACCCATTTAAGGCCTCTTCTAACAATCCAGAATCAGAGGATTCAGATGGAAAAAAATCCATTCCAGCAGCAGAATCATGTGTGGTGGTACTATTGTTGCTAACTGTCATAATGTTTTCAAATTTTGGGAGGTGAGTCGTCATGACGGAGGAGCTGGGAATAATGGAATGGGTAGTTGGTAAATACGAAGAAAATCCATTGCGATGGAACATGAAATTGGGGTACGAATTCATGCTACTAGACACGAGAAGCATGTTCAAAGAATCATTGCTCTTCTGAACCCTACCATAAGGAGTATTAGACGAGTGAAAGAAGGGTTTGTTAGACAAGTCCTTAAGAGTATTACAACTCTGATGATGATAATAAGAGGAGGAAGACTTGATAGAGCCGTGGATACCAGGAAAAGCATCGTTGGTTTGTGTAGGAGAAGGGTAAACGAAATTAGTGCGTGCTTTCACACCACGCATAGCTCTAGCAGCACAATCATAAGCGCAAGCAGCTTCTTCCGCCGTATCAAAAGTACCAAGCCACCTTCTTTCTTTAGATTGAGGGTCACGAATCTCCGCCGCGTAACGTCCCCAAGGACGGCGCCGGACTCCGCGGTACCTCACCGATGAACCACCACTACTATTATCTTTCAGTGATCTTTTGTTCGTGGCACATCTAGTCTTGCCAGAATTGGTGGTGTTTTGGAGAGATTCTTGATTAAGTAGTTTCATGGCATCTTCCATATTTTTTATGATAGGAAAACTATGCAACCCTCTAAAGAATTTCTTTTTGGCAGAAGAGAATGTATGTAGTTGCAAGTAATGGATTCAGGTTGTATTTATAATGGGGCATCTGTGTGTTGTGGTTGCATCTATAAAGGAGAATTTACGCGTTGCCAAGGGCATTAAATGCAAAGTAAATACTACAAAGGAACACAAACACATACTCCTAAGATATTTTTCATCAGAAATTTATGCTATAAAATATAATTTTCTTATTTATTTCTACGATCAAATTAGAAAATAATATTATTTTTTTATCTTATTGACTCAATTAAAATATTAATGGTACTAGTCATTGACATTTTTAAAAGATACTGCTCCTTCTATTTCTCATTTATTTCATCTTATTCTAATTGAAAATAATTTAATTTTAATATTTCTCTTTTATCTTTAATAAAATAATTTTTATCCACATAAATATCTAGGAATAGTTTTAAATCATAACTTTTAAAAGTCTTTTTTTTCTTAAATACAATATCAAGTCAAACGGTATCACACAAAATGGGACAAAGCAAATAATTGTTTTTAATAGTGACATTTTTTTTTCCTTTTCCCATTCTGTCTAATTACCTCTACATACACTCGTAGTGTAATAAATGTTTACTTGTAATTCAAAGTTTACCAATGGGTGCTACTATTCAATAACGTTTACTAGGCATAATATGATTTTACATCATTATCAGTGCATGCTACTATTTGATGGAAGACAACGCTCAAAATATTATCTTTGATGTATATACAGTAGCATTAAATAGTAAGCAAACAAATTCTTTGATAAAGAAAACTAGCTAAAACAATATATCAAAGTTGAAAACAAAAGTAGTACCTTTAATGCATTTAATTTCTCCAAAGTTCCTTCCACTGTTTGGAAAAAAATTACCACTAATATTTTCAATTGTAATGTTGGATGGGTAATGCAAGGGAAAAGAACTAGTCATTTTAGAATGGGTTAAACTATATTAATTTGAAAATTAGGTCCCTAGTTTCTTGGGAAATTTCAAACACCCCGTAATCTTTTGCCCACTTTTAAAAGTACAATCTTAAATTTTCAATTTTACGTCGTGTGTATAATATTTTTGGCTTAGGACTATAAAAAAGAGATTAAGATTTCAAAACAGAGAGAGTGCGTCAGCTCATTTAAACAATATTATATATTTGCTTAATATTGTGACATTGGGAAATATAAACATATTTTCGGCGTTAATTAGTTAGAACCCTTGATCAATAATTGTGTTAGTAGAATCATACGTTAACTTCAGAAATAAGTAAATTTCTTAAGTCATATGTTTTAAGTATACAACATCAATTATTTTGACAGCTAGGGAGCAGTATATATATATATATATATATGATAAAAATTCAAGCATGTACCACAAAATGACAAAATCAGGGATGGTGCATGGATAGCGGACAATGTCGTTGCATGGTATTTGATTTTATATATATACACATACAGTGCGGAGCCAGCATTTTCATCAAGGATATTCTACTTTTAGAACATGATTGGGTGATTTTTATATTAAAAATATTTAACAATTGAAATGTATCAAAATATTTGTATTTAACCTATATATTCAAAAAACATTGACGAAAGGTATTCATCTGAACACTTCTAAGTGAATGTAGCTCCACTCATACCAATCTTATACGATGCTCATGTTTATTTCTCATTAGTTAAAATAATAAATGTTTGCAACCACCAATTTCAATTACTATTAGCTCCAACATAATGTATTTAATTTATCAATCTAGTGTTATTGATGAAAATTCCTCACAATTTTTTACTTACTTTTTCTTTTCATTGAAAATAATATTTCTATGTCAAATTTATCAGCTTTGCATCGAATTTAAGAAAAGGCCAAGGCACTGATTTTTTAAAATCAAAGAATGCAATATTATCCCTCAATAAATCTTAATTAGCACATAAATTAATCCAATATATTTCTTTATACATAACTTTATTTTATTTTATTTTATTTTATTTTTTTTAAAAAAAAAAAGAAGGAGAGAGAAAGGAGGAGGGAGAGGAAACAACATAATTCCATCCAATTAAAAAATGAAATGAATTTAATTGAACACGAGTGGAGCATTATTAAGTGGTGTAGAAATTGATACATACATTATGCAAGTCATAATAATTAGTAATAATGGTTGAACGAAGAAATTAGTTGGGGCAACGTGACAGCTAAAAGCGTGATCATATATGGAGTAAAAGCCTTTGAGCTATTTCCAACACCAACGTACAAAAGACAAAATTTCTTTGAGATGTGTCATTTTTTACGTTTGTTCAACTTAATTTGATTGGTAAGTACTCATTTTCACTGGAACTTATGCATTTTGGTCACTCATCTTCATAAGATAAGAAACTTCATATCAATAAAAAATAAGAGAAATATTAAATATATACATAAATAAATCTTATCTATTAGTGATGCATTATAAAATCATATGAAAAATTAAATATAAAGCAAATAATATTACTAACGAGATAAATTATTACAAACTAATAGTCCTCTACTATTGAAACAAAAAAAAAGAAACAATTTATTGAATGAAATATTTCATGTTGACAATGGAGTTTTTGGAGAAGGATTGTAGCACCTTAAGTATGTGTGGATTAATTTTATCTAAAAGTTTAAACTATTGAAGAAAGCAAATTATTTTAAACAACTATATTCTTAGCATGTTTTCTCATGTATGGGCTTGACGTAAATCAAGCATGTGAAAATTTATTTTTATAATAGGTGACAGTGATATTCGATCACATAATCAATATCTACATGCTCTAATATCACATTGGAGTTTAAAAAACAGTATGTTTTCTCTTAAAATTTAAATTGTTAAAAAAATATTTTTTTATTTAATTATCTATATATTTATCAAAACCAAGACAAGCGAATGGGATTGTTCCTTTTTTAATTTAACCAAGATCTCAGGTTTAAGCCCTATGAATGGAAAAGTCCTTGATAGGGAGTACTTACCCCCAAATGAGACTTTGTACGACATGAATTCAGATATAGTTGAGCTCCAACATAAGCACTCAACATCGGAAAAACCAAAGAAAAACACACACAAAGACAATATAATATCGATAATTTATACTCATACAAATATTAATGATGATTAATTTATGATTTAAACCTTTGACCTTGATTATACCAAAATAATTTTATCATTGCTCTAGAATATCGAAGACTCCACTTTATTTTTTTGTTTAAAGAAAAAAAATAGTTAGGTACTAATTAATGAATGAAACTTCTACACATTAATCTACATGCGGATGCAACAGTGAAGAAGAACAAAATGAAGAACAGAAGTTCATGAAATATTAAAACAGGTGTCAAAACTATAAAGTATTTATTTTTATACATTAGTAGTGAATTTTTATTGGCTAACTAGAAAAATTTTTGAGTGATTTTTTTTACCTGTTAACCTAATATACAACAATAGGTAAACTATCCATGGTAAGTCTACTTTGCTAATTCATAAAATAAAGTAAATCTGTTATAGTTTTCTCTTATGAAGATGAAAGGCTTTTTATTGACAAGAAGATTTTCTAACGTTTATCCTAAATAAAATTTCATTCGGTTTAATTATGTCGAACAAAGAGCACAATCATCATACATAAAATGAACAAATTAATTTCAAACCAAAACTAATGCTCTATTCCTTCCAATTTTTAACGTTCTTTCTTTTTGATTCGTTCCCAAAAAATTATTAAATTTTTTGGAGAATTTTTTAGTGATATCATCATATGTACTTAATCTCATTTAATATTTTATCATAAAACTAATTAAAATTTAAAATGATAAAATCAAATACTTTTTCCATCTTATTTTGATTGAATTTGTAACATAATGTATATATATTAAAGAAAACATTAAAAAATAAAATTTATATTATATTTTTCACTATTGCCCTTTATAAAATCATAAATATCTAGTTTAATTTATTTCCTAAAAAATATAAAACTTCAATAAATGAAAAGACAAAAAAAGTTTAACATGTTATTTGGATGGTAATTTGTCATGATTTCATAATGTATGATATGATATAGTGTTGTACAATATTTGGATAGACTGTATGAATTGATACTATTTAATGGAATATAATTTGTTGTTTGATTTGATTATATGATACTAAATCATAACTTATAAATTTATAAAAATGTCATTAATTATTATAAATATTA
>JAOTQJ010000091.1:7115644-7145527 GCA_025642045.1 Solanum sejunctum | reverse complement strand
GCTAAGAAAACCTGATGCATACCTGCCTTCTCTGAATCAGGTGGTATTTCTTTATGGAGCAGCTTCAGAATTTGATCATATTGTTCTTGTGTGAACATCATTCCACCTCCCTGACATGAATTGTGAATGGACTGAGAATTCTCTACTGGTGCAGAGCTTGTCACTGCATTTATTGTGTATTGTGATGGATAAGCACCTTTTTTCTTCTGTGGATATCTAGGCAACTTGTAACATGTATCCCTTTTATGCCTTTTTCCACTTGCAGTAATTGCAGAACAAGTGTATGTTCTTCCCTCTGTAACTCTTTTTATCATAGTTGTTCTGACTTCCTTTTGTCATTTGTCCAGAGCCTCCAATATTATGCTGAGTCATCCCTGTTCTGTTGCTGAATAGGGCTGTAGCACCTAATTTTTCAGCTGTCTTTCCCAGGTTTCTTTGACTCTCTTCTGATATCAACATTGCATAAGCCTTGTTGAAACTAGAAATTGGTGTCATCATCAAGATCTGACTCCTAGCTTGAGTATATGTTTCATTCAACCCTGTTAGGAACTGTAATAGACACTGGTACTGATGATGCTCCATATATCGTCTGGAACCTGCACATTCACATCCAAGACATCGCACTAGTGAATCAAACTCCACCCACAGATCCTTCAACTTGGTGAAATAGCTTGATATGGTCGATGTCCCTTGTGTTAGAGTTGCAATTTCCTTGTGTAACTGGAAAACTCGAGATCCATTCTCCTTATCAAACCTCTCTTTCAAATCATTCCAAACTGTGCATGCATTTGAGGCATATGCTACACAGCTGACTAACTTTTTGCTTACAGAACTCATGATTCAGGAGAGCACAATAGCATTAACTTTCTCCATAGATCATGCAATGACTCATCGAACTTCTCCTTCGTGTGTCTCCCGTCTACAAAACCTAATTTACTCTTTCCTATGAGTCCGATCTTCATAGGTCTACTCCAGAGGGCATAGTTTTCTGGCCCAGTTAATTGAAAAGAGATGAGTGAACTACCTGATGTATCGCACGCCTGTAAGTACAGAGGATGATTCGCATCTATCACTATGTTCGTCCTCACAGGTCCAGCTCTTTTAGTAGTCTTCTATTCCATATTAACCATTATCGAGGAACTCTTAGCCCTAACTGAGATTTTGACCTAGCTGCGCTCAAGTCGAGAAATCAATCGCCCGCTTTGACACCATGTTGAGAGACTAATATTCACAAATCTAAGTAGAGAACCCAGGTAACGTAAAGCAATTAGAATCTCATCACCATGAGAGTCTGCTTCGAGAAGGAGAGAGATGAGAGAATTTCTCAAAGAGTTTTATTGTAAAGTTTAGAGAGAAAGAGTAAAGTGCTTCTGACTACAGTGCACTATATATATATACATACATCATCTCAACTGCTCCTATTAAAAATAATAACTGCTTCCTAACCAAATACTAACTACTCTTGTTATGTTAACCATATAACTAACTATCCAAAAACTAACTATTTCAACTACTTTTAACAGATTTCTTTCTAAATTTATATCTTTCAGTTAGATTCCTTATTTAAATACATTTAATTATATATATTTGATTATCAATACATACATTTAAATATGCTAGATATATGTATCCAATTCGATAAAATTAGCAATATTACCAACTCATAAGGTTAACTCTTAAACTAACAAAATTTGTGTTGTATATCCAAAATTCAATAGAGCTTATCAGAAGCTCAAGTACAAGTCAAATGGGCCTGATTTTCAAATTCGGTATCCCCTTTTATCTATATTATATTTTTGTGGATACAAACACTTTAAACTTTATCCAACGTAGATGGACTCCCTCTCCAAAGTATTTTTTTCATTATATCCATGATATTTTTTCTCACTCAAAGTATCATGTTTTCTTTAAATAAAAGTCTTTCATTTGAAATAAATTTTCAAACCAGTATAAAACACTTCTCTATGAGAGAAATTTTTCACAAGTTAATATGTCTCAAGTAAATCCTTAAAAATGATAATCCTTTCTATGAAAATTAGTCAAATAATTGTTAAATAAATTATCAGATAATCACATGTTAGTTGATATTTTAAGTGCTTAAAACCTTCTTAAAATATTAATTAAAATCCTTACTCGTTCTTTGAAATTTTTAGTTTCTATTAGAATCTTTCTAAATTAAATATTTCTGTTGAAATATTTCTAGTAATCCTACCTGCCCCTCCACTACTATTGGATAGAAGAAATGACCGGTTGTCCATTTGATTTCAATTACTTTTTTTTTGTCTATCCTAATGTCCAAGTTGGAAATATAATGTTTGAATTTCAGAGTTTGACCCTTATCGTAGGAACACTTCTGAATTTATGATTATGAGTGTTGTCATTTCGATTTAGCCAAATATTCCAAAGGACCAAGGGAAATAGAGTGATTAAATTATTTGGAAGTCTTAAGAGCTTGGAGAGCTAGTTGGATTAAGGGGTTTGAAAGAGGAAAAATCACATAACTATCTCATATTTATAAATATTTATCATATATAGTAATATAATTTTTTTAACCATATATAGCAAATTGATTGTATTATCCAATACGTCTCTTAAAATTCACGCAATTCTCTCCAATCTCCCATTTTGCTATCTTTTGCTATAAATAATAATTAAATAAAAGTATATTTTATTTTGGTAAATATTAATTAAAAGGCCTTCACTTAGTTAATTTTTCCTTTGATCGATGATTGATTGAAGAGGAAAAAATTCAATTTAGCTACTCTTTTAACTGTTTGAAGGATGTTTAGTGATAGTTTGGTCCAGATTCATTCACGAGGTCTATAAACTATAAAGAGTCACTTTGGGATTGTGATTTAGAATTAAAAAAAAGGCCCAAATATTTATCAAAAGTATTTGGAGGATTGTATTAGGAACAATGATTGAACTTGTTATTAGTAGTAAAAATTTTCGATAAGATACTATTAGATTTGGGGAAAATAACATTTGTAATTCAAAAAGGAAAATCGTTTTAATTATTTTTGTGTATCTAATATCATGAGAATGTATATGTATTCTGATGATAACAAGGAGGAAGAGTCATTGTTTCAGTACAACCGTTTGAAAGAGGAAGAAATCGTATGATGCCATCATAGTATATAGACACCATCACAATTTAGAGTTTAATAAATAAGATTGCGATTTTAAGAATTTTCTCTTAATTATTTCTTATTTATTTCTTGAAAAAGAGTTCAATCTTATATAATACCGATAGGGTATCAATATACTAACAGAGTATCACATAAGATTAAGCCAATCTTATATATTACCACTACAGTATCATATATTGATGGAGTATTAATTGTTTCTTATTTATTTGTTTAAAAATCTTTTTTGATAGGGTAAAGAGGATTAAAGATGAGTTCTTTGTATATGATAGCATTTTAATATCATATATCAAGGAAACATCACAGAGTAGTGATGTTGACAAAATAAAAAAGGATAAAGTGGGATAACTAGATAAATAGTTTGGTTTAGATCCATTTTTTATAATACAATTAGGTCAATTTACGAGCTGAAAGTTCGTAAAAATAATGCATAGAGTTGTGCAATTGAGATGAGGGTAAGATGAGATATAGTGTGATGGGTTCCAATTTAGAATGTATCATGAAAGTGGAAAGGAGCTCCACATAGAGATGAAGATATAGCACAAGTAGCTTATTTGAGTTCCACCGACTAGGTAATTTTAGGAGGGAACTCAATGCAGTCAAATGCTTTTTCTAGATCAAGAATAAGAGTTTTTGTACGAGTAAAAATGATATATAAATTATCACAACCTCTTCTTCCTTTTAGAAAACTAATGATAAGGTTTGACACTTTTGTACATCATATTGCACAACCCAATGGTACAAGAAAGGTTTTTATTGAGGCAAACTTGGGTTCAAAAATTTTAATGCCAGCAATCTAGCACAAAGAAAAAGAATCGGTGGTTTCGAAAAAGAATAGAGCTTGCATGACTTTGAAATAATTACAAGGATCATCTACAAAGGAAAGGTCTTTTAGTGGTATTTTAAATGTTTTTTCTTGAGTAATTTGATGTGCATGCGGTTTTTAGCTCTGAAAGAAATGGTAGTAACAAAATCACAAATAATTGGTATAAACTTATGAGCCAGAGGTTTGTAAGTTGAAGCGTATCATTAAAGGAATAAAAAACTAAGTAACAATTAACTTCTGCTTGAACAATAGTTTTCATAAATAAAATAAATTTGTAAAGATACTTCAGCAACTTAAAGAAATAACTTATTACTTATTAGACATCAATTGCATGTTATTGCTCTCGTTGATGGGTAGGATAGATTTGTTGTTAGTAGTAAGTGTTTCTCAATGAACTACCTTGTATCACATAGGTTTTGTCAAACACCAATGCACTTATCAAAGCAAAACAATTTGTAGCCAAAATCAAGTTGAACTCTATCAAGCTTCAACTATAAAAATTGAAAAATCCAAAAACTATCGCCTATTTCTTCCATTGTATAGTCCTTTTTCAAACAACTATTCTAAATACTAGTTTTAGCGTATGTGCTTTGCACGTATGAGTCGCGTTAATTTAAAAATTATACATAAATAATACTTATCATTAAATAAATACAATATTCATGTAAATAAAAATTAAATAAATATTATTAGTTTGATACAATATTTTAGTGTATTGTTATAGAGCAAAGATGAAAAAGATCAATTCAATTGCGTATAATATAGATATACTAATAATGTTTTAATACATAAAGTAATAATTTAGAGTTGAATAGTTAGAAATTAAATAATTAATTGACTAAAATTTAATGTAACAAAAGATTCTGAAATATAAAAGAAGTAGTTTAATGTTTTCAACATAATTTTACTGTATTTTTTTGCTATTTAAATTTGTTATATTACATATTTTTATTAACAAAATATTTGATAGTCAAATTTTGAGGATGAATCAATCAATCAAGGCGAGAAAAAATTTGATTGAAATTGTAAATTAAAAAGATGCTCAATCAATCAAGGCGAGAAAAAATTTGATTGCAATTGTAAATTAAAAAGATGCAAGCTGAGTTGTTGATTGTTGAATGATTGATGAATCAAAAGTTGAAATTGAAGTGTTTTTATAGAAGTAGAAAAATTATAAATAAAAAAGGATATAAAATAATATTTTATCATATTTAAAACAAAACTTTTCATTATATAATAGGATTCATAGTGAAATTAAAAGAACTTTTATTAAAATAGTAGAGTCATACAAGAAAAAAAATAAAAAATAGACAAACCAATTAATTATAGTAACAAAAAAAGTTAACAAACTAATTAACTATATGTAAAATATTTTCAAAAAAGGACTTTTTTAAGATGAAGCAACCAACCCAAAGACCTTTAATAATAAATTATTAATGATTTCTATGAATATTACTAAAAAAAAGGGAAAAAAGAAGAAATTCACAAACCAAAAATTTTCAAAAGAGGACGTTTCTCATGAGCACGGGACAGTTTCCCCTTTTAATATTTTTTACAAATATTATGTGAAAGTATTTTTTTAATTATTTTCTTTTTAGATCAAATTTATTTTACTTAGAAAAAAATTCTTTGTGTAGTAATTTAATTATAACATTCAATTTTAGTTGGAAAAGGATTCTTTGCGTAAGAATTTAACTATGCTAAGAAAATTTTCTCAATTTATATTTTATTATATTTAATATAATTAAAATAATAATAATAAAATAATTTTAAAAAGAAGATAAAAAGACGATTTTGTCTAAAGAGGAGTTTTTTAACGAAGGGTAAAAAGTTCAAACAATATTATTATTATTATTATTATTATTATTATTATTATTATTATTATTATTATTATTATTATTATTATTATTGAGAAAAAGGTAACTTTGAATTCACAAATAATTCATCATCCAATTGGAAACTTATATCCCATAGGGTGGTGAGCGTACTCACAAAGATATATGAAATTACAAGTTAACTATAAAATTGACTATATCTATGCTTTTCCCTGCCAGATCTTGCTTACACCAGAAAAATAAAAGACTTAAGCATTTCATTTTTATCTTTCGAGAACTATCTTTTTGTCCTTCAAAACACCTAACATACCTTTCTTTCCATAAAGTCCACCATATGCAGGGATAGTCTTCCACCAATCTTCAGCTTTCCCTCTATTGTCAATTCCTGTCCAACTACTTATTTGCTCCATGGTTGTCTTTGGAATTACCCAATTGACCCTTAGTATACGCAAAAATATGCTCCACAATTTTAACGTTGTTTTACAATGAATGAATAAATGATTATTTACTTCTACTTTTTGCTCATATATAAAGCATCTTAAGCATAACTGCATCCCCCTTTTTTGTAATGCCTCATGGGTAAGGCAAGCTTTTCTATGACCAACCAGGAAAAACATGCTATTTTTAATGGGCTTCTTGTCTTTCCACAGTAGCTTCCAAGGCCACCTGTTAGTCATTGTCTAATTAACAATCATCCTCCAGTAGCAAGATTTAACTGTGGACATCCTTTGTTATATAGCTTCCAAATTGGTCAACTGTGTACACTCCTTTGCTATGTAGCTTCCAAATAAGTTTATCTGTTCTTTGAGATATGTTTGGTGAACTGTTTAACACCTCTAGTAGCTTGGTGATATCCTCAATTTTTTAGTCATTCAAGGCTCTCCTAAACACTACATTCCATCCTTGTTGGTTCCATATTTGAGCGACAGTAGTAGATCTTTGTAGGCTCAGGATGTAGAGATTTGGGAATAAGTTCCTCAAGCTATCCTCCCCTTTCCAGATTTCATTCCAGAAGTCTGTTTTCAGTCCATTGCCTACACTAGTATACATATTGTTATTGAACTATGGACACAACCTTCTAATGGTCTTCCACACACTTCATCTAAATGGCCCTATCACCTCCCTAGTAGTCCATTGGATAAACAAGTCGTATTTCCCTACTATGAATTTCTCCATAGGGTTATATTTTCGTAAAAAATCTCCACAACCATTTCTGTAGCAAGAAATTATTTTGAATACTAAGTTTTCTCATGCCAAGACCACCTTGTTTTCTGCTCAAAGTGAGTATCTTTTATTTCACCAAGTTGTAGCCTCTCTTTTCTTTGTTCCCTTGCCAAAAGAAAGATCTGCTCATTTTGTTGATTCTTTCCTCACTGCTCCTGGGTATTGGAAATAGACTCATCATATAGGTAGGTAGCCCATCTAAAACAGACTTGATTAGAATCAGCCTTCCCCCAAGTGATAAGTACTGATTTTTCCACCTTGAGAGACTTTTCTCACATCTCTCTATCACCTTACTCCATACTTTCAACTCCTTGTTTTTGGCCCACAAAGGCAAACCCAAGTACATTATAGGCAGAGAGGCTACCTAGCATCCCAGATTCTTGACTAGACTTTGTAAATTACCTACTCGATTAACTGAGAAGAGAAAACTTTTTGACCAGTTAACATGAAGCCCTGAAATACTCTCAAATATTGTAAGGATTACTCTTCAGTGTCGAATTTGTGCTAGTTCTGCTTCACAAAAAACCAAAACATCATCTTCATAAAAAGATGTGTGATTTCTAGATCATCACCTCTCTCTATCGGAGCACTAAATCCTTTTACCTAATCATTTTCCTTTGTTGTTCTGAACATGTGGTTCAGACCCTCCATAGTTAGTAGGAACAGAAAAGGTAACATAGGGTCTCTTTGCCTGAGACCTCTATGGGATTGAAAATAATCCTTCAGGCTTGCCATTTATAATGAGTGAGAATGTTACATTTGAAATGTAAATCTTTATTCAGCAAATCCATTTATTTTCAAAGCCCATGTCTTTTAGAACTTTTAGCAAGAAATTCCAGTTGACATGATCATAAGCCTTTTCAATATCTAACTTGCATAGGATGCTTGGTTTCTTCTGTTTTACACTGGAATCAACTATTTCATTAGCCAACAGAGCAACATTCATGATTTGCCTTCCTTTCAAGAGTGTCATTTGATGTCCATCAACTAGCTTCCCAATTACTTTTTCCAATCTTTCAGTGATCAGCTTAGAAATGATCTTATATACCTGTCCAATTAAGCTAATTGGTCTGAAATCCTTTAATTCCACTGCCCCAGATTTCTTTGGGATCAAAGTTATAAAAGTAGTGTTAAAAGATTTCTCAAAGAAGCTCCTATGGTTGAAATTTAGTATAGAGTGCATTAGATCTTCCTTAAGAGTATCCCAATACTCCTTGAAGAAGGACATGGTAAAACCATCAGGACCAAGAGCTTTGTCACTGTCACATTGCTTAATGGTCTGTAGTAATTCTTCTTCTGTGAATGACCTTTGAAACCACTCATTTTCTTCAGCTGAGATTGTTGGGCATCCTCTAAATTAAAAGGAAGGTCTCCATGATTTAGGTTCTGTGTAGAGCTTGGAATAAAATTCAATCATGGCTTCCTTAATTTCTTTAGGATCCTTCGTTTCCTCACCTCTCACCGATATCCTGTCAATTATGTTATATCTCTTACGAGCTATAGCTACTTTTTGAAAAACTTTAGTATTATTATCTCCTTGTTTCAACCACAAAGCTCTGAATTTCTGCCTCCAGCTACTTTTTCCTTGCTTTGACAATACTTCTAGTTCCACAAGTGTTGTTGCTTTTATTAACACCTGATCTTTAGATAGTTCTCTTTCTTCTTGGATTATGTCCAACTCATACAGTTCTTCTAGTAGGTTATTTTGCCTTTTGATTCTTTCATTGAAGGTTTGTTTGTTTCATTCTTTCAATTTTTTGTTTCAACATCTTTAGTTTATTGCTGAGTCTTTAGTCAGAATACCCTTCTACCACAAAGTCACTCTACCACCCCTGCACCATCTCTCTGAAACCATCCACTTTGAGCTAGCAATTTTTAAATTTGAAATAAGATTATAATGCTCTTAGTCGCCACATTCTAAAAGTACTGGGCTATAATCAAAGATTGTTCTGAGAAGGATATATGCTTTGTTTGATATTTTTGAAATACTCCTCCTACTCCATGAAGTATAGGAATCTATCCAGTCTTGCAGCACTTTGATGATTGGGTCCTCTGAACCAAGTATATTTTCTCCCATATAATTTTGGATCATGTAATTTCAAGTCTTCAATCCACTTGGAGAAGTTAATCATGATATTAGTGACTCTAGTACACCTCTTCTTTCTTTTGTGCATCTTACTGTGTTAAAGTCCCAACTAGTGATCCAGGGGCCTTCACATAGTTCCTTTACTGCTTCTATTTCCTCCCAACACTCTAACTTCTCAATTCTGCTATGTGGGCCGTATACTCCGGTAAAGAACCATGAGAAAGAGTTTTCTATTGATTCAAACTTGTAAGTAATTGAGTAATTTCCCTTCTCTACCTTTGTGCCTACCCACATTCTACTATCCCATATGTTTGGACTCCTGCCTTGCTTATATTTGCTTCAGTTTAACCTTTCTCATCTATTTATATGCCCATAACTGTTTAGCAATCTCCTTTATGCCTTTATTTAACTTTGTCCCCTGAAGATAGACTACATCTACTTTTCATTTCTGTAAACATGTCTTAACAATATTCTTGGTGGAGATGTTGTTAAGACCCCTTACATTCCATGAGAGAAGCTTTAGATTCATCTAAATTTTGAACTGAGCACCCTTTCCCTATTTCTGATCCCATCCACCTCTTCATTTATGCTAGATTACAGATTCTTAAGTTCATTTTTTCCTATCCCCCTGCTCTTTGGAGTAGTTGTGGTTATTTCTTGTCCTTTGTTGTCTAGCATTGATTTTCTCTCATCAAATCTCATGAGCAGTGCCAACGTTTTCTTCTCAAACCCCTCGAAGGATACCCCATATTTGTTGCTCAGTTCTAATATGTGTGAGTTAACCCAACTTGGTGCTTCAATTTTAATAGTTTCTAATTTAGAACTCTATATGGCCCCTGGTTCTGTATCTGTTGTCTGCTGAATTAGTAAGTCTGTCTCTCCTGTTTAAGGTGGAGTCTGGTCCATAATTATGTTCTCCTTCTCAGTTCTTTTACTCATGTCGTTATTTATGATGGATTCTATCATTTCCTTAATTTGCATGCTAGAATTTTCCTTTAGTGTTGCTTTTGATGCCATGATATCCCTTGCATTTAAATCTAGAGAAAACTCCCAGGCTTTGAAGGCTTCTAAGAACTGTGAGGCCAGTTCTTTTATGTTTTTAAGTCCACTAAGTAAATCCTCATGTCCCTTACGTGACATTTTAAGTGAGGATAAATTCACTTCAGAAAGGTCAAGGCCCAATGAGTCTTTTCGGCCTACTTTTTCTATTTCAACAGATTGGGTCTATGCCTTATTAGATAAAGACAAAAACTATTAGGACCCACTAGTGTTTGCCATTTCATATGGCCTAGGATTTGACTTCCTGCACTATATCTGTACCCTCATGAGAATTTTTTCCCGTTGGATTTTCCCCAATATCTATTGATTTCAAGATCTAGGTTGTTCATCTTCTCTAGCCTCCACTTTTGTCGGAGGTTCGACCTAAGTTTTCATCGTGAAGACCACTCAATCATTTTTTATCCTTATCTCCCTTGGAATGTTACTGCCATCACTACTTACCTGAGTGTTGCATATTTCAGATGGAACAACCACTTGTTTCCTCCTCTGTTTCGACCCATGCCCGCAGTGGTCACCGATTGATTTAAAGACCTTCTGAGTCCACAAATGGAGTGGAAGCCCCACTATCTTCACCCAGGTTATGTGAAACCTATTCTTCTTCTCAATAGTCTCACTTAAGGGATTCCACTATTGTAGCTTTATTGGAGTTTTCGACCAGTGCCAATCCCCCTCCATGACCTGTTATGTATCATTCTTGAATTAAATTCAAATAGAAGTAATCCATTTCCCATTTCATAAATATTCAGGTTGTGTGCTTGTTTCCAGAGACTAGAAGCCCACCTTCTGACTTCACAGGCATTAAATTCACTCACCAAACTTCTCTTCAAAACTTCATTTTTAGTTATTAAGGAGCCTTTAATGCTGATTACTCCTCCATTTTGTACTGTAACGTCCCCATTCGAGTATTTTCCATCTCTGTTTTCCCTTTTAAAGCTTCTGGCCAACTCCGCATAAGGAGTATTATTATCAATTAGACTATATTTCTCAATGACATTTTTCATCTTCTATCCATTAATGAATCTTGCCAGCTTCTCTTCCATAACCACCTACACAGAGTTGAAAGTCATTTCTGGAATAATGAGAACCAATTTTTTTTCCCTTAAATCTATAAGGCTGATGTATCTTCCAATCTTACTATAGTTACGTCCATAGAAGATGTCCGACAAAGCTTCTGTCTTCTTCCATCTATGAACTACATTTCCTTGCATCTTAGATGCTTCTCTAAGGATCTGGACTATCCATTCCATGGGATCTCTTGCTGAAGGATGTCCTTGTAATGGCATTTCTGCTTTTCTCAGTTCACTCGTACCAAATCTCTGTCGTTTATGAGATCCTTTCAATGTCAAATGACTTGAAGCCCACTGAAAATTATATGACATTCTCCATTGTCTAAAGCACGAAAAGAAAGAAAGAAGGAAAGAGAGGAAGAAAGACAAAGGTGGTAGGTTTTTTATGGTCGAAAGGACCACCAGAGATTAAGGAGAAAGAGTCTGGTTGAGGGGTTTTGCTTTTCAAAAGAAGACCTTGGGATTAGTGTCTGGGTGCATTTTTATAAATATGTTTCTGTTATTGTGTTCAAACAACATTATTAAGGGCTTTCAGACTTTTAATATAATATAAATTAGTTTGCAATCTCAAATTATAAATGAATTCTAAAAATAAGACATTAAAAAAAATTCTAAAAATCATTATAACTAAATTTCGATTCCTTACCCCCACCCCCCCATTGAATCAAAGAGTCGGTGAAAAGTAGTGAAAATCTATTGACTCTGCCACTTGGATCGTTTTTTGTCCACCCCCTCCAACCACTATCCCCTCGTCGCCTATATGCATTTTTTGGAGTATTAATATCCTACTCTCACACTTTCGAACCAAAAATGACCTTCAAAGAGATTAGTTTAAAAACAATATAGTCGTAGCATGCCTAATGCATGATGCTAGGCCAATTTTGCAAGTCAAAGATTTTTAATTAATTTATTTATTATATGTTATGCATACTTCTCATCCTTGAACTCAAACACAATTTTCATTGCATCTTTTTGGACTTTGAAGTTTCGGTGAGAAATATAGAGAAAAATATTATTGAATTGTGTATTTACATTACTACATAAAGACCCTATTTATAGATATTGCAACCTAATCCAAATCTAACTAGGAAAGAACATATTATTCTTATTCCAATTCTAAGTAGGACTATGTAATCCTATTCCTATTCTAACACTCCCCCTCAAGTTGGTGCATACAAATCATAAGCACCCAACTTGTTACAGATATAATTAATACGAGGATTAGTGAGGGACTTGGTGAAGACATCTGCAAGCTGATCACTTGACTTCACAAACTTTGTAATAATATCTTTTGAGAGTATTTTTTTCTCCGACAAAGTGACAATCAATCTCAATGTGCTTAGTCCTTTCATGGAACACTGGATTTGATACAATATGAAGGGCCGCTTGATTATCACACACAAGTGTCGTTTGATCAACTTCACCAAATTTTAGCTCCCTCAATAACTGTTTGACCCAGATAAGTTCGGAAGTTGTTGTAGCCATTGCTCGATATTCTGCCTCTACACTTGATCGAGCAACCACACTCTATTTCTTGCTCTTCCACGATACTAAATTACCTCCTACTAATACACAATATCCGGATGTAGACCACCTATCAGAAGGTGATCCTGCCCAATCAGCATCTGTATATCCCATAATATGCTCATGTCCTCGATCTTCGAAGAGTAGTCCTTTTCCGGACACTGACTTTATATATTGCAGAATACTAACAACTGCATCCCAATGACTATCACAAAGGGAAGTCATAAACTAACTTACAACACTCACTAGGAATGAAATGTCAGGTCTTGTCATTGTGAGATAATTTAACTTTGCCACTAGTCGTCTATACCTTTCAGGATTACTGAGTGGCTCTCCCTGTCCTGAAAGCAGTTTAACATTTGGATCCATAGAAGTGTCAATGGGTCTACATCCCATCATCCCTGTCTTCTCAAGAATGTATAAGGCATACTTGCGTTGAGAAATAACAATATCTGATCCAGACTGAGCAACCTCAATACCTAGAAAATACTTTAATCTGTCAACGTCTTTAGTTTGAAAATAGTTAAAGAGATGTTGCTTCAAACCAGTGATACCATCTTCATTACTGTCAGTGATAACAATATCATTTGTTATCTTAGAGATACATTCTACACAATAAAACACGCATTATGAATAAAAATTAATCATATATTAGCTCAAACTCAATTGAAGCGTAGTATATAATATTTCAGGGAAAAAAATAGAAAAGTAAAAGATTGTATTTATAGCCTACCATCAATACAATACCTATCAAACTAGATTCTAAAGAAAAATGTGTCCAATTTAGTGTTGCAAAACTAGTGGTCATGCAGATGAAGTTCCGCTTGGAGAAGGCATGACCACCACTCATTACAAATAGAACCAAATCTAGCATCCCAATCCATTCTCACCCTTAGCTTTTATTCCAAAGGAGAACAAAAACACTATGTAAGTTCTGTCACAATTCTTCCTCTCTTTTCTTCCTCTTCCTCTTCATCCCATGGCCAAGAATCTGCCTTGGTAACTCCTTTTTATTCTGCTTCACTGTTTTTTCACCCAAGTCATGACTTCTTCCTACTCTTTATCTTCTATTAGAAATTCTACTAAATTAGCAGCTCCCAATTCTTATGTTTTCTTTTCAAGACAGAGGCTTTGTGTGTTTTCCAATGAAACTCAATTTCCCAAGAAAGATTTTCTTGTACTAAAGCCCCAAACTTGTTCTTTTTCATTTTTGAGGCATAAAAAACCCAGCTTTACACATCCTTTTGCTGCCTTATCATCTTTTGCTGAATCAGATGGTAAAAAAAAAAGTGAGAATTTTGAAATCAAATCCCACCAAGAAAATACCATTTCCTCTGAGAACGAAGATGACTTGCCTGGAATGGCACAAGCTTTTCACACATCTTCAAGGACAGCATCTGCTATATCAATATGCATTGCATTAGCTGCACTGATTTTGCCATTTTTCATGAAGTCTTTGGGTCAAGGATTGGTGTTCAAGTACAAGATGATGTCTTATTTTACAATCTTGTTTGGTTTTTACATGGCTTGGAATATTGGAGCCAATGATGTGGCAAATGCCATGGGAACTTCAGTTGGTTCAGGGGCATTGAGTCTCCGGCAAGCCGTCATCATGGCTGGGGTTCTTGAATTTTCAGGGGCACTCTTAATGGGAACACATGTCACCAATACAATGCAGAAGGGTATTCTTGTAGCTAATGTTTTCCAAGGGAATGATACTTTACTATTTGCTGGTCTGCTTTCTTCTTTGGCTGCTGCAGGGACATGGTTGCAGGTGCATTCCCTGTAGTATAGATTACCAATGAATATGTTTTTTTAAATACAGTTACCTTTTACAAGTGACATAATTGTGTAAGTATATAGGACTTAAACAAGTAGTAATTAAGTGTGGCTTAGGATTAATGAAGTCAGAAAAGTCCCTGGAGAATGGAGATCAACGTATTAGATGATTATTTTTCTCTATTTTTGCATAAGTCTTGATGAGCGAAATTACCTGAAACCTGTGCCAGCAGGAGAACTGAAGTGTGGATTGAACATTACAGCTACTAAAAACTAAAAAATGAATTGGAAACCCACTGAAATACCTGACCTTTAAGAGGTTGTTTGGTAGGGGGAATCCATGGAATTAGTTATCCCACTATGGAATAAATTAACAGAAAATTATGTAATGTATACTTTGGCCATTTTTGGTAAGCCAGATGACCGAATGTATACATATACATTGGTAACTATCCCATAAAATAATCCTGCATTTTGTCGTGGAATTATTATTCCTTATCCGTCGTACCAAACAACCCCAAGGTTGTTACTGGATAAAATTAAAACACCTTAGTCCTGCATTTGTTTAGATGTCGCCTCAATAGTAACACTAAGAAACATTGTAAAGGAAATTACTCCATTGGATTGATGGCGCATGGATTATCCTAAAAAACTAAGGACAAACTTTATAGAAGTGCTTGACATAACTTTATTTTATATCACTATGGGAATGGCATAAGTAATTACTTAACAAACTTGTTTTTTGACTATCAATGTAGTTTCATTAGCCTGAACTGACAAAATAGTAAGCATCACAACATTGTAATATGTAAACTACTTGTTTGTTTTCACATGTTCCTTTCTTGCTTGATAAGCTGCAGATCATGAAAGCTCTGTGAAGCTCCTGAAATGATAAATTCTTGATAATACACACATGTAACTTTATTTCAAATTTCACGGGAATACCGAGACTACCCTAACATTAAGTTGCCGGATAGAATAACTTTTGAGTGTTGAGACTCTACTTGCTAAAGAATGGCTACTAAGTCTAAGCTAGAACCTCTGCCTTCCATTCATGTTTTGTTCAGATGATCTCCACTATATCACTCTGCATCTGTCTGATCATGCATATGACAGATGAAACACTGTAGTCCATTTGGCAATTCGTCAAGTACCTTTTTATGAAGCTTCTGGTTAACTCCTTGTTTTCTTGCTCAGGTTGCATCATATTATGGTTGGCCAGTATCCACAACACATTGTATTGTAGGATCCATGGTTGGTTTTGGTCTTGTTTATGGGGGAGCTGGTGCTGTCTTTTGGAGTTCACTGGCAAGGGTAACTTCCTCATGGGTGATCTCACCTTTACTGGGAGCAGTGGTGTCCTTTCTTGTCTATAAATGCATCCGGAGGGTATGTTCTTTTGATGTGCATACTCTGCCTCGGGGTTAATGCTACTCACAATTCCTAATCCTGTTGTCTTTTACTATTTTTAGTTTGTGTACAGTGCTCGGAACCCAGGACAAGCGGCTGCAGCAGCTGCACCAATTTCTGTCTTTCTTGGGGTCACCGGAATCTCTTTTGTAGCTCTCCCTCTGAGCAAGACTTTAAGTCTAGCGCTTGTCCAGGCTATAACCTGTGGCACCATTGGTGCGTTTGCAGTTCACAGGATCATCCGAGGCCAACTTGGCCACCTCCTGGCGAAGGCCAGTTCAAAAGAACCAGAACCAGAAACTACTGACACTAAAAACATTGGATTTCTTTCAGATATTGCAGGTCCTAAAGGAACGCAACTGAAAATAGTTTATGGTGTTTTTGGCTATATGCAAGTCTTATCAGCCTGCTTCATGTCATTTGCTCATGGTGGAAATGATGTCTCCAATGCAATAGGACCATTGGCTGCAGCATTATCCATTCTTCAGGGTGGGCTCAGCTCAGCCGATATTGTTATTCCAAATGATGTTCTAGCATGGGGAGGCTTTGGAATTGTGGCAGGGCTAACAATGTGGGGATACAGAGTGATTGCAACTATTGGAAAGAAGATAACAGAATTAACACCGACCAGAGGATTTGCAGCTGAGTTTGCAGCCGCGTCTGTGGTTTTGTGTGCATCCAAGCTGGGCTTACCAATCTCAGGTACACATACCCTGGTAGGAGCAGTCATGGGTGTCGGTTTTGCTCGAGGATTTAACAGTGTAAGAGCAGAGACAGTGAAAGAGATTGTGACTTCCTGGTTAGTGACAATTCCAGCTGGTGCTACCTTTGCTGTTATTTACACATGGATATTCACTAAGCTCTTGTCATACATACTCTGAGTGTAAATTAACAGACAACACAGCACAAACCTCTCGGTGTATGTGATTAATTAGGAAATCACATAGATTGACTTCCAATCGTGATTTGAGAACAGCAATTTTTGAATCTCATTGATCCATGAGCAAGAGTGATAGTCCATTCAGTTGGACGAAGAACAAGATATCTGTTTTGTTGTCCGTTGAGCAATTTGCTTTCCTATGAATTTTGCTTCTTAAACTATTCTGTTGGTTGGTCTTGCCTCAAACTGTGGATTTCTACAACACAGAACAATTACCAAAAACTCTGAAAACACACAAGAAGTTCTCAATCAAGCTGTATCATCAACCATCAAAATTTGCAAATGGGCGTAGAACCAAATATAGACATCATAGAGTTTCTCTAAAATATTCAAGCCTCATTGTCTCAATAATTAGTAAATATAAACTTCAAAAAGCACAAATTCACTTATTATGTTCCTGAGTACCAAACCAAGGATACTGATATTGACAGCATCCCAAGTAACTCTATGGTGACTGTTACATAAAACAGGTGTTCTAGAACCAAAAGATATTATATGAGCTGCTAAATTTTCTGTTGGATTTATGCAAATGTGATTTGTTTCCTTGTATTTTACCTAGAGGTGGATGTAAAATATATTGACACCAGGCTCATCTGAACCAATACTTTCGACACCAGAGCATAAATTTATATGTAGAAATTCGCTAAAGTTGCAACTAATAGTAGATCTGAACCCATAACATTAAACATATAATGGATTCAATGCTGAGAACCTTAAATGCTGAACATATAAAACTTAAATGCCGGGTTCGCCTCTGATTGTACTTCCATGTCAGGTTGCTGATCTTAGACATTGTATTTTGAAACTATTATTCACATACCTGGGACCAATAGGTCAATACCCCAGTGAACAATTAACAAGAGACTAAAAGTTAAGATCTTATGGACTGAAAGTACAGGTAGTAGGGCCATTTAATTAATATGATTAAAGAGATATACAGTCTGAGGTAAAGGATAAAGGTAGGTAGTACAGGGACCACAAGAAAATGAGGAGGAAAAGTAATGTCTGAAAGTGTCTGTATTCTTTGTCCAAGCAAGTCTATACTTTGACAAAATGGTTAAAATCTAATGTTGTCCAAATTTGACCACATGATTCATGCATAATGTAATCAGGAAAAACTGTGGCATAACTATGAAATATAAAGATCCTTTTATTTCTTGGAGATTCAGAGCTGTGAATGTTTATATGGTGTACAATAGCAGAATATTACATGGCGTAAAGGTTTCTCCTTCCTTGTCTATCCAGCTGTTTTCAAGCAGCTAACATTTGTAACCAACACAAATAATGACACGAAAAATCGAGAGATAGGAACGAAAAGAGAACACAATAGGAAATGACCATTCTCTCTCCTTAGCAAAAGATAGAACATTGCAGATAAAACAGCATAAGAAAATTGACATACCAGATGTTTTTGGTAATAGTTAAAACGGTTTAAGAATCAGGTGAAAAGGGTACTCATGGAGAAATTTCCTCTATTGAATCTAGATTAGGTTCCCAACTCGAATCCCTCCACGGTTTTGGAGCTGGGATAGGAGGTACAAATGGCTTCTTCTCCTGCTGCCTTTTCTTCCATAACCAACCAGACCATCTCTCTTTGGAGGCATAGAAATGCTTTGCCAGACATATAGAGTCCTCTAAACAATCTCCATTAACATTCACAACTTCTTCGCGGTCCAACGTGGGCTCCTCGCTTTCAGTGATATGTTTATCTTTATGAGTGTGTCTGTGCTTCAGTTTCTCTACAGAACTAGATGGGATTACCAAGTATTTTTGCCCTGGCCATAGAATATCATCTGCACTGAGAAGAGATTCATGGGGACGGTCAAAAAAGTCCGGCAGAGCTACATGCCTTCCTGGATAGTTCTTTAATATCTGAGCTGCAGAAATGGCACAGTCATACATATCTACCTTCCCACCAGGATGGACTATCCGCACCGTGATATCCTTAAGTTGTAAACTCAGGTTAAAATTATCCGTTTCCTTCAACTTTTTTGTTTTTTCAGATTCTCTGTTGGTATTCAGGCGTCGTCTTGAATTGTTATCACAAAGCTTCAGCATTTCCAGCATTTAGTAGCCCCCAACAACAATCACGATCGTCATGGGCCAGAAACAGAAAAACTAGGAGTGTAGTTGCGATCAGATACTCTATATAAACAAGGTCTCCAGCATAATAAACATATTTTGTTTCTCTAGGCCAGCCATTATGAACTTAACATTATCTCAAATAAATCAAGTGATAACTCCAAAGGGCAAATAGAAAATTATATCCCCAGCAATAAAATCTCTTTGTATTCTCCTCAACCGGCAAAACCAAAGTTTTCCATGATACAAGAAGCAGCAAAAGCATCCAAGTTTTTGATGTTTCAAAAATATACAAATTTTATCTTGTGCCACGTCTGCAAACACATTCTTGTGCTCATATCGTACTCCCAGAGACCTGATGGCACTTGACGTTCTAGCTTTTTCCTTCTCCCACTAATCCAATTGTTATGAATGATAAAACAACCCTTCATCAAGCAGGCTTCCTTCACATTTTTTTCTTGCCAAAGATCTTTATATGCACCATTAGGAAAGAGGTCTCTGTCCAGGAATTGAACGGTCAGGTTTGTTTGAGGTTCTAAGCATCTGCTGTCATCTATGCGATTGTATCCACCTTCCCCGCACAATATATCATAAAAGCTTGGTTGCTCAGAGAGATTTGAGTTTGCTGCATGCTCCACAACCTTCTCAAGAGCAGCAATAGTCATAGCATCCGAATGAGCATAATAGAACCCAGAATTCAGACGTCGAGGTAAGTTTATAGGTCCTGTAGTTGAGCCATACATATGTGCAAATAAAGAGACATTTAGCTTAAATCAACGGCGGTAACAGTTTATCTTCCAACACAAAAGCATGTGATAAGTAGATATCTTCCTCCTGAAGATGAATCCCAATAATTAATTACTCCTGAATTGTCTTAATTTTCTTTTAATCCGTTTCAAAAAGAATACCCACTTCCTTTTCTGGCAACTCTTTTATTTCAACTTTCTACGTGACATATTTAAAGTCACAAGAGTAAAGGGACTTTCGCTACATTCTACATATCTTTAATTAGAGTACAAGATTCAAAAGCCTTCTTTACTTCAAAAGTCAAAACCAGGCAAACAAATTAAAAAGGAGGGAGTGATTTTTTTTGTACTCCAAGTTTCAGCTTTCAACAAAAGAGATAATGTCCTTCAAAGGGAAATATATAAATACCTGTCAACTTGTATTCATCTGATTGTGCCACAAGAACTGCAGGACCAAACGAGCTAAGCAAGGGGAGTGGATTCTTGAACCAATAAATATCAACATCACTCATTAATACATTGTAACCAACCTTCAGTATCTGCAGAACCATTCTGGACTTAACTTTGGTTACTTTCTGAAAGCACTCAGTTCCAAAATGACAGTTGTCAAATCTAATCTTGGTTTCAAGATTGGCGTACTTGAAGACGGGTAGGCCCTAGAAACATAAGTTCAACTTAGTTTTTTAGCAACTGGTAAAACAGAAGAGAGGGGGATGAAATCTTAACATTCTGTGCATGGAGTCGGACATAATTTTCCCAAGAAAAATGAGGGAAGTCATGATAATTGCAGGCATATTAGTCGGGAAGACAAATGAGTGAGCTATTGCCAAAATGCAGTAATGGTTCAACCTATCAATCAGATTTAGCATGAAGAATATCAGCTAATAAACAAAATAGGTTACCTGCAAGACAGAGAAATCATATATATCATCGTCAAGAGCACAGACCAAAAAGTTAGAGATCTGGAGATGGTGTAGCCTGCACACCCAACTCATTAGCATGTCCTTGTAACTATATCCAACAACTGCAAGCACAACTGTCTTATTTTTGTCTGCACGAAGTGAGAGTAACATTTCCAAAGACAAGGAAAGTGAAATTGGCCTCGACACATTCAAGTAGTCCTTCACTGAGCAGTCCTTAGCTTCCTCAGTTGATCTAATAGTATCAATGCATTCCAAAGTATTCTTCTCTCTTGTTAATTTGGAGATAACTTTTTTCCTTAAACTCAATGATCCGTTATATCTCAAGGGGTAAACAACCATTTGAGCAGAATTTATGAAGAGATAGTGTCCTCCACACTGAAAAAGTCTAAATATGTTAGAGAAGTTCTGTTGATGGAAATATAATGATCCATAAAGAATTGCCAAATTGGAGTTCCCAGTGACTTCCCAAAACCTTTTTCCAGTAGCCAGGCCAAGAAAATCTTCACTTGTGCCATTAAAATCCTGGTCAAGGTCATTAAGGTACAAATTGGAAATGGCCCAACTAGCATCAACGACAAATCTGAAATCAGAGAGCAGAGCTTCATTTATAAGCCAGCGGTTATGAAGCCCCTTCCCATATAGAAAAGGGGGAAGGACTCCTTTATGCAAGGGGAGATCTCCGTTGTTCCATGCTATTAGCATTTTTTCCTCACAAAGGTACCATTTCCATTCTTGTGAAAGGAAATCCTGCAACTACAGGAACAACATACTCAAATTAAGAAGTTCCCTCAGTACTGATCCTGTCCAAATCATTTGTTAGGACCATACCGTTTGGGTCTTCACTCGGCTTCCATCATCTCGGACCCAATGTTTTCCATCTGCATCCAAGTGAAATGGGAAGTGGGGAACATTTTTTGATGAAGAAAAAAGGAGCCAATCATGATCAAGTCTATGAGCATGTTTGATAGTTTTAATGAAGTCTGGCAAGAGTACGGTGTTTGGATCAATCACAACAGAAACATCTGAAGAGGATGCTTTTGACCTTGCAACCATGGAATGAAAAAATGGTGTGCCTAGGAACCTAAAATAAAAAGTATGGTAACAGCTCAAAATTTTCAGATCAAATTAAAGCCTAAAACTGAGAAAAATAACGTAAGTTTACACAACAGGTTTCCAAAGTGATCATCAAATTGATCCTCTTCTCGAACTCTTTCATTCAGCTATTAAGCTCTCAAGTTATTGTTCAATGCAATATACATTTGTTTTATCTATATACAATGTGTAGCTGAAATCCTGATACTCAGGGATGAAATACCAACTCATATCATACGAGTAACTTAACCAACTACTCACTATATTCTATTTTTCTGCGTAAGCCCACTGCTTGTATTTATCTATAAGCAAGTCGGGCCGTTATCAGTTCCAAACCAAGCTTTATTTAGAAGTCCTACTTTTTGACATAAAAAAAATTCCAGTATCAGCATAGTGCCAGAGATTATATCCAGCCTCTTCGCAGAAATGCAAAGGGAATACTGCAAACAGTAGACTCCCACTCTCCTCTTACTAACCAACCGAAAGCACTTTGTGCACAGAATAAGTCCGCCTTTTGACTGGTTGAAGATTAACATTGTTAACAAGAAGAAGACAATCAAACTTCAGGTATGATCACTGAACTAAACTCTATTTATGTCTCGTTAAAATAACTTAACTTTATGGATAATAAAAGAAGCAATTGAACTTTATTCATTATAAGTATCAAGTCCCTAAACGTCCCACTATAACAAGAAGCATATCCATCAAGGTGATTTGACTATTATGGTTAACAAAGTTTTATAACTTCATATCGGGAGTAATCACTTAGAAAAAACTCAACTAAAAAACTAAAAATGAAAGCAAAATTCATACGTGAAATCGATGTTTGGCTCAACTGATACCCTGTGACTTAACAATTGAGCAAAGGAGAAAACAGAAGGGTCTTGGCTGAAAAGAACAACACTAATATCAGGTGATAAGCCAAGCCAAGATCGAATAGCAAGAGCCTGTCTTTCCCCAATAGTACCCACAAAAGGCCTTGGAGCTGTAAATATGGTGATACTAGGACCATCAACCAATTCTCCGTTGAAAAGCATGGTCTTTTTCATCTGACCTTTAAAATAAGATGGCAATGGCATAAGTTGAGTAGCATAAAAGGAGACACCAATCAAGATAAACCCCCATAACCAAATCAACCACAACCCAAGTAGCTTTGCCTGTGATACCACCAAAAGAATGAAAACCAAAAAATCAGTATTGATTTGAGAATAAAGAACGGAATGGCAGAATAAATGCATAAAGTTAAAACTTTGTTAAAATACATAAAAGTTGAAAACTTTGTTGAAGTTGGGGATACAAAATCCATCTTGAGTGACAATGAACAACACAGTAGCATAGTAAAAGCAGATAGTTGAGAAAGAAATCTATCTTGAATGTAGTAAAATGCATAAAAATGAAAGCTTTATTGAAAATGGACCTTCTTGTTGTAGAGATATGGGAAGAGAATAGATAGAAAGGAGTTCATCGTTGATTTGTGAAAAAATGAGTTGGAGATTTCATTATTTTTTTTTAATGACAAGTGAAAAAGTTGATGGTGGCAACAGCAACGCCGTGGGAGCAGCATGTAAGCTAAAAGCATGTGAATTAGTGTGCAGCATTTGCGTTAGGCAGCCGCACGTTTTAAGGGTCAACCAGTGTCACCATTTTCTTCACTACTTGTACATATTATTTTGAGTGATACTTTTTCTTTGATTTATTTTTTAAAAAATATCAATGTGACGTCTTATGATGTTTAACAAAAAAGAAATATTTTTAAAAATTATGGTGTAAAATTATTTTTAAATATTTTTGTGACAGAAAATTCTTTCATTAAAAGTAAAAAATAAATTTTAAAGGTAAGATTGACTAAAAAAAGTGTGTCACATAAAATGGGATGAAATATAATTTAATTATAAAGAATTATTTTTATTTTTAAAAAATATCATACAATATGTGAGATTATTTTAGACTATGAAACGAGGAAGTATTATTATAATGCTGAGTGCGGCCAGATGCAGTATCAATTGGAAGTGGAATTTGAACTCCAACCGACGATTATGGAAAATTACTTGTCCAATACCTACATAAGTATAATTTTAGGTCTTTGAAAATAATTTAAAAAATAAATAATAATATTGAGAATAATTGTTTAAAAAAAAATATTTTCTTAATATGTTAAAAGTAAAAAATGATTAGTGAAATTTTAGTGGGTATGTTATTATGATTTTATATTTAAAGTTAAAAATTACTTTTAAAATACCTTTTCGTTCATCTTTACTTGTCTATTATATTAAAAATAGATTTTCAACAATATCCGTCTACTTTATGAAATCAATAGATAATTTTACATTTGAATCTTAATTTACCCTTATCATTTACTATAGTGATTTCTCTATGACATTTTTCAAGATAACGTATTTATTATATTCAAAAGATGATTTGGTAGAATCACCTCTAGCATTTATTGTTTCCTAATTCATGTGTCAAATCAATAATAGTATTATCGTACAGATGGAGTATTGCACAAATAAAAGTGAACAAAATACTTGCTTTCCCTTTGCACTTTCCTCTTCTTGTATTTGAATTAAGTAAAAATTATACAAATCTCATACTATAAAGTGATAATTCCTCAACTATTTGCAAAATTACCTAAAATTCCCTAAAAGTCAGGCACGTATGATACCTTAGTTGGTGTTGATACCTATCAAAAAAAAAAGGAAAGAGTCCGGTCAGTTGTCATAAAAAGGGGGCAACTGAAAAATCTAACTAATTCCTCCATTGGTTATGTTGATTCGTTATGGAGAGTGTTTTTAGACAATATGTAGTCTAACAGAATTCAAATTAAAAAAAATTACTTCAAAAATTTTGTTGCGTTCAAAAAATTGGAAAAGCGACTTTGGATTCGTTTTTAGAAGAAAATTGGGTCGGAGATTTTCGTGAGAAGTGGTATTGCTTTTTGATAATGCTGCAATAACGTTGATTATGTATGCCTAACAGAACCAAATTCAAAAATTTTGTTGCAATATTGCATTCAAACAATTGGAAAAGTGACAATGGGATCGTTTTTTTGAAGAAAATCAAGTTGGAGATTTTCATGAGAAGTGGTATCATCTTTTTATAATACTGCAATATACCTGAGTGCTTAGATTGATATCGTTGAAAGTTTTGTAATACCTTCTATGAGAAGTGGGCTCGAGTACACACAACTGTTAAGATGGGGAAGATGATGACTTTTAACACTGTTGAATGTATCAATCGTTGTCTAGTAACTACAAGACAACTACCAATACTAGATTTCTTACAGGAGGTTAGAATTCTATTTGGGTCTTGAAATTACAAAAATAGAGAAAAGACTTCGTATATTAGAGAAACGTTGGGTAAAAAATTTGAGGACATTCTAATTGAGAATACAATTAAATCTGCAAGACTAAAGGTATGTATCAACATTTATTTTGTTAATTTTTTTTAATTCTTCTAAAGTATCTTTTTAATAAAAAACAGATTTGAAGATATGAAAAAAAGGTTAACGACATGTGATGCTTGTGTTAACAAAAGTAAAATAAAATAAAACTTTATAATAAGTTGAAGAATTATTTGTTCATACATTACAGGTTGTTTCTTCTTTTGAGTTCATCTTTTAGTTTACAATACCGGTAGAAAATGTTGTTTGCTTCGAAAGAAAATCATACAGTTGTGAGAGGTTTCAACTTGACGAGATACCATGCTCACATGCAGTTGCAGTTTTGAAGAGCAAAAATGTGATGAATATGCATCCATATTGCTCTCATTATTACAAACCAGAAGCATTGACAAATACTTATGAGATTCTAATGGTTCCGATACCCGATAGGGGAGACTGGTCTGCACCAAAAGATATTGTGTGTGAAGTTGTTCTTCCACCAAAGTACAAAAGGATGCCTGGAATATTGAGAAAAGGCAGAAAAAAGAGCGCAGATGAAAAGTCAGGTTCGAGCACAAAACGTTGTGGGTATTGTGGCCATGAAGGACACAGCCAAAGAACCTGCACTTTCTATCTCAAGAAGAAATGATAGGTTGATATGTAGTTAAAAAATTATTTTGGAATAGTATGAACAACAAGTGTGGGCGAATATTTTCATTGGAAAAATAAAAGTTCACTTTGACTATGTATGAATTGGTTCCTTTATCTTATTTTGTTTTCTGATTCTTTATATTATGGAACAAAATAATACTTTTACATATTTTATGAATAAAAGTTGTAAAAAAATTAGATATATGATACCATACTTTTGTATTAAGTTTGTGCATAAACGTCTATATTAAAAATTTGATACTTAGTTATATACCACCTTGTTTAATTGTGTCGTAGATAGTTTCATTAATGTTTTTAATTAAGGTATCATGTATTTTAGATGTAAAAAATTTAGTAATATAACGATTGGTATTAGATAAATACGTATGTAACAATTAACAAATGCAACATGCCATATTAAGGACAATTAAATTATTTCAACAGTGTGTCAAGCATCTATATGCTAAAATTGTAGAATTATCATATATATAATATTTAACTGTAACAAAATTAACATGCCATATAAAAGGATAATTAACCAGTATAAGACAGTATGTCAAATATCTATAAATAAAAATATAAGAAGTATCATTTATATAATATTTACTTGTATATTTTGGATACAAGTATCAAATAAATAAGTTTTTAATAGAATTCAAGTATCATATGTTTTTTTTTTAATTTCGGGTCTAGAAATATTTTTAGAAAAAGACTAAAAAAATATTTAATATGAGAACAAATAATGTAAGTGCTAAAGAAACATATGACAAAGAAATATACATTGAAATTTATATAAGTATAAATAAAAAGTTACAGTTCAAAACATAAAGACAGCACAATTTGCTTAACAAATCTAAGCATCAGTTTCATTGTGTAAAATAAATTTGAGTCACCCCTTTGAGTTTGTAGGTCGCCGACTCCGTCTTTTCCTCCGAATTGACCCCCATGATGGATAGCACCTTGTACACCTCGTCTATTGAACTCTTGGGGATCCTCATCCATCTTGGACCCATGGAACTCCAGTGGGTTCATTTTTGGGAAATCCCTCACCCTAGAAGATAGAGTGGTAGCATTAGGAGGTTGGGCCCCTTGGTTGATTTGGTTAGTCATAACATGAGCCAACATTGCAATAGCATCTCTGAACCCATCTTGGCCGACCCCTCCATATTGAGGAGCTTGAGGAGCGGGAGGGACCGGTTGCTCCTTAATTGTACGGGCTCTCCTTAGTCTCCCTCTTGGAATCGGCATGATCTAAAAGAGCAAATAGCATTCGTTAGGGGAAAAGTCTTACACTTACATCTAAAGCACTATATAGATCATGAAGAAGTGAAACACTTCCTAAAAATGCCTCATAGCCTCCCAGTCATAGTTGTGACGCGCTTCACAACTATGAATAGGACCCTAATCGACTCGTTGTGTTGGATTCTGAGAACCATTAAACAACCTAGTTCTCTCATACCAAGTTTGTCAAGATCCAAGCCTAGGGCCTAGTGTGATACGGCGAATGGGAACCCGAAGGGACCCAAACAATCCTCTTAGTATATCAATCACACATCCTTGGTTGCTGAAGCAAAGTAAGCAACAATAAGAGATATAGTAAAAAAGAAGTGGGACTAAGGGAAATCTTGATATTTATAAGAGCATAAAGAGTCAAGCTCAAAGCATAAGTACATCATAATATCCAAAGACACCTCTAACATAAAATGGACCGGTGTCCAAGACACTCTCCGGGCTCACCCTCACAATAACAAGTGTTCAAAATAAAGAAGTCTCAAAATAGCAAGAGTAATGTATATAGTATCCTCAGACATGAGGACTCACCAAAGCTTATCTCCGAAGTATCAACTAGTCACGTTAAGGGTGATTAAAAGGTGCTATAGTCCCTACATTATAATATTATGTAGGTATAAAGTATGCATTAGTACGTTTGAATGTACTAAATATGCGGGATACAGTGCAATAAGACATAAGCCAATATAGTCAAAATGCATAATCATAAGCAATAGATATATAACCTTAATATGGCATGCATGATCAATGCTCATAATAAAACATGCTTGTAAATCATTCATCTTGCATAATATATATAGCATACACATGTGTGGGAAGCGACCTAACCAACATAGACCAAGTAGCTACAACTTGGAATCCAAGGCATGATACTTCCTCGGTAAGGTAGAACGGGCATGACATCCCCCGGCTAGGTGTGGTCTACTTGTCAAGGCAAACCAAACATGATAACATGTCTAGATGGATTCACTAGTATAGCAAGGGTAATAATCATAATCCTATGGTGGCACATAGTTTAGAGACAAATGACTTTATATAAGGACCCCTTGAGTCGAGCCCCCATATTAAGCCTCAATCGGTGATAAGTCAAATACCACGGAATACTTAAAATAATCATAACTTGTAAGAAACATAGAAACATGACATGAGTAGCTCTTGAAACATGTTTGACCTCTAATTGTGAGCCTAACTTGAAACATGAGAGTAGATCATAATCATACATGAACCCTTTCTTTAACATGAATAGCTCACAAGAGGTAAGGATCTTGAACTAGGAGTAAACTTGATATTTGTAAAATCATAGATACTTTTCATGAATTCAATACATACTTGAAAGCCCTTAATCTTCATATAGTCGCTTGACTTGAAAATCATGAAATAGATCATCAATAACTTGAGAATTCTTCACTTGACATTTTATCAAACATTTGGTGGGTTCATGATACTAGTTCAAAATCATGCAATTTGAGAGTGAAATAAGATTAGAAAATACAAATCCTCATGTAGGGTACCTTAAAATCCATCATAAAGCTCATAATAGATCATAGGTTCATAGCTCAAAACATGCATAGTCTTAATAGATATAGTCAAATCATCGTTCATGATCATAATTCATAATAAGAGATACCCATAGGTTATACAACTTGAAAACATGCAATTTTCATGACAAGAAAGATTGAAATCCCAGGATGAAAAGACCCAATGGATGAAACTCACACACCTCAAACTTGGGTTTTCTTGAGATGGTCTTAAAGAGAACTTAGAGCTTGAAGAGAATCCTTGAGTTCCAAAGTTAAGCTTGAAATCCTTGAAATTTTAATGAGATATTTGGTTAAGTCTTGGAGAAGTTTTTGTGAGAATTTTGAGTGATATAGAGTTGAAAAATGCTAAGTATGGATATTTTCACGTATAAGTGGGCATGGAGCTATGATCACAATACCCTTGGCCGATACAGAAATATAAAGAAAAAAATTAACACTGGGCCACATCTAGTCCGTGATGTGAACCCAATGCAAAGACAAAATTAACACTGATCCGCGCCCCTGGTGCATCGCGGCCAGGGCGCGAATGCTCTCTAGAAATCATAAATTAGCAAATTTTATTTTTGCTACGGGTTCTTTAAAATATGAATTTTACCCATTTTTCGCTCAATTTTGCCCCCTGATTGAGAATATGAAGTGAAATTATTTATATCATGCACGAATTTTAAGATATATAAAGTTATAATTATAGGTATTTTTGAGGCACAAACTTGGGGTGTTTTAATATCTCCCCCTTGGGAACATTCATCCCTGAATGTCAAAGAAAAGTGCACAAGAGAAGTAATCATGAATTTTTTAGCCTGACATGAATGCGACAAATTCATCTAAACAACCTTTTCAAAAAGTCTCAACATGAGTGTTAAAAATCATCATAAACTTGTTACCATGAACATGAATGCATACAAAATGACATAAGGGCTAAAACTTAAGACTTGAAATCATATAGGAACTTAAATTAGTACCTTCAGCTTGAGTATAGTGGAAGAAATATGGGTATCGCTTTCTCATGTTCGCCTCGGCTTCCTATGTGGCACTTTTAACTTATTGATTCCTCCAAAGGAACCTTGACGGAAGCTACATCTTTGTTTCTCAATCTCTTCAATTGTCTATCCAGAATTTCCACCGGGACCTCTTCATAGGTCAAATTATCTTCTACAATACCACAACATCTAAGGGTATTATAACACTTGGGTCACCCAAACACTTTCTCAACATGAACACATGGAAGACTGGATGAACCATATTCATCTCCATTGGCAACTCCAACATATATGCAACCTTAC
>JAOTQJ010000091.1:7087997-7115544 GCA_025642045.1 Solanum sejunctum | reverse complement strand
ATAAACAAACCCCCCCCCCCCCCCCCCCCCAATACAAAAAAAAAAAAAAAAAGTTCAAAAATTATTTTATGAAAATTTCAATTTTTTACTTCACTTTCCCAAAAAAAATTTAAATATTTATTTTTTAAAAAAATTCAAATTATAAAAATATTTTGATGTCAAAAATTATTTTTGTAAAAAATATTTTCTACTCTCTAGCTAAAAATAATATTTTTTTTCTAAAATATATTTTTATTTATTAACTAAACAATAAAAAATATTTTTTAAAAAGTATTTTTCACTTACCAATCAAACATGAAAAAATAAGTTTAAAATCAATTCATTTTCCAAGAAAATATTTTTCGCTCTATACCAAACACACCCATAGTTCGGTACAAATACCATCTGAGATAAGATTTCTTCATTGACGTACAATTTCAACTGCAAAAATAGTCAGTTTTCCAATATGAATCCTGAACACATTCACCTATATTAAAAGCCATTTCATCTTAATCCAATACATAATTCAAGATTTAAAGCAATTATAAAACATCCACACTTGACCAAGTTCTCTTTTCGTCTTCCATTTCGACAGGCATTTATACACTACATGAATGATTTATCAGCCACCCTTTCGTAAAATAGCAAACGTGGGAAGCAATCACAACCAAATAGCTGACATTTTTCACTATAAGCTCGTCCACAAGCAAGCATAGACCCCTCCTCTTTCACTTTCCCACACAATGCTCTTCTTCAGTGCATAATGCCTAATATTTCCCCACAGGAACATTACACTTACGTAAGATTGCATAACAATGGGGATCTGGGAGTCCCCAACTTCCAAGGAATAGTAGTACCAAACGGAAAAAGGTCATTAATGTAAAGTGTTGGCTCACCTCTTCTTAAGACACACCTCAGCCTCCAAATACAATTTACAGCTAACAAAATTTATCAACCTCAATATTATAACTAATAAGTATTGTCACAAAATGTCTAACAATGGACAAACTGATAACAAATACAGGCATCATAAACCTCTCAGATCATTAGTCCTCAGCAAGAGTGTATCGCAGCTTTACTCCTGTCAGCCACAATCTGAAACCAAGATTTTAATAGGTCAACTTGCATGTCTATTGTCATACTTAACAGCCAAAGGCAGTACAGAGGATTTCAAACAGGTCAACTAGTGCATCCACTCTCTACTTAACAGCCAAAGGCGATGGCCAGTAAGGAAATGCAAGGTCATTAGCCTTAATTACTGTCTTGATTCCAGGTACTTGTGTGCTCATCTTTTCCTACGATCAGGAGACCTTGATCTTGATCTCGACCTTGACCTCCTTCCCCTGCAATTACATGGACCAGCTCATAAACAAGAGAAAATTTCTGAAGTGCATTTATTAGATTAGTTCACCTGTATCAGTATGTTCTTAGCTATGTTGATGGATGATTAAGTTGAAAAATATCAAGAGAAATTTAAGAATACACAACAAGATACCTGATGCTTTCACTAGCAGGGTAAGAAGAACGCCTGCGCTGAGAGTGCTTGCTATGAGGAGACCGCGAAACGTGTCTAAACATAAAAAGATTACACGCTAAACAAGTAAGTGGTGACAAAAAGATACAATATCTTGGATACAAATTCTCAGCCTTCTATATATATTCAGGCTCTAGAAGAATTTGACCCATGTATCGTTTGTTTTCAGTAAGTTATACAGCTAATGACCATTATCAAGGATTCTGGGGTGGAATTGCCTCAAATCTTAAAAGGACTCGGAACACATAAATTCCACATATTCAAAAGTGGTGGCAGTTCATTGTTTTTTCCTCTTGATGAGAGTACTAATTCCTGGTCCAAAATGTAATAATAATAGCTGCTTAAGAAGAGTTTCTCAAAACAATAAAGTAGTCACTTCAGTAAGCTACTTCTTGTCATTATAGTTTTGAATCAAAAAGTCATCTAATTGATATAATTAATTACCAATTCCTGTACAATTAATGGTGCTGAAGACATGTTCTGTATGGAGGAAAATGTTTTCCTCTATTTCCATGATCGATTAGCTTAAATGTTTGGAAAAATGTTCTCCTTATAAACTCATTTTCCTCCAATTTCAGAATAATGACTTCTCTTACCAAGAGGGAAAACATTCTCCAACTCTCAAATTGACAGAATCAAGTCACTCAACCCTCCCCCCATCCCTACCCATCCACCCCACCACAACCACCCTCATAGTGTTCGCCTAGATTTATATATAAATGCTCTTGAGACGCATTTTTTTACCTACAAAACACCAGGAAAAAAGGTAATAAAACCACTTATTTTCCAGAAACATATTTTCCGAGAAAACACACCAAACACACCTTAAATATAAAGTTGGTGAATGATATAAAATTAAAAGAGCAAAGTTATATGGTTGAGTATTACAAGATTCAAGATTAAAAGATTTGAGGAATTTCGTTAACATTCCTTTTGACGAGAAAATAATTTTATTGATGTTTGGGAAACCCTGTGACAGAACATTTCTTTACACTTAATGTCAACTTAATGAAGTGATCTCAACTCTTTTGGTAAACAATTCCAAAACAACTAATATTGCAGAATTTATACCCTTTTAAATAACTTCCAGCAGCTATGTCTTACTAATTTACTGCAAAATTATAGTTTGAAAACAAAATTGCATAATCCTTTTAAGCATGTGAAAACAAAAACCTCAAAAAATGCAACTAAAAGTCATCCCTTCTCAGATATTTGGGTAAATTCATTCAGAGGGCTAAAATCAACATGAAGGGTATTCAACAAAGAAATCTGTCCAGCGACTAGAAATTTTCTTTACATAACACATCACCCCTTCAATAAACACCTTAAAGGGAATATTCACAAGACATGAGTAGATCCATCAAAAAGCGCTAGTCCCATGGCCTTGCTCTAGCTTCTTTAGGGGTTATTACTTCTTTCATAGCTCAACACATGTACTCTTTACCTGCTTATGCATTCATAGCACAAGACTAAATGAAAGAGTTCGGTAAACTCAGGTTGAAGCCCCTTCTAGTGAGCAACCGAGACAACCAAGAACCTGGTACAAGAAGCCTACCCTCTCGGGTAGATAGGGTCCACCACAGGCCTCGAATCTATCCAACGGCCTGCCAGAAGATGAACTTCTTAGTTACATCCAAGTCTCCCTGCGACCATTGCTCTCCCTTTCTAGCTAATACGGAGGAAGCCCAGGAACGCCGGAAGGCGAGATAGGACTTTCATTAAGGATTAGCCGATTAGAAAAGGGTACTAAAAGCGGAACCCCAATCCCAAGCTATAGGACGACAAATGAATTAGGCGCCGACTCTGAGACGGATACGATAGGCTTTGAGTCATCAGTTTTAGCCCCTAGACGAGAGGGTTATGGGTATAGACCCGAAAGCACCTTCACTAGCCATGGACTACTCAATCAATCGGACAACCGCTTCACCACTTCCAAGACTGAAAATCCAATGATAGAAGAATCCAATCAAAAGGAGTGAACATGAACCTGACTTCGAAGACTTCCGGGCAGAGGCTAGCCTCGCACACGAATACAAGCAGCCCAAAAAAAAAAAAGCAAAGCAGACAACTCAAGGGAAGAAGCTAGCACCAACTCTTTAGGACGGAATGGAATGCTTTCGGGGCTGCTTAACGAATCCTAACCCCATACTTTTCATAACAAAACAAATAAATCGGAAAAAGATGGATTATTTTGTGAAAGAATTTTTGGTCCTCTAAAAAGCGGAATTTGTGCTTGTGGAAATGATCGAGTAATCGGAGATGAAAAAGAACCAAAATTTTGTGAACAATGCGGAGTCGAATTTGTTGATTCTCGGATACGAAGGTATCAAATAGGCTATATCAAACTCGCATGCCCAGTAACCCATGTGTGGTATTTAGAATATTCACAAGACATGAGTAGAACCATCAAAAAGGGCTTAGCCCATGGGACTAGCCCAACCCCACCCGTTATTTGGGGTATGATTTTTCATGCCCATTTAGAATTAAGGCTTATAAACTCGGTCCAACTAAGCCTTGGACCCTCAAGGCTGATCGAGGCCAGGCTGAGGTTGGCCCATGGGCCAACAATATTATTTAATTTGAATTAAAATAACTAAAGTTGTAAGGCGGAATTGTTCTGTAGTATACAAGTTTGTTTTTTTTAACTTTTTTTTTAATCGTTTATTTGTCAAAAAAGATTATTATTTTTCTTTAGTCGCAGGATGACTCAAATTCATGATCATCGTTAGTTATATTTGATTTGAAAATCTTCTCATTTCTTGATGTTATATATTTCAGATATGAGATTGTAATTAAAAGCACCAGTAATCATATGTATAACACATATTATAATTGTAATTATTATGTTCTTTCATATAATTTTGTTAGACATGCAAAAGAATTTAATATATTGACGAGTTTAAGTTTAAATTTAGATTAAAAAATTATTTCTAAAAAAGGATTGGCCCTCCCCAACTAGCAACCCTACTAGGGTTGGGTTGGGTTGGTCATTTCAAAACTCTTTCAAATGAAGGGCCAGCCAGTCTCAGTCCTTCAAATTCCTTGGCCTACGAGGTTTGGGCTGGGTGGGCCTGGGCTAGCCCATATTGACAAGCTCTAGACATGAGCATAACAATTTGGAATCACAAGCAAATACCCTAATTATGGATCTTTTCTGTAAGTACCATAAATAGGAGTTCCCTATCAAGCCATCTTAGTTTTTTATGGCATAGGCATCTTAACTATAAGACTAATAATCATGTCCACAGGCACAATTCACTACGGCATACAATGACTTATGAGTCTAGCAAAAAGCAGGTGACAACAGAGTGCACAATTTAAACCTGAGTACGTGGTATTAGTACTTTCTATTTATAAGCTAAATGACATTAGTAATGTTAATATGTTAAAGGATATAAACAACACCAAGGGACTACTCGTCCAACAAGGGCAATGCATCTTTAAGTGAGTGACGAAAACCATCAAAATACATGTTAAATCAGATAGATGACACGTACAACACTTGCAAAGATATGTGGATACGCACTTACAAATTACTGATGCTAAATTGATAGCAACAAAAATATCAAACCACATAATAACACCGACATGAAACTAACAGAAATCCATCTTAGTAGTCACTGGCAGTGATCCATTATGCAAAGTTCAAACTATCAGCTATCTTAATGCACTCAAGAGGGGAAGCACAATTACTCTGTTGTGCGCGTAGCTGTTTTAACCCACAAGTACCATGATGTAACGAGTAAACCCTCATCATACCTTTTATTGTACAGCCTCCTAAGCACATTTAACTAGTAGTGACTCAACCGTGCAGTCTTTTCCATGGGAATGTGTTGTTTTCATTAGTCCGCATCTCCATGGATGTTCAAGAAATAATTCATCGCACTAGTTTTATATTTATGACGATCTTTAAAGTAAGGTCTTTACTAGCTTCAGCAAAACTTCTCCGAATTAAAAAAAAGCTTCATTTCTTTTTTAGGATGCTCCTCCTCCTTAGTCTAGAATCTTTTCCAAAGAGACTGATACTTTTCTTTTCTAAATATGGAAAGTCTAACTTTAGCATGTTTAAAACCACAAGATCTGAAGAAACTTTTAGTATGTCCCAAAAGTTTTTCTTCCCTTCGTAAACTTCATTTCTACTCAAAAACCGCCATATAAAATGAAATGGAGGGAGAAATATGTTTAGAACCAAAATAGTAACCCCCAAGGACATTTTGTTTTAGTGAAGATAACCCCTAAAGGAAATTGCTTTGACATTCCCACAACTGCCTGCTCTCTTGGTAGAAATAACTCATTTTTCCCACTCAACAGAAAGTTGTCAACTTGATCTTTGCCAGATGTAAGTTTGCTCCCACAATATATCTAAGACTCACATACCTTGTTCAACGAAAGATGAGACAGGGAATCAGAAATGTTTGCACACAGTAAAAGTAGTAAATAATAGAGTTAAAGACCAAAGAGAAACAATGCAAAAAAGAGAAAGGAAGTCAGTACTCCAACCTAAATAATGGGCAAAAACATAAATTTGACCGAAATAAAGTGCCAAAACAAAGTTCACATTTTCTGCATATAGTGCACTAATTTAGGGTGCTATATGAGACTTGATTAATGGCCCGCATTAAAATCTGTTACACGAATCTTAATTTTAATTACAACAAAAATAATATTAGTTGAAACTTGGTGAGTCCATTATGGTTGCATAGCACTCACATTTTCTGCGTAATGTAACTATTTGAATAAAAAACGTGTAACAAATTTTTACGAAGGTATTAACCAAGTCTCACATAGCACACTAAATTAGTGTGCTTTATGTAAAATATGTTAACTTTATTTTGGTCAACTTTGTCTTTTTGTCCATTATTTAGGTTCCAGACTCTCAGAACTGCCCCCCTCACATTGCTACCCCAATTAAGCAGTGAACAGTTAATTACAATATATAAATTTTAAGAAAAAAGATGTCAATTCCCAGGAGGCAGAAGATCATGAAAACAAATAGTGAAATAAAACATATGATCTTGAGCTTTTTGAGTTAATGGAAACAACTAGATGTTAGAGCATCCTGGCCCTTCAAAAAGATACCTTTTCCTTGACCTGAGTGGTGATGGTGATCTGTGCCTATTTGGTTGCACCTTCCTGCACTCCACAAGAGAAAGATGAGCTAGTATGAGAGGCTCAATTTACTGCACCACAAATAGAAGGAATTAAAAATGAACCTTCGAGAATCATCTGAAGATTCATCACTGGGATCATTGGCACGGGTTGAGTAGTCCTTGCTCTCTCTACCCCTGCTATCATTAGAAGATGAACGATGTCTTTTACGTCTGCTGGAGCCCCTTTCATCTTTACGTCTAGATTTTTCTCTTTTTTCATCCTTTGCTCTCTCTCTTTTTCTACCATTATCTGTGATACCATCAGTTCTGCTGTCTCTTTCTGTCTCCTTCCTTTCTTCCTTGACATAAGAGGGCGAGCGCCTTTTCCTTGAGTCAGATTCCTTGGTTTTTTCCCCTGACTTACGGCTTTTCTCTTTCACACTATCCTTTGAACCATCAAGATCACCCACTTTTTCCTTTCTAACAAGTCGTTCCTCATGATTCCCACGGTTTCCTTCTTCTATCTCAGTTTTTCTATCCTTTGAGCTTGTGTACATACCATTATCCTTTCTGTCAGAACACTTTCTAACTTCACGCTTACCGCTCTTATCCGTCTTATCTCTTCTGTCCTTGCTTCTGGAATTATCTGTCTTAGTCTTTTTGGAGTCAAGAGTCTGGGATGGCTTTTCAGCTTTCACAACATCCTTCCCACCTGGCATCGTATCCTCTCGAACTCCGGATTCAGTCTTAGAGGAGCCTCCAGCATCTTCATGTACAGAATATCTAGTTGATCTGTCATCAGTGCCAACATTGAGACTCATTTTGTGAGGATTTTTCTCCAGGTTGACAGGAGATCCATCATGCTCCTCCAGTTCTTCACGTGATTTTCCATTTTCATGCTCCTTGGGCTTTTGTTTGTCAGTACTCTGGATTTCGTTGTCATCCTCATCATCTGATGCATAGTTAGCCAGACCTAATAGATCCCCAGGAGAAGTGGAAGTAGACTTTTCACTGGCATTAACAGACTGAGCATCTTTAAGTTTGAGTGGTAATAGAACCTTGGCAGATGCCTTGGGCGTTGTAACAGCTTGAACAGACGCTAACACCTTCAGACTTGAAGCATCACTTTTTTGCTCAACTTAAGGGAGGAAGAAGATCAACTTAGTCTCAATATAAATGACCTGAGTGTAAACACATAGAAGAAATCTAAAGAGGAAAGGATTTGAAAAAGGGAGACACCAACCAGCAACAGTGAGATCCTCTTCGCTAAGAACCCTAGTCGCAATCTCATTAAATAGCTCGTCAGTAACCTGTAAAAACAGGATCCAGTCAATAAATCTGTAAAAACCACGCAAAGAAACTGATCGCATATTTATCATCAATAACCTTTAAAAGAACTTCAGTAAGGACACGCTTTATTTCCTGATTCATTGCTGCAGTTCGTGCTGCTTCCACCTCAACCTGCATGGACCAATAAAAACTCAGGTAAGCCTGCACTTTGTATGACATGAATAAGTTAATAATTAGAGACAACCCAAAAGGAATAACTCAAGAAAAAATAAAAAAGGGAAAGCTTCAACATTATAAAATCAATGGAACAGTATAGTCCAAGAAAGTGTATTAAACCAAGTAAACAGACTACTTATACAAAACAAATTTAACAAAAAAAAACACCTTCCGTAAACTAAGTAATCAAGGAAAAGTAAATGACCTCATCATCATCCTCTTCCTCGGTTGACCTTGAAGAATCAATGCTTTTGCTATCAGCCTGGTCACCTTTCCGATAAGATCTATTGACACCTTCATCTTCAATAGATTGAGAATCCTCCCTTGAAAGCTCTGGAGCTGAAGTTGTGATGACAGCTTTCTTCTTTATTATTTCCTCTCTAAGCCAGTTTGGAACAGCAGCCTAGAAAAGACCAGACAAACAATACAGATGAATCATGACTCTACAGTTTCCAAACTGGAAACCCAAGAACAAGTATACAAACCTTCTTAGGGCGATCAGAAATCCCATATTCATCCGCAGGAAAAGTTGCTGCAGGATGCAGAGCAGCCCCCGGACCAACACCAAAGTGTGCACCAACTGATGGGACAGTTGGATGGAAGCTTGAACTCTGTGCCCTTCCAAAGAGTGATGCAGAGTGTTCAGAGGCTGGAGAAGCTCCAACAACAGAAGGATCAACCTGTGGTATAAAAGTGCCAACAGGAAAGCTTTATCACGGGTTCATTGTGTGTAAGTTAACCTTGAAGTTAAAACTAAAACCTGAGAACCAACTGGAGGCATTGGAGGAAGAGGAGGATACGCAGAACCAGGAGCAGCAGCAGAAGGCCACGTATAATTGGAAGGCACTGTTGAAACAGGATCAGCACCCCCCACAGAGCCTGCTGAATCTGCACGAACATAATAGGGCTGGGAATGCCGGTCATGCTCATGACTAAAACGAGGTGCAAAATCCAAAGGCTGATCACTAAGATCAGGGCCCATCACATAATGATGCTCTTCCATTGCTGCAGCTTTATTGGGTGCTGGCATATGTTGTGCAAAATGATGATGCGAAGAATTGACAGGCAAAGGTGAAGAACCATAGAACACCTCGTGTTGATTCCCAGCCTCTTCTTTACCTGAAAAGAGAATGGGCATTCAGAAACTTCAGACATGCAAATCAACAGAAACAATACTCTGTAACCTCTACAACTGGATTTGCCACCACAAAAACTTTGGTAACACAAACATTTCTTGATGTAGGATAAACTCTTAACTCCATAATATGTTCAGAAACATGACAAATAAACTGCTACAAGAACCAGCCTACTAATTCCTATGAAAAAGGTAGTTCCATCGTGCAAGACAAGTCAAACAGTTTTAAGAGATTAAAAGAGAAGTCTCACTATGAGGCAAAGTTTTATATCTCGTGCATAAGCTGTTCATTAACTAAATAATAATGTATTATTTTCAAAGGAACCTCAATTTTTTGACTAACTATTATTTTAATCTTATTATTTCCCTTGCATAGTTGATCAGGCAATGGTCTTTAGACACACAAGCTACTAATATGTTGAAGGTAAAAAATCCTATATAGAGAATAACACTTCAAAAAGAGCCCCTGTGTGCAGCATCAAATTTATACTGCTTGAGACTCCGGTTCTCAATTTTTTGGCCTTTGCTTATTCAATAACTTTTCATCTGTACTTCTGTATTTTTCCTTTTCAACTGCTTTGATATGTGTTACTTAAGCCGAGAGTCTTTCGAAAACAACCTCTATACCACCACGGGGTAGGGGTTAGGTCTATGTATACTCTACCTAGTGTTATCAAAGGCGAAAGCGCAAAACAACTCTAAGGTCTGTTGGGGCTTTTAAGTGCAAAACGAAAATAAAGCATGGGCTTTAGTGAAAAAAGGCGCAAAGGGAAAAAACATACAAATATATATGTTTAGTTCAAGACTAATAATTATAAACATGAATAAAAAATACATGACCAAAGAAATTGAAAATAATTATGCTAAAGTGAAATATCAATTGTTTACCCACGCTTCTTCAAAAGAGGCTCATTGACAAGGAAAAGTTTGCCTTAGATCCTTGATAACGACACTGACGTGCACATAAAGCGACACGAAGCGTTCAACACATTTTGAGCCTCGCTTTAGGGCTTAAGCACACTTAAACCGCGCCTATAACTACACTGACTCTATCCTCCCCAAACCCCGTCTATAGGATTACACACGGTATGTTGTTATTGTTGTTTTTGAAATTGATAACATGGGCATGTTGTTTTGTTGTTTCTTGTCCGACAACTTTACACATACAAGACTAACATCTCTTACAGAGCCTTCCAGGTCATGAAGGCCGAACAAAACAAATAGTTTGAGGGACAGAAAAATGTATGAACAATGTTTAATTACAATATTTGATATATTTCATATTTTAGTTCAATAAAGAGAATTGTATTTGTATACATGTACCTCCATAGGGTAGGGGTTAGGTCTGCAAACAACTCTATCCTCGCCAGATCCCACCTATGAGATTACACTAGGTATATTGATGTTGTTGCTTGTAGATATAAGACTAACATCTGTCACAGAGCCTTCCAAGTCATGAAGGAGGGACAAAACAAATAGTTTGAGGGAAAGAAGAATAAATAAATAATTTTTAATTATAATATTTGAAATATTTGATATTTTAGTTCAATACAAAGACTTGTATTGGTATAGTTGTACAGGTAGCACGAAAGTGCTAACTAATAACAAAGATACAGTGCAACAACATATCTAGTGAAACCTCATAAGCGGGCTATGGGGAGGGCAGAACGTACGCAAACTTTACTATTACCTCGTGGAGGTAGAGAGACAACTTCCGAAAGACCATCGGGTCAACCGCAGCAAATCCAGGTACAAAAAAGAAGATGGTAACAAGGAAATAATTCAAAGTCTACCAAAACAGAGCAAAAACAACCAAAAAATAATGTGATAATCAAAATACAATAAACATACTAATAACAACAACATACCCTATGGAATCTCACAAGTGGGGTCTGGGGAGGGTAGAATGTATGCAGACCTTACCACTGTCTCATATACTAGGATAGATTATTGAAAACATTACTAAACAATACTAAATGCCAAAAAAGAAAAAGAGCTACAATACTACACTAGTACAATGGCAAATACCAACCATCCTAAGTTAGCCAACATTACACTACCCACTAACCTTCTACCCTGATACATGTCATCTCTACCTTCCTATCTAAGCTCATGTCCTCGATAACCTAAAATTGTGTCGTATCCTTTCTTATCACCTCACTCAATACTTATTCGGCCCATCTCTGCTTCTCCCTGTACCCTCAATAACCAATTGTGTCTTAAGTGCATGAGCTGCTGGTTTTTGTTTTTGCAAGCAGAAATACACTTTGCCATTCTAAATTTCATTTTTTTGTGTGTCCATAATTTTTGTACTCCATAAATGAAGTGTTTCTTACAATTTTCATTTCCTTTTAGGCAGTGACAGTAATCGCTTCAATTATCACTCAGATAAGTGACAGGCAAATGAGTTAACACTCGCGCAATAAGAACCACATCTTCTAACAAGTTGAATCCTCTCCTCCACCAATGCTTTCTGGTAACCGAGAATACAAGGACCAGCGGCGCGAAGTTCAAAACTAGGGAGATAATGGGCCCGAACGTTCATCACTTAATATCATGCTTATCGGTGGCACAATGAAGTGCACCTAACCCACATATCACACATTCCACGCAGTAGACCAAAAAGCTTCACAGCCAAAAATCGTCCTCTCCTTTGCCAATTTAATCTCAATAGAGAAGATATGGAAGAGGAAAAAGTTATTGGACAAAAGGAGACAGTTTTCTGCCATGTCAATATTCAAATCCGTTGTTTCACAATTAGCCAGAAAGGCAGAAAACAAACACAGCAGGCACACATTCAAGGAATGTGCAATCAAGAGGTCTAATTGACAATTATAAGCAGATCATTGAAATCCATTTTGCCTACTCTAGCTGAATAGAATAAAGCAAATTGCTTAAAAGTTTTTATTTTGATAGAGTTATTGCCTAAAAATTTATCCAATAGCTTGATTAATATCAATCCAAGTGGACTTCAAAATAGTATCCAATTTTCAACTGTTGCTTTTTTTTGTAGTACTTGGTAAAAACATTATCAGAAACAAAAGTATTCCTGAAAAACAAAACATAAAGTTAGCAGGATGGGCAGCAGAAAGAATATGTCAGCATGATGGAACCAATATTCCATGAAATCAAAATACAGTAGCATCAATTTTTTAAAGTGAGTTATGTCACACTGAGGCTTTAAAAAAGAAACAGAACAAACAAGCATGAAATTCTACTTATGTCTCAAGGGGCTTGAGTAAACACAGCTTGCCAAACGAGTAACTAGAATCCACAAGCAGGACAAAGTTATATAGACAGTAGACACTCCTGTACAGAAACAATTTCAAAAGTGTGGTAACTTCAGATGCAATATTGATATATCAATTAAATCTTTTACCTGCAATAGAAGAATAACTAGAAGGTACCTCCTGCTGATGGACTAATGGACTTATGGATGAGTTTCCTTGCTGAGGGAATGAAGCAACTGAATCTCCAGCGAAATTTCCATCTCTTGCAGTGTAAGGTAGAACATAAGGAGATTGCCCAGAGCTGAAGAATGAGGGCTCCTGTGAATGGCCAAACGATGCCCTTTGAGGAGGTGCCACAGGAGTTATGGAGTGTTGATTACTTGATGGCAGAACTGGTGGTTGTTGCATGTCTTGGAGATGTTTATCAGTAGATTGAGTGTATTGCTCATAGTAATAACTCTGTTGTTCCGGCCTGCTATCATGCGTAAATTGGGAGTGCTGGTGCTGATGGTCATTAGCAGCCTTGTCAGCAGCCCATGCGCGGGCCTTTGCAGCCCAATCTTCATTGCTATGTGTGGCTAGTTAATAGTAGATTTAACCTTTAGGTAACAGAAGTACCAGGGGGAGAAGGAAACTCAAAGAGAATACAATCTCTCTAAATTATTAACCAAGGGCAGAAAGAGTCCTCCAACATGAAAAACTAGAAGGTAATATGCAAGCGTACATAGAAACTAAATACTGCTTTTACTTAGTCAGAATTTAGCCAGCGCTAAAGAGAAATAAAAGCCAAAAAAAGTAAAGAAAGGATCTGACAGAGGGAAGCAATCCCAGAGTTCTAATTTGAATTTGAAAGAGCAACCCTTAGATTCTGCTACAGTAAATAAACCTCTTCTCATGAACAATTCACTAGGCTTTCATATTTGAGTTTCTAAACCTAATGATATCTTTTAAATAAGAATCTGACCTTGTTAAGAGATTGATACCTTCTTTAGCAAACCTCCTCATTCTACAGCTAGGATTTATTTTATCTTTTTGACTCAAGAAAGGACAGCATGATCAGTTCCACAGGACACAACGGACACTTGTGGAGACCATTGCAGAGAACTAAATAAAACTTGGGGTTATGAAAAATGATGACACATAAATATGACACACAAATATTTCAGAATTCTCACAAACAAAATAAGTCCAACTATTTTCCAGTAACATTTAAGCACGAATGAAGAACATGAAGCAGTAAAGAAACGTTAAAACATCAATAAATTTTAGGAACTGGCCTCAACTCTGAGAAATTGTGTAAGTAAAAGAGAAGACACAGCTTGCATCAGCTTCAAAACAATTTTCAACCATAAATGGGTTTCAGGAAACTTGCAGATGCATCCCAGCATATTGAATTGCTAAACAAGCATAGACTCCAATCAATATTATATTTCCAAACCTGAGTTTCCCCAATTTTGCTGGTGACCCCAGTTCATATTGCCCCAGTCCTGCAAGCACATGAGAATCTTACATTCATTAGCCGAACATATTATAACAAATCCATCAGCAATATAACACAGCAACAACTACTACTACTACTACACCTCCATCCCAATTTTGTGTTGGCTATGTATCAATCCTCAATGGAGCACCATATTGGACCCATTGTAATATGTGGACTCACGCGTTTTTCATTATCACACTACTCTTTTTTTTAATGACAAGGAAAACCCGCCGCGGCTATCCTTTGGGTGCACATTAAGTAAAACCCCTGCTCCTGTGCAATAGCTCACAATTGCGCACAAACCATACGGGAGAGGTAACCCACACTAGGCAAGCCCGGTATGGCAAGCTCGAACCTGAAGGCAAAACCCTTGCTTTTGCTGGCAAGGGGTTTTGAACTTGAGACTTCCAAGATGCAAGTCCAAGCCCAAACCACTAGGCCACACCGAAAGGGTATTATCACATAACTCTACAAACAAAATTAAAAGCCTCCTCACAATATTTTATAAAGTAGATTCAATATATGGCATCAAGAAGGTGCAGATAGTACAAAAATAAACAATACAAAAGAATAGTCACTTTTGCTACTGATAAGGCTAGGAAGCTAAGTCGAAAAATTTAACTCACAAGAGCTAAGTTGTGCCAACTATATAACCATAGTAGACATTTAGACTTAAGAGAGTAGTTAGAAGTTGATATCTACCAAGATACGTGTGGTTCCTTCTTGTCCAAACACAACAAAAATATATGATGGTGTCATCTTCCAGATTCTCCACAAAGGTTTATCAACTTCCCAAAAACTCTAGTATTCATAGGCATCCTTGATGCCCAAAGGCATGAACCACCTGAGTCCAGAAATATAGAAAAACATATTCCAAATTTCCACCGGTCAGTATAGAAAGAGATGTTGGTTGGTTTCTGAATGTCGGAGACACATGAAACATCTATTTACAATATTCCTATAAAGCTCCCTAGCTAAAGCAAATAACCTTCGTAGGTAACTTAATTTTCCAGATTAGTTTCCATAGCCATTTTTTGATGAAGGAGAACTCGCAGCCGCTACCCCTTGGGTGCGCACAGGATAAACCCCCGCTTCAATGCAATATCTCGCAAACCACATAGGAGAGGTAACCTGCATTAGGCAAGCCCGGTGCGACGAGTTCGATCCAAAAGGTAAACCCCTTGATTTCGCTGGCAAGGGGTTTTGCGCTTGAGACCTCCAATATGGAAGTGTCAAGTACAAACCATTGGGCCACCAAGAAAGGGTCAAAACCAGCTTTCTATAATTCATTTTGAAAACATGTGCAAGTAACCTGCTTTCACAGTGTATTAACTAATATTGGATGATTAGAGAAGACTCCTTATTGCGTAGAATTCTATTTTCGCAATGCCTAATCTTTTGGAATCTATTGTAACTCTTTCCTTCTATTTAGGCTTTGTATAATAGTCATTATCTTCTTGTATAGATTCTTTATATAGCAACCATATGATCAATAACAACGATTACAATTTCCGGATCTTCTATTCTCATCTCTTTATGGTATCAGGGCAATTTTAAAGTCTCAAGAGTTGATCCTTCTTTTTTTTCTCTCTATTAACTCGCGCAGCTGACCCCTAATATTTCTATGACGGATATTGATGAGTCCACAACGCCATTACTACTATTTGATTCTATCATATGACCCAACTTCCCAAGGAATTAACTAGAAGTCTCAATTTCTCCTCATGGAAAGCTCGAGTTTCAATGCTTATGCATGGTCACAGTCTCTATGGGCATCCCGATAACTCCTTCCCTACCCCATTCGCACTATCTAACAAAACAATCAAGATGTTGACAACCCTACGTTCATTCCTTGGTATCATCAAGATCAACAAATCAAAATTTTATCTTGGCCTCCGATGATCCTACACTTGCACCCACTGTTGTACTGGTCTCCACCAACGCTGCCCGCGATGCTTTGCATATTACACATACAAACAAATCTCAAACAAGAATTTTCAACTTGCAAGATTGATGGGCTCCCCTCACTAAGGATTGTTGTCTAGTTGCAAATTATCTTCACCATGTTCGATCACTTGTTGTGAACATGCGAGTGCGCCTACATCAAATCCAGAACTCATTATTAAAATTCTCAGTGGACTAGGATTTGAATTTTGAGAACTCTCTGTTGCCATTCTTGCTTGAAACTCAACAATTTCCTATGAAGAGCTTTACGAAAAGCTTCTGGATCACAAGCTTTTTCTAAAGTATGAAGACGACAAAAAGGCGCTATCAACCCCTATCACCGCTATTGTAGCACAAAAGACATGCTCAACTCCTCCTCGCGAAGGTAACAATAATTACTTCCACAATAGTCATCCGGGTGCGAACACTCCTCGCAATTATTAGCAATGCCAAGCACAACCATGGCGCCCACAAAGAAATAACCAGTCGCAACCCTTTGAGTTCACTACCAACTATGTGATTGTGTGGGTCATTCTGCTCTTAGTCTCATAACCATCTGCAAGCCTGAGCAAACATTGCTACTCGTTTTCCTCCTCAACAAAAACTTTGGATCATGGAGCCACTCCTCATATTGCATCTAACACTCGATGCTTAGCCAGTGTACAAGACTACCATGACACAAAGAAATCACTATAGGCAATGGTAAAACCATTCCAATATCCCGTACTAGTAACACTAACATAAGTCCATCAAATCATCATTTCAAGCTTCTCAATACTTTATGCTCCCCTCTTATAAAAACTAATTTTATTTTTGTTTCTCAGTTTTGCCGTCATAATCATTCCTCAATTAAATTTTTCCCTCTCCGTTATCTTGTGAAGGATCCGAGTATGAGAGCATCTCTAGTTTGCAAACAAAATAAAGATGGGTTATATGAGCGGCGACCAGTTTGTACACATCGTTCTCCTCAATGCAATGTGGTTGTTTCAATTCACCTGTGGCATCAGAGTTTAGGGCATCCTAATCATCGTGTTTTAAATACTATCTTAAGAAAAACTCCCTTCCTATTTTAGATCCTAAAGCTAGTTCCACTTTCAATTCTGGTTATTCTAATAAAATGCATAGGTTGACTTTCAAAGATAAATCATTTTCATTGCAAAGAAATAAGCCCCTACAAATCCTTTTTGGTGATCTGTGGGACCCATCTCTGGTTTTGTCAATTGATAATAAAGAATATTGTGCTATTTACTATGTTGCTCGAACTCTTCAAAACTTTTGACGGGTGCATGTCCTATTCACCAAAAGCAGTGTATTTTCAGAGAATCTAACATGGGTGCAACATTGAAAGTGAAAAGTCCACGCAACTTAAGTTGATTGTTGATCAATTTTCAAAATATATATGGTTGTTCACTTTAAAATCAAAAAATGAAACTTTAGAAGTTTTACAAAACTTGCATCCCTTGAACGAAGGTTTGACATCAAAAGCAATCTTTTTATACTGATGTGGTGGCAAATTTTCAAGTTTGCAGTCCTATCTCAAAACACATTGCATAGAACGCCTAATGTTACCCACATATACTCCTCCACAATGAGTTGCCCCAATCGAAAGATGACATTGTCATGTTATTGAAATTGTTGGTTTCTTGCATGTCTTAACCCTCACACTTTTGGAGTTTTTCTTGTCAACAAGTTGTTTATCTTATAAACATGCTAACTACACCCAATCTTCACCATAAAAGCCCGTTTGAAAATTATTTCAAACTATGCTCCAGTATGACTCCATTAAAGTATTTGGTTTGCTTATGTCATTCATGGCTCAAATCATATGCCAAAAACAAATTAGAGCCCCATTCGATACCATGTATTTATTTTAGGATTTTTGAATAAACATTATTGTCATCAGTGTTTGATCCTTAAACTTCAAAAACATATTTATTACATGACGTCTTATTTGTGCAAAATCAGGTCCCATTTGAATTTTTTTTTTCTAATTTGAAAAATACATAAAATAAAAATGTATCTTGGGAAATATGTTCAACTGAACAACCACCACGGGATAATACTCTAAGTTCAAATGGCTCTCATGAGCTTCCTACACAAATTGTGCAACAGTCTATGGACATGCATTCACCAGTCTTCTCTACCCAAGCAGGCACCATCGTCTCAAATAATTCAATTTCTCCCTTATCTGATACTTCCTCTCCTCCTCCAATGCCTCCACTAACCCCTTCCCCTCAATAACAACAACAACATACCAAGTGAAATCCCATAAAGTAGGATTTGGATAAGATAGAGTATATGCGAACCTTATCACTAACTTATGGAGATACAAAAGTTATTTCCGCTGCCCCCTCCCCTCACCATACAAAATTCAATTTCCAGCCATGGCTCACCACAATTAAATGTTTTAGCCTCGCCAATTCATGTTTCTCCCACTTAAATTCTCAACCGCAATCCACAATTATCAATTATCAGCATTGAAATAAGTCCATTGGACCTTTGAGGCAAAACCCTGTGGTACAACCCTCTTCCTCATCACTTGTACCACCTCCTATAGCCACACAACCTTCACTTGTTACCTCTACCTCTACAGCGACACTCACTCATCACATGATTACTCCATCTAAGACAAAAAGCATTACACCTACAGAATTACACATTGTTGTTCAAACTACTTCATCCTTACCTAGAACCTTTAAGCAAGCTCAACAAGCCCCACAGTGGCACGAAGCTATGAAAAATGAATTTGATGCCTTAGTTCATAACCGGACATAGGATTGGTGCCATATGATCCTTCAAAAAACATGTTGGATTGTAAATAGCTTTTCCAGGTTAAATATCATCCTGATAGTTTTGTTGACAAGTATAAAGCTCAGCTGGTTGCTAAAGAGTTCACACAATGATCTGGATTTGTTTTCTATGTACTTTTAGTCCTATGGTAAAGCCTGCAACTGTTTGACTCATTCTTGCGGTTGCAACACAACAAAACTGGCCCATTTGTCAACTTGATATCAACAATGCCTTCCTGCAAGGTCATCTTGATGAGGAAGTCTATATGTGCCAACCACTTGATTTTGAAACTTCTACACATGTGACGCACGTTTGCAAGCTACAAAAGCTATATATAAACTCATACAGGCTCCCAGGGCCAGGTTGACTGAACTCAAAAATTACTTGGTCACTTTGGGATTTATTAAATCCCAATCTAATTCTTCATTGTTCATCCTGCATAATTTTGAGTTTATTTTTTATGTTCTAGTATACATTGATGACAATTGTTATGGTTGATCAAATTCGTGGTGTTCAAAGCATTATTGATAATCTTGTTATCCGGTTCTCGAATCTTGGTCCACTTCATTATTTTCTTGGTGTTGAAGTGTTACCTTATCCTAGTGGTCTTTTGTTGTGTCAACAGAGATACAACTGATATGTTGCAAGGATGTTCAAACATCAATGGTTTCTATTGTTATCCTCGTTTGTGCTACCCCACTTCATGTTGTCAATTACATCATCACTTACTTTGCAAGTTCCCCAATTTGCAAGTACATTCAATAGTTCTTCGAGTCTCAAACTTCCAATCTTCAACATTTCTCTCAAAGTGAAAGTCCCGGAAGGTTTTTTTATTTTTTGAGTAGGTAACATTTGCAAGTCCCAGAATTTGTTGTGTCTGTTTTTGTGAGATTGTGGAGTCTAGGTCAAGAGCTTGGAAAAGATCAAGAAAATCATTTATTAGGATAGAACCATCTAGTAACTTATCTTGCCAGTATTTGACGTGAATACCATTGCCCACCTGAATGAAATATTATGCAAGAAACACTCCACAAATTCCTACTGTTCTTCCCTAGACTTAACACCACAGGATCCCCGGATAAATTTGTACACCAATGTGATTTTGGCACCATTTATCTACCACCTCTTTCCAAAGTACATTCCCCCTTGGCTACATCTGCACAACCACTTCATTAGCATGCACTTGTTGTGTACAGTAAGGTCTCTAATGTGAAGACCACCAACATGTTTTGACATTGTGACTTTAGACCAATTCACCAGCTGAAATTTGTCCCCTTATTGCATTCTTCCACTGAGAGTATTCTCCTGATCTTATCCAGTTGTTTAATTACCTTTCTTGGGATTGTGATAATACCATGGATATGTCGGAATGTTGACCTCAACCTTCTGCATATACCTTATCCTCTATTCATACCTTCAATCCAGGGACAGAGCCACATTGTGTCAAGTGTGGTCAACCAAAAATGTTTCATCAAAAAGTTATCCATGCATACAGGTAAAATGCTACTTGATATAGTTATATATTATATTTTGAACACCCTAAAAACAACTAGATGGGGTAGGTCAGTGGTCAAGGGTGTTCAAGAACAGCCTGGTATTGGTGGGTGCACAGAATTGATTATCAAAACATGCTATTTTACTTTGTGTTTTTGTTTAAAGTGCAACAAACAGTTAAGACTGCCTATTTTAGTGCCCTGTAAGACAGAATAATAAATTGTTAAGGATCCAAATTGATCCACATTACAAAGAAATTTTGAGCATGTAAGGATAATTAATCGATTACCTTTGAATGGTTATTTATTAATAATTATTGATTAATTTTATAATATTTTTACAAAAATCTTTATTTTTTCCGTAAGAGATCTTAAAAGGTCATTTTCTTTTCTTCAATTAGTAAGTGGCCAAGAGATTTAATTTTTATTATAAAATCTCTAAAAAGAATAAGAAGTATCAATAGTCAATTGAATTCCACCCAATGTCTTTGACTTCCTTTTACTTTACAGTAAAGTTTTCAAATATAACTTTGAATAATTCTAGAACTTCGCCAAAAGATCAAAAGAAAAAATGCTCCACAAGGAACTACTTTTTTAAGAAAATCTCGTCCGATTTTGCTCTTTGTTCTTCGTGTCTCATTGTTATGGTTATCGCCGACAGAGGCCCCTGAAAGGTTGAAGCCTAAAAGTGGTTTCTTTTTAGGCTAAACTCTATTCTCTCTTCCACACCTTCTTTTTTTCTCTGTCCATTCACTTCATATCAAATTAAATATGAACTAATTAGAGCTAAATATTATGCATTCTGATTTTAACGTTTTTGAGACATCCATTCATTAAAAAAAGAAAGCCAATTACTAATAATGCTTGATTTACTTTCAGAAATTTGGTGCAACTATCGATTAAAAAACTATTTATTTAACATGTGAACACCCTTCGTGAAATTTATAGCTACATCACCACTTCAATCATCATGAACTGCAACAAAAAACCCAATGTAATCCCACAGGTGGGGTCTGGGAGGGTAGAGTGTACACAGACTTTACCCCTACCTTGAGAAATAAAGAGGAGGTATCCGATAGACCTTCAACATATCTTCAATCATCACAGTTTGAAATATTATGGATCATAGTGTTTAAAATTTTGTGTTACATGGTCAAACGATATCAAACAACTAATCCTCTATGCATGTTACTTGTACCTTTTACTAAGTGTGGGTATTTCTAACGTTGTCTAGTCTTGTGTGAACTCAATTTTTTAATAAACTTATCCTGTGAATGAGCCGATTTTAAAGGGCAATAGTGCCGCACACGTAACCCCATATAGTTACTGATCATTTTTCTATTTTCTCTATCTCTCTCTCTCTCATATTAATTACCAAGAATTTTACAAATTTCACTTGTTTTCCCAACTATCGGCACTAGCACACGGTTTTTCTAGACAATAGTCGCATCAACTGGGATCATTGGCCAAAGCTAATACATAAATAACAAGCCAAAATAAAGGAAAAATACCTAAAGGATTAAGTAAAACAAATGTTTTTGCATATGAGTTACTATTATGACATACATAACTCTTTCTAGACTACTAGATATATAAAATAGAACAATAAGCAAGCTTTCTCGTAAACTGTAATGAATACTTTTGCTAATCTAGCTTCAAAAACTGCATACCAATTAGCACTATCCCTCATTTAGTTTTCATATTATATAAACATTTGAAAAATGCGCCATTCTCCACCAAGAAAAATAATGAGATTTCAAGTTTTATGCCCCGACTGTAATTCTTTGCACAACCCCAACAGGAACTAAATACATTAAAGATGGATTGATAACATGTTGGAAACTTGGAGTAGGTCAAATTAGAAAGAGCTTCAGATGGCTAAAACTTAAAGTCATTCATAAAATGGTACAAATTGTTTCAACAAAAAAGGGATTAAAAAGAAACACAGTATATCACCTGATTTCCATGAGGAGAAGATTGGGGAACATGAGGCCGCGGCGGTAGAGGAGGTGGATACTGGGCCTGATGTTGAATATGATGAGGTGGATAAGGACCCTGAGGAGGTGCAGGAAATGGCGGAGGAGGGGGAGGGGGTGGACCCCACTGCTGCGACTGAGGGGGAGGGGGAGATTGCTGAGGTGGTGGGTGGTATTGGAATTGGTTCGCGTACCATGAACCAGGTGCCGGAACAGGCGGTCGTTGAGAATGCGGGAGTTGATAGTGGGGATCCGCCATAGAAGGCGGTGGTAACGGTGGCGGCCGATTGTACGGATGCTGATGTTGGAAGTCCATAACTTTTTAGGGTTTTTGACAGTTGGGTTGAGGGTTTAAGACGCCGATTGTTGTGGTGGTGGACGGCCAAGGAAGATACTGGCGGTGGAGAAAGTGAAAATAGAAGTACTTGGTGGAGACGAAGAAGCAGAAAGGTTGTTTTAGGTTGAAAATTATGGTGGGGTTGGGGTGTGTGGATGGCCAACTGTTATGCAAGCTTACAGAAGGAGACGACGAGACACTAGTTTGGATTAGTTGTCACTTATAACTCAAAATTCACAAGTTATTTTTATTATTTCTTTTAAAAATAAGTGTTTATGAAATATTTTTTATTTTATTCAAATACCTTAAAACTATTTTAAAAACATTTTCTTAAAACACTTCCATTCAAACGAGCACTAGATAAATGAATTAAGATAATGTTTTGTCATGATTCAATCTCATCATGATGGCGCCTGTTGAATCTCACCTATAGGCAAGTCAATTACCCAATTCACAAGTTACTCGTTGTAGCTCTCTAGTCACGATCATAACCATATAATAATAGAAATAATCGAAGTTTACCCAGAAGTTGAAAGTCAACTGTATAAAGCTATAATGGACGCAAGGGCATATCATATACGTATATCAATAACCATAATAATACATAAAATCAAAGTGTTTCTACAAATACATAACGTTATTGTACAAGGCCAATATCTGGATACAAAAGATGGCCTTCAATAAGAAGGAGACTGCAAAGAAGCCAGAGTTGTTGATGCTCACCAAAATTATCATGAGCGCTTCCGAAGTTCCCCAACTCAACTACCACGGCCCGTATCTATGGGAAGATACAAAAGTAGGGGTAAGTACCATAAAAGGCACCAAGTACCCATTATCACCCGACCAAGTGAAATAGTGAACATAAATAAAACCCAAATATGTAAAAACTGTAACAGTGTAGCAAAACAAACCTAAATCAAGGCATAAGCATGTCGGGAACCCCTCAACCACAACTCAACCAACTGAAATGAAGAACAATGATGACTAGACCAACCCAGGTGATGAACATCGATACCGACTGACAAAAATTTTGTAGGCTCGTACCATAACTGCCCCCAATAGAGACATGGTGTTGTACGCGGATGTAAGGCCCTAGTACCTACAGTTATACGCCAACTAGGTCCTCATAAGCTCAAAAGGTACACCCGCGCATAATATAGAACCGATATATTATCACAGAATTCCTCAGAACCATCATAAAATCCTATAGAACCATCACAGAGCCCATCTCTCCACATCAACAGAACAAGGGTCAATTGTACGTAGATATACAGCCCTAGTGTCTAAGACTGAACGCCCCCTAAGCCCCCATAAGCTTAGGAGGTACACCCACGCATAATCAGGGTGTGAATAGGTGTGTGGATGCATGGGTAATCAATCACGGGTCGCCCTAACAATCACATAACATCTGGGTCCTTGCCTATGTGCCAGCATGTGGCACCCGATCAAAATATACATGCATAACTGCGGGATGTAACCCCCGCGAGAGAAAGAATCCCCCTCACGTAACAAGTGTGTCTCATCTCAAAATGTCAATCATAGGGCCTCGACCCTAAAATAGAATCAGCGGGATCCTCGACCCAAAGTTCGACACATCAATTAGGTTCTAGACCCAAATCTTAGCCAGTGTTTGGTCCTCAAAATCTACATTCGCCACCTGACAGCTCAATCCCGACCATCGGTACTCTGACCAAGAGGAGTGTCACCCAGGACTCGGACTCTCGAACGCGACCACTGGCGCTCAATAGCGACGAGGAGCATCATCTGGGACTCGAGATATCAATAGTCACTCACTTAACTAGTCTATCTGAATTCGAAACTCCAAAGTCATGTCGTGCCCAAAGTGAATGTAGGCGACGATGCCCACAATCTAGGTATCCTACAATCTCAATCTAACCCACACAACTGTAACCACCAACCTCTCTCAAATATAAAAGATACCCCAATATCAGATGGAAAGTACCCGTGCAGAACAACTATCAGCAGTACATCGGAGTGTATATATATGTATCATAAATTACTATAGAGTTATGCCTAACTAACGCCAAATATATCATAACCTCATCAATCACAAGTGCCCAAGAGTAAACATAGACAATGACAGTAAATCATAAGTACGCAAGACTACCAAACCCAGTAGAGTCATATCTATACCAAAGTCAGGCCACAGTATGACATATAATAAATATACAATCTCTTAATCAATATATCTCAGTAGCAACAGGCTTTATACCTTCATATAGGTGCGAGTCAAGTCAGAGCACATGCCTGTCCCAGGGCATTATCCCATATTCAGCCCTTGCCAAGTCCTTTCTCTATGTAAAGCAACTCATTGGGCAGCATCAGTATAACCTAAACTAAGGCCCAAGAGGCTAGATAACCAAAAGGATGTCACCTACCCAAAATCATATCGCAGCCCAGCTGCTATCAAAGATTTCGCTCAAAGCAGCCATGTGTCAAGCCCACTAATAATGTGCCCTTCTTTAAACAAGGTGCTAGTTCCCAGGACTAACCCACATAGTTAGTGTTTCATCACAGATAACCCCAAGAAGCGTGTAGTATATAGCCTGCAACTAGCTACCAGAGTCACACTCCCATCTCTAGCCCGCCAGTAGCTCACTAACAACACTTCTCGTGTCACAAAATGCAAGGCTCTCTAGAGCTACACTATACTTGTCCCTAGAACATGGTGTGTTTCTCCAGTCACTAACTAGTAGCACAAGTACATAATGGATAAAAATGGTATACAGGATCATATAAGTCACAGGCCAGGATAGAATCACGCTTAAAAAGGAAATTCCATCACAAATACTTAGAATGGATATAGGTAATCTCAATTGTATCATGCATATACATACCAATCAAATATAGATATTAGATTCAGCACAGGGTAGCATGTAATGACAAGTCAACCTCAATAGCTAGTACATTTCGACAACCTCAGGCCACATACACATACAAGCAAGCTTCAACCTTAGTGTACATACCTATCATATGTTCACAACCCAACCAACCCCTTTCGGGCCCTCTCGTAGCCAAACAATATAAGAATTTAACTAGCATAGTAGCTACAACTAACACAACCCTCAATGCAACAACTATAATCCCATATCATCATATATAACACATGAGAATTCACAACCATCTATATCCATCATAAATCCTACAACTCAACCCATTCACAACACATTTCTAGACATTCCAACTCACATTTGCAACATTTCAGCTCAGTCTAAGGTTTACAGAAAGCCTAGCCTACCTATCATCCGACGTCTCTTGTTCTAGTCAATCTAGCAAAGTTTTTCCCCTCCGGATCATTTTTTGATGCTACTCAGCTGTTAAAATAAAATTTGTAAGGTCATACGGTAAAATTAACTATAAAAACTTGAAGAATAGATGAAAATATGTTGAATGGGCCTAAAATGGGAAAAATAGGTTTGATGCTCAAAATCCTGAACAAATTCTCAAAAAATGGTTCCCACGTTACCCTGAGTCTATAGCAAAAAATTCAGCCCAAAATGGACCCTAAAAGACTGAGAAAAGGCCCAAAAATGAAGTTAAAAATTTTACCAGAAAAATATTTTTTTCAAAACTTTCACAGTCAAAATTTTCAAAAACAGACAAATTAGCAAAAATCCAGCATAGCATAGTGTTTCTCTCAGAATGTAGAACAATTTAGACACAAATTTTACTTAATTTTATTGAGAAATGATCGAGATATCCCAACGTAAAGTTTTCACTCATTCCCGATATGTAACCAGTGAAACACAGAGATGTTACCTTGAATACATGTTGAATCCGGAATCTGACTTCACCACAATATTCCTTATGAAAATTCGTGTCATGTAGCATTTTGAATCACTCAAATCAAATGAAAAATGAGTTCGAAAATGACATGTAAACTTAGAAGTATGCATATATATATACTAGATACGAAGAGGCCCGTTAATGACGGGCCCAACATTATAGTCTTAAGTACATGGGTAATTATATTTTAAAATAAAAGATTAATTTTGGATATTTTCACATAAATACAATAGAGAGTGACAATAGGTATTACACTTTGAAAATATTTTTGTTTTATATAAAATTTTAAAAATTATTTAAGTAGTCACAACTAATACGAAAAGAGTATCTAATCTAATATTCATTTTAAGATTTGGCAGACACAAATATTGAATTGTGTTGGATATAAAATATGTTACACCTCCTTTACTTATATGTATTTTAAATGAGATGACATATTTTATGCAATTAACATAATTATCTAATATACGTTTGTGAAAATGCACACAATTTTTTTCTTCAAAATTTTAATGTAAAATGTCTCATACTAATATCATGTATTTAGATGCTTAATCGGAACAAGTCATAATTTGAGTGTCGAAATAAAATTTATTAACAATTTTAATGGACTATTAATATATTAAGCCAAGTAGTTAATTTATTTTATCAAATAATACTAAAATACTATTTTTATCCACAACACACAATCACAATTCTGCTTATTTTTTTAATATATCACAAAAACGAAAAAATATTGAATTGGCTTATTGTTTTTGATTTAGAAGCTAAAAGTTATAAGTTAGCTTTTTTGGCTATCTTAAGAAGAAAATAAATTTATTAAAAAATTACTTTTACTTCATTAGCATGATAAATATTTATTTTAAATTTTTATCATGATTTGTATGATGCATATTTAAAAGTATTTGTATTATTTATATCTGTAGTGAAAAATACTACATATAATTTCAAATCACAAGAGGAATATTTTTATGTATTTTGTCTAGATTTAATTGATAATCTTTTTAATAAATACTTTAATATAAATTATTGTGACATATAAAAAAATTTTGAAATAAAAATTATTGGACCAACTAAAAGAATATATGCATATTATTATATTTGACTAAATATAAATCTTGTTATACCAAAAAATGACTTTCTTAAAAAGAAAAATAATTCGAAAATCCAAAATCGATTTAAACTCAATTAATTTGAGAAAAATCAATTCTCGAAATTCAAAAGAAAAACAGAGTCGCCACCTAAT
>JAOTQJ010000091.1:7071334-7087897 GCA_025642045.1 Solanum sejunctum | reverse complement strand
AGTCCTCCATAGCAGTAGAAGAGAACTCTTGTTCTAGAGCAACGACACAGGAATGTTGATTGTCTTGGAATATATCATGCAATCTATCCCAAGCTTCCATGGCCGTGGCATCGGGCTCGATTTGGTTTGCAATAGGTCCCTAGAAATTGTAGAATAAATCCATGATAGAACTGTGGCATCCAAGGTCGACCAAAGGTCTTTCGCTTCATTAGTAGAAGGGGGAGGAGGCTTGGTTTTAGGAGGGATGATATGATGAAGGACCTTGTGTGATTTTGCTTGAATTTTAAAAAGTAGAATAAGAAACATTCTCCATCTCAAGAATAATGGGAACACTGGTCTTGATATTAGTGACGGTGAATGTAGGGTGAAATGAGAATTTGTTATTCGACATTTTTTAGAGGCTGAAATAAACAGAGGAAAGAACAGAGAAGAAAGAGAGGAGGAGCGATGGACAGAGAGCTGTAGCAAAGGGCAAGCGGAAGCGAGAAGACAAACCCTACCAAATATATTTAACAAACAACAATTTGAGTTCAAGATGGAAATTTCCTGCATTCCCCCAATCTGTCAAACAAATTTCGATCTAGGGTTTACCCAGGAATTATAATTCATGAAAATGAGTTAAAATGCATACTTTATGTATTGAAACTAACACCTAACCACACTTGATCAACAACTATCACAAACTAAGTAACCTACTTCAATTGTATTGCACAAAGTACAAAAGTTTGAACTTAAGAAAAGAACAAGAGATTTAGTGGAAAATACTTACATGAGTTGTTGATTAATTGAGGAACAGAAAAATTTTGTGAAATGCGTGTTGCGGATTTGGGATGATTTTTGGCGTTAAGAATGAAGAAAATTGAGTGAAAGAAGAGAGAAATAGTGAGAGGGGTCGAGTATGGGTACAAATGTGATAGTAAAATGATGGGGGGATTATTTAAAAGCAAATGGGCCGGGTCGAGTTAGGGAGAAGTGAGCAAAAATCAACATTGGTGCACCCCAAGTTCATCATGGTTTAGGCACGCCACAACACCTAAAAAGAAATTCAACAACTTGGGACAGTTCTATGCGTCCCATCCGCATCGCGATAAGCGCACGACTACTTACTATCTCGGGTTAATTAAAAAAAATTTGTTCGAATCTTGAAAAAATCGACCTAACACCTAAACATGCTAAAATATGCTACAACAATTGATTTTAACCAAAAAATTCAAAAAATATGCAACGAATCTATGGGAATTAAAGATAAAAATTTTTCACAATTTTGACACCTAGTTCACGACGCGCCTTTGTCGCAGACTAGTGTATTTTGTGCAAAATTTTATTTTCTAATTTTTGGGGTTTAAATTCATGGAAAATATTTTTTTCTATTTTATTCAACATAAAATCACAAATACTTAAAAGAACAATAAAATAAGAAAACACTACCTCCCCACGGGTTGCCTCCCGTGTAGCGCTTGATTTAACATCGCGGCACGACGCATTGTGGGCATATTCATCTTTGGCCAATTTAATGGCCACCTCAAACTTGTTTGTGTCTTCACCATAGTCATGCTCGACAAGCTGATCGTTTACCAAAAAAGTTTGATTGGAGGTCCCGTTCTTCAATTCCATCGCTCCATGTGATGTTACAGATACTACCATATAGGGCCCAGCATATTTTGACCGCAGCTTACCTGGAAACAATTTTAGATGAGAATTAAAGAGTAGTACCTATTGGCCCGACTCAAAATTTCATTTGATGATATGCCGATCGTGCCATCGTTTGGTCTTCTCCTTATAGAGCTTGATATTCTCATACACTTGGAGCCAGAATTCTTCTAACTCCTCCAACTGTTCCAACCTCTTTCTTCTAGCAAGCTCGGGATCAAGATATAGCCTTTTAATTGCCCAATAAGCTTGGTGCTCGAGCTCTATCGGAAAATGACAAGCTTTACCGTATACTAACCTGTATAGAGATGTGTCAATTGGTGTCTTGTAGGCAGTTCAGTAAGCCCACGGTGCTTTATCAAGCTTGATAGCCCAATTTTTTTGAGTAGTGTTTACCTTTTTTTGCATAATTTGCTTCACCTCATGATTAAACACCTCGACGTGGCCATTTGTTTGTGGTTAGTAAGTTGTGGCGACCTTGTGCTTTACTCCATACTTAGCGAGAAGATTCACTATTTGGTTGATGAAATATGCACCACCATCACTAATGATGGATCTCGGTGTACCAAAACGAGTGAAAATGTGATTCTTCAAGAACTTACTTACAACCTTGGAGTCATTGGTAGGTAAAGCTATCGCTTCCACCCATTTGGAAACATAATCTACTGTGACCAAGATGTAAGTGTTGCCAAAAGATGGTGGAAATGGACCCATGAAGTCCATACCCCATCCATCAAAGATTTCTACCTCCAAAATGTTGTTAAGAGTCATCTCATGCCTCCTAGAGATGGTGCCGGTCTTTTGGTAAGCATCATAAGATTTCACAAATTGCACAGCATCCTTGAATAGAGTTAGCCAAAAAAAACCTAATTGAAGTACCTTGTGAGTTGTGCGCTCACCTCCGTGATGACCACCATATGTCGAAGCATGGTGCCTTTCTAGTATTGGTTGCATCTAGACTTCGGGCACATACCTTCACACTATACCATCAGCCCCTTACTTGACAAGATAGGGCTCATCCTATATGTAAGCCTTGGCATCATGGGGTAACCGCTTGCGTTGTTGATAAATTGGCATCTGGGGAAAAAATTCCACTTACGAAGTAGTTGATGATATTTGCATACCATGGTAACTCCTCCACTTCAAGCGCCAACAATTGTTCATTAGGGAATTCTTCCTTATTTTGCATTTGCTCACCTATGTGAGCATCATTCTCCAAGCGGGAGAGATGGTTGCCAATTTGATTTTTGCTCCCTTTTCAATCTTTAATCTCAATATCAAACTCCTGGAGAATCAAAATCCACCTAATGAGACTTGATTTCACATTCTTCTTGTTAAACAAGTATCGAACAATGGCATGATCAGTGAAGACAATGACTTTGTTGCCCACCAAATAAGATTGAAATTTATCAAAAGCATATACTAATGCGAGCATCTCTTTTTCTGTAACTGTGTAGTTACTTTGAGCTGAATCAAGAGTTTTGCTTGCATAGTATATTGAGTGGAACACCTTTTTGTTTCGTAGCCCCAAAACAGCACCCACAACCTTGTCACTTACATCACATATAAACTCAAATGGTAGAACCCAATCCAGTGCTTGCAAGATAGGCGCCTCAATCAACTTCTTCTTCAATGTCTCAAATTCCTGCAAACATAAAGCATCAAAGTTAAAGGGTACCTCTTTTTCTAGGAGTGTACAGAGTGGCTTGGCAATCTTTGAGAAGTCCTTGATGAATCTTCGGTAGAATCCCGCGTGTCCAAGAAAGCTTCGGACTCCTTTGACTGAAATTGATAGAGGTAACTTCTCAATTATTTCAATTATTGCTCAGTCCACCTCTAAGCCAAGCTTTGGCACCTTATGTCCCAAAATTATCCCTTCCTTAATGAGAAAATGATATTTTTCCTAGTTAAGGACAAGGTTAGTTTCCTCACATCTTGTTAGCACCTTGTCCAAATTTTACAAACATTTTTCAAAAGATGCCCCAAAGACTGAGAAATCAACCATAAACACTTCCACATGATTTGATTATACCCCGAGTAACCATCCAAGAAACAATAATATTTTTTCTTGGCAAGTTTATCAAGCATTTAGTCAATGAATAGTACCGAATAATGATCTTTTTCAAGTAGTATCATTTAGTTTCCTATAATCTATGCAAATCCTCCACCCCATCATCGTTCTTGTTGGTATCAACTCATTTTTATCATTAGTGACTACTGTTATGCCCCTTTTCTTCGGAACACATTGTACCGGGCTGACCCATTTGCTATCGAAGATAGAAAAAATAATTCTCATGTCCAACCACTGGATTTCCTCTTTCTTCACCACTTTCTTCATGATTGGGTTCAGCCATCTTTGTGGTTGCGCCACAGGTTTATGACCTTCCTCCATGAAGATTCGATGCATGCATAAAACTGGACTAATGTCGTAGATGCTCGACATTTGTCACGCCATAGCTCTTTTCCTTTTCTTAAGCACCGCTAGAACATCTTCCACCTTTAGCAACTTTTACATCAATTTTCAAGTAGATGAAATCGATGGAGTGGTCTCAGTTGGATACTTAATTAGGAAAGTGTGCTGGGTAGCTGACCCTCTTAGTCCGTTCTTGCCAAATTGGGGGTCTACCTAATCTTTATGTTTTATGATTTTTAAATAAGATTTTCTCCGCTTAATGGATAACTATTTGTTACCAATGGAGAATTTCTTATCATCTTAAATTCAATTGATCAGATTTACACCAACGAATATCATTGAAGTAGACAAAATCACAGGTGGAGTATTATTTTCTCCAAGAAAAATATACCTGAGATGTAAAGGTAACGACTTCAATTCCAACTTTGGTGGCTTTTCGATTAATGGTTTGGGTGGAGGTCCCAACATCTATTTAAAGGTGCAACCCCCTTTTTGAACATACTTGCATTATTGTTTAGCACACTCTCTATTTCAAGAGTTTCCGCATCATCCACTAGCCCTTGATTTAGCAACACTCTTGCTAGTGTGTCTTACACCTCCACTTGACTTACCATCGCAACCGTATCTATTACTATGATGGCTGCCAAATCCTCATATATAGTGGTCAACTTCATGGCCTTGTACACATCAAAGACTTCAACTTTATAATGGGCTCTCATAGTGAGCCTCTCTACAGCCACATCAATCAATGTCTCTGCTGTTGTCAAGAATGGACGAACAAGTATGATAGGAACTTCTAGATAGGGGTTTGAAATCAAGAATGACAAAGTTCACTGGAAAAATGAGAGATCCCACTTGAACTAAGACATCCTCAATCACACCTTCGGGCTTCGCCATTGATTTATCCGCCAATTGCAACACAATTGTCATGAACTTTGATTTTCCAAGTCCCAACTTTGAAAACAATGAACTTGACATGAGATTTATGCTTTCCCAAAGGTCATATAATCATTTAGCATTCAAGCACCTCCCAATGGTCACTTGCACCGTGAAACAATCGGGATCCTTTAACTTTCTCGGCAATTGCGCTCTATTCATGATTCTAGAGCTACAAGCTTCGGTGAGTGCTATCATTTCATATTCCGGCAACTTGTTCTTATTGGCCACAATGTCCTTCACATACTTGGCATATTTTAGAATTTTCTGCAAAATATCAATAAGCGGTAAATTAATTTGTATTTACTTTAGGAGCCCGATGAATTTTTGAAAACATTCATCCTCCTTCTTCTTTTTCAGCTTTTGGGAAAATAGCGACAGTGGCTTAGGCAAAGGAATTGCCACATCAGTGGATGTGCTAGGACTTTTAGCTTTTTCATTTTGAACACTACTTGGTTCAGCCATATTTTTCTTCTTAGGAACCAACTTGGTCAATGGCCTCCCACTTCTAACACTTACGGCATGAACTTATTTTTGGATTTGGGTCTGTGTTACCTGGCAAACCTCGTTAGGGTTTACAATTTATTGAACTTGCTAATTGTCACAATTGTTTCTCTAAATTTTTAAGATTTTATTTATGTCTTTGGATCTCCTCTTCTTGTCGATTTTGGTTTACCAAAATTTTTCTTAGAACTTCACTATCTGATATATTGTTTGGATTGACCTGCTTGCTGGTTGGTGCATTTGTTGATTGCAATATGCTTGGCTTGGTTATGGTCTTTGTGGTTGAGATTGTCCTTGATTTTACTGGTTACCACCCTATGAAAAATTAGGATGATTCCTCCAATTTGGGTTGTAAGAATTCTCAAATCCTTGGTATCCTCCTCTATTTGAACTTTTCATAAAATTCAGTAGTGCGGTATCCTCCTTCATAAATATCGTATCAATTATTTTGTTGTTGTTATTGTACCACATTTATCGGTGTAGTTTGTTGACCTACTGTTGGATTTTTCTGTTGTTGACCCATCGATAAGTTGTTGAATTGGGTCGTCATCATGTTTTGCATAACAGAAATTTGTGCCTGCAAAGCAGTGATAGCATCAATTTCCAACACACCAGCTTGCTTATGAACTGCAGGTCAATTTGATCTTCCATTTTACTTGGGATTTTCTTGAGCTATACGATTGAAAAGTGTATACAACTCATCATATGTCTTTCTCAAAGCTTGTCCTCCTGCAGTGAAATCAAGAAGAATTTTTGTTTTTGGTTCCAATCCTTCAATGAAGGTGTGGACCAACACTTCGTTAGATTGACAATGATGGAGATAATTAATAAGTAAAATTTTAAACTTGTCCCATGCTTGGTATAAGTTCTCTCCTGGCCTTTGTTTAAAGCTTAAGATTTCACTTCTTAGTTTGGTCGTCTTACCGGATGGGAAAAACTGAATAAGAAACTTTCTAGCAAGATCATCCATGAAGCAATAGAGTTTGGTGATTCAATTTGCAGCCACCTCCTTACTTCCCCCAACAGTGAGAAGGGAAACAAGGTCATCCTCACATAATCTCAATTTTCTCCTGTAGGAATGAAAGTGTCAGCAATTTTTAAAAAATTTTAAAGATGTACCTGTGGATCTTCATGTGGCAGCCTGGTAAACTTTCTCGTTGAGTGTAGCAATTGAACCATGTTTTGTTTAAGCTCTTAACAACTACCGAGTTTTGATTTTGCGAAACAACTAGTGACATTGGTGGTTCTAGGAATGGGCACATCTTTAACTGTCCTAGGTGCTGGCAATGTAGGTGGATTTTGTTTCGCCATATCTTCTTCGACAGGATCAATTTCTTCCTTAGTCTCCATTATATTTTCTTGTTCAATGATTTTACTTGGTGGAGTTTGAAAAAAGACACCTCCTTTCCTCTTAGATTGACAAAAGTATGAGTATTGCTCCTCCAACTCAAAAATAAACTTTCTGCAGAATTGACACAACTAAAATCAAATGTAGTGAAAATCACAAAACACAACAACTCAGAAAATTACTCAACTTATAATTTAAATCTCTGGCAATGGCGCCAAAAAATTGTTACCTCCCAGTACACACAAGTGCACATGGTCAAAACATGTAATATAGTGGCGTTAATTTAATGATCAAATTTTTGTACCCAAGGGATTTAGTGTAAATTGTTAATCTTTCAAGTTATAATGGTTGAAATGCGATAAAGATTTAATTGATTCAATTGTATATTAAATAACTTGACTTGAAACGAAATAAGATTCTATTTATTTTGTATTTTGAAAATCCAATATTGCGAGATTCCGAGATTGTAACCTTAGCGACGCCATATTAATCTTACATTTCATATATATGTTTGGGCAGCGAATTGTTGATTCACAGGGTTAAAATTACCTAAACAGGGTTGCACATCTCTGTCTGCCTATTCCTATTATTTTCCTAACTACATCATTGAGTGGGGATAGACAAGTAAATAAGAATGCATTAATATTTTCTTCCTGTATTTTTAAATCAAGATTGGTGTATAAGTAGTTGTCACAATTCTCTTATACACAAATCAATCTAACATTTTAGTTGAACAAACTCCTTACATTATTGTGTTCTTATGCATTCCAACATCTTGCGAATTCACAATGCATAACATATTCATTTCATAGGTGATCAAGCTAAGGAATGTAGATTAAATAATCTAAGAACAATCACAAAACCCATTCATAAATATCAAAACTCAAAGATTAAAACATTGTCTATGGCTACAATCCCAAAAAATAGAAAGAATAGCCATACATGCTAATCTTATACAACAAGAATATAATAAAATACATCAACTCACAACAAAATAAAAATAAAACTAACCCAAAACTGTCTCTGCAAGTTACAACCGCCTCCCAAGCTTCTCCTCTCAAAACGTAGACAAGAATTAGGTTAAACAAGCTATCCATGACTTTTATAGCCCAAACATCTAACTTTTAACGTGTTTTTCCTTAAGTTCGCGAGACAGACTAGTATTATTTTAATCAAATTCTGCGTATAATGTTGACTGAATGATTTTTTTCAACCTTTTCGCAGTAGTCCTCGATGGGGACTAGTGTTATTTTAGTTAATTTTTCATCTACTTCATTGAATTAACATTTTCCATCATACAAGAAGAGTTGTATTTTTTTCTTCTTGTTTTCTTGTACGGGTTGTCTTTGTTTGTTCCGAGTCTTATTCCGAATCCTCAAAATCTGATAAAATCAATAAAAACACAACCTCGATGCGTAATTTGTCCAGTGTTAACAAAATACAAAAAAAAACTATAAAAATACCTAAAACTCTATGGTTTTACCCTCAAACTTGACTCTATTTATGGAACGTTTTCTTAGTTAGTTGTATAAATACGCCTAAGATCAGTGGATATCACCACTTGAGGCTACATGGAGAGTATTTGCTTTTCCTATTAGTGAAATGAGTTCAAGTGTATATCAACTTCAACTATATCTTGATGGACAACGGTTTGTCTCCTTCAAAAGCACAAATAATATTAATAACGTTGTAAATAATTTTATGATTAAAAAAATAATATTAACACAGAATTTTTTTAATGAATAAAATAAACAAAAAGGCTATGGACCTAAATTTACTATATCGTGAATTTTCAGAACACTTTGTGTGGTCAACAACAAATAAAATATGGACACATCATCAAAAAGATCATGTTATTGATTGTGTTGTGACATGTCATCCAACTGAGGGAGAAGGATACTATCTTAGACTGCTTCTAATGAATATAAGAGGGCCAAAATCTTACAAGGATCTACAAACTATAAATGGAGTTCAATATAATGCACTTAGAGAACATCCAAATATGAAAAACAAAGGCAATTTATCATCACACAAACATAACATGAAAATGAAAACTCCTCCCTCAAACAAGAACTAAGAGGTATTCAAACTATTCTTTACATTAATTATGACTTCATGTCCATTGTTAATTTTGAACTTCTCATGTCTATCCAAATCAAACTGGAGGAAACCTTTTTTCTTGGACAAGTTAAAAATGAAATTCCTAAACTACTGATTTTATTGGCAAAATTTTTTTTTTGAGTGCTTTGGTTGCATTGAATTTCGGAATAAATGATGCTAGCAGTCAAACAATTGCCTCTAGGTCTTATTCTTGTGAATCTTGATTTTATTTTGATATGCTGGTGTGTTGACTTGCTGAATAATGTCTGTCCTTTTCTGTATTAAAACTTTCAATGAAAGAAAAAGAGAGAATGATTTTATTAAGAAGTGTTCTTTGTTTGAATATTTGAGGTATTTTGGAGTTGTATCTTTCCCTTGAGTATGTTTGTTGTATGTTCAAGTTGGACATTTTTGAGTTTGTATGCCCATAACAATAAAGTACTTTTTAATATGTTTAGCTTAGACATTATAAATTTATCTGCAGATAAAAAATTGAAGTACTTTTAATATGTTTAGCTTAGACATGAATTCATCAGCTACATATAATAAGTAATGAATTTATACTCGCAATTTGATAAAGAGAAAGAACATCATATATCTAATTCCTTAAATTTGTGGGTTTGACTTTTGATGAAAGATGAAGTATGCTATGTGTTGTAGTCAAATATTTTGTGGTAGTAACTTATGATGCTTAAAGTTAGTTTTTAGCCATTAGTTTAAAAACTCTCTTGGTGCATTATATTTTTCCAAGCATTATTGTTTAATGGTTGATCTACTAGCATCCAATCAATATTATGCCCTTGTACGCTGAACATGTTTCCACATGCACAAGGGGCTAGCAAGTTGAACATTCACTCAGTGGCAAGCACAATTCCTCTTCTTATATTTTCTCAAAGCAGACACATGAATATTCAATTTATTTGTATTGCTTTTTTGTAGCCAATTTTAAAAAGATTGTCCTTTTTTCTTTTTGTCAACTCTTTAATGATACATTTTACATTTTTTTAATTTAATGCCATAAGATTCAATTTTTTTCCTAAAAGATTTTCTTTCAAGTTAATCTACTATTTTCATGTTGCATGAACACGTGAAACTTGAGTATGTTTTCTTGTTTATGTGAGTACGGCTTAAAAAAAATTTAAGTCCTCCAATTTAGATAATAACTATATTAAATGCTTGACTACTTTCACATAATATCAGAAAGAGAAATCGAAATGGCTTGTACGCATAGTTAGATTACTATCAGATTGCTGGAAAAAGGTTGTAGGCTGGTAGGGAAGCTTACAAACATGCCACACTATTGCATAGTAGTGATAGTCTTCAAGTTGATTTAAAGAAAAGTCTCTGAAAATTATTTGTTCAATTATCTATAAAACATACTAATCGATCATGTTTTATTTTCATTTAATATCATAAAATCATTTATAGAGCACATGATCTTTTGATATCGTTTTTGTTGATAATGTTGGATGTCATTTTGCACATTCTTTTGTTGCTGTTATTAAATATTGAGTTTTGCAGTATTTTAATGTTGCTATTAATGGGCTATTTTGTTGCTCTTTTGTGGGGATTGAACATGTCATTTGATGTGATGTTAGGTTAGTTTAACGAAATTTTATATTTTTTTTTATTTAGTTATTATACTAAAATACTATAATTTTTACATTGTTTTGAACTTTGACTTTCTAAAATTATTGTGATACTGATATTTCATTTTCGATTTAACTATAATAGGTGATTCTGATTAAAAATAGTGTAGAAGAAATTGATCACAATATGAAAAAAAAAATATATTACTGGATCTATTTTTATCTACTTTTTAAATAATATTTTGATATAATTAGTGCTCCTACATAGTTATCTCATTTCAACATTCAATGATATGAAGAGTATGAGCAATATAGCTTTCTCTAGGTCTAAAGTTTAAATTCCTTTTACCTATATCAATGGTCTAATATTAAACAAAGATGGTTGGCAATAAATTTAGAATTCAAATTATGCTCTTAATGTGGACGGACAATAGTTATATAGTTTGCTTCGAAGAAACTGGAATAATAAAGTGTGCATCAGGTCATTTTTCAGTTGACTCTTAAATCAAATTTTTATTAATCAACAAATTGGTTAGCCCTAGATGTCCTTAAAAAAACTTAAAATATCTTTAGTTTATCACTTTGTATGATAAAAAAGTAATTTAGTGCCTTCGATCATAATTCTTAAATAATTGGCTATTTTATATGTAAAATACTCAACTACGAAGATCGTGATAAATTGTTTGATTAGTTTCAGTAGAAAAATCACAACCCAAATATTGTTTCTGTTGAAACATCATTACTTTTTATGTTGATGTTTTATACTTTGTTTTAGTTGCAAGATTCTAAATATAAGAAAACAATTTATTTCTAGCTGCATCCATTGTAGCTTTTACGATAATATTATCTTAGTAGTCATAGTATTACTTTTTGTTGTCTTTTCTATTATGATTCCTAATTTATTGAATTTTACATCTTGGTCTCCATGTAAAGCATATTCCTGTTGTTAGCAATTTGCATAAGCAAATCACTGACGACGCGATATAGGTGAGACATAGTAGTAAAAATATTTGAGCAACTGACATTACAGGTGGATTTTATTTTTCTTTTCTTTACTACTCAGCTTCCATCAATACATGTTGTGCTATATATTGTTATTGCATACCAAGAACTCCGTAATGATATATCTAAAATATGTCCAGTCTAAAATATGTGAGTTCCTATATTCATTTCTATAGTTATTTATTGTTGAACTTTGTAATCTAGAAAGTTGTCATTATGCTAACATGATAACTGGGAGAGAATCATGTTGCAACTGTAGTACTCCCTGTATTATTCATTATCAGTTTGATCCGAAAAAATATTCTCAGATTAGTACTCTTCTTGTCCCATTTAACGATTCAACTAACAAAGACACATTCTTTGGATCAAATTAGAGTGCTTTAAAAGCTTTGAAATAACAGATTGCTTTATCAAAATAAATAAATAAATAAAGTCATAGATGCGCAAATGTTGTTCAGTATCAAATTAATCAAAGTGGATGAAAACTGTCCTTTGAATTTTGTTTGAGATAGTTAGCTACGAAATATATCATGAAAACTTTACTCCATTCCTCAACAACTGGCACATAAGGAATGAAATATCATACAAGCTTTGAATAGATACATATATATTCTGTCTATACGTATGGGTTTTGATGCATACTATCATTATTTATACTTATGAATTACTATTCACGTGCATGTATTGTTTGTAGTATCTGTTTCGAAAATTTTAGAATAAAGGATGTGGTGGAGTTGCAGACAAGAAAGATATAACCCCTGTATTCCTAACCATGAGTGAGATTATGATGGATAGAAGGTGATGAGATCCCTATACACCCATATCATGACTTAAGATCACTTCTCAATGAGTGAGCAACACAAAATGGTGCAACTACTGGGAGACACGTATGGATGTGCCACAGAGATTGCAGAGAAAATATCAAGAGTAAACTTATTAGTAGAAAAGTTTACTACAATAAAAGGAAGTTCCACAGAACAGTTAGATGGAGGGAAGTTTGGTGCACCAGGTACACAAGGAGAGGTTCCTCTTTTGGGTGGTAAATCTCTCAAGTACTTCGTGATGCCTAACTTTCCTTAAACAGCAACTTCTTTTGTGTCCATCTTCATAGAAAGAGAAGACTCCCTTGTTCCTCACTAAGGTCTGAACTTCGACGACACCAGAGAACATATATTTAACACGAATCCCATAATATTTTTCCAACACCATTTGGTAAATGTTATTTCAAATCATAATGGACTCTAAAAATAGGACTCCGGTTTCCTGAGGTGGTGTCAATTTAAATGCAACAGGTTATTCGGATTAAAAATGGGGTAGAAGAAATTCATCGTTGCACGAAAAATGAATTTATTACTGCATCTACTTTTGTCTATTTTGTAAAAAATATATAGATTTAATTAGTACTTCTACATATATAAATATTTAAGTACGTAATTATCTCATTTTAATATCTAATAATATGACATTTATATGTATATATGAATAATATATTTAACATTAAACTATGTTAAGTAATTTGATATTTATATTGTGCAATTTTAAGTTGTTATTAAGATTTTATATTACTACGGACTATACTTATCTAGTATATAATATATATATATATATATATATATATATTATAATGAGACATTCATATCCAATTGTTGCCACGTTTCTGACATGTGGTAGCGTTATCCTCCATGTAGCAATGTTGCATCATGCCATGTCACCCTTTCAATTCAGCAACCTTTTCATTCTCTTTTTCACTGTTTCAGGTTAGTTCGAACTTTAATTTTTGCAAACGAAATATATAATTCTATGAATTTTAATATTTTAGATTCAATAGTATGGTTAAAATTTTTAAAAGAGCTTCCTACAATAAAGTGAGAGTTTCATTTTTTAAACTCAATTTTTAACGGAAAGTCTTCGCAGGTTAAATTACATCCGGACATTTCAAACGAAGGGTCATCGAAGATTAAAATTGATATTTCAAAAATAATCGCACTATTAAAATTTTCATCTAGGACACGATTTTTGAGGATATTGATTGAGTCAACTATTAATCGATTTTGACAATAAAATTTGCAATTCATGATGTAATTGCATTGAACATGTTCCTAACTTAATTGATCGTTTTGGAGTTAAGGAATCATCAAGATTTCACATTGAGACAATTTATTAGGACTTTACTTGAAAATTTATTTTACGGACATAACTTTCTGCTTAACTCGAAAATCTACATAACTCCTAAATAACCTAACAAATAGCCATTCTCACAATCCCAACAAATCAACAATGGTCCAAAGTCATTATGCACATGCTCAAATTAATAAAAAATTACAAAATCAGAAAAATGACCCAAAGATTCATTACATGTTTGGTCATAAATATTTATGAATAATAGTTTACCATGTATTTGATTATAGATTTAGAAGAAATATTTGAAGTTTTAAAAAAATATAAATTTCATTTTTAAAAACTACTAAAAGTACTTACAAAAAAAAACTATTAAAAATACTCATATTCTTGTATTATTATTTTATAATTAACGTATTTCGTGAAATATATTTTGTTTAGTTCTAGAATAAAATTATATTTATATCTAAATAATGTTTTAGATGGAGAAAATTTTAAACGGCAAATAAAATTAATTTTTAGTAGATATTTTGATCAGTTAATATTTATATTGGTACTTTTATAATAATATAAAAGATAAAAATAAATAAAGATAGATAGATATAAATAAAAATAAATAAAAAATTATTATTTTAATAATTACATCAATTTTAATTATTAAAGGGGAATAAAAATTTATCCACACTAAAATCCACCATCAATTGGTAATTGGTAAAAATATATAGGTAACAAACATGTTTATTCCGAAGGTAGAAGCTAAAGTTGTGGATTCGTCGTGTTACATTGTCTGCCATGGATGGTGTTTCCTCTTCCACATCGACGGCGGAGAAACCAGAAAAAAGGACAAAACTTCCCAAAGTGAAATTCTTAGAGCCAACTGCCACACGGCTCTTGTTAGTAATGGGCCACGTCTCCATTTTCTTGCGCCCATTATTACCCAAACATGTTCTCAATATTTACAAGCAACTTAGCATCACAAAAACCACAAACGGATGGTCTTTTCGCAATTTCATCACTGACATGCTAATAAAATATCTATCTTCCCCAGTTTGAAATTCCAACTTCGTTTTCCTCCTTCACTCATTTGACTCATCGGACATGGCGGTAGTGGTCGGAAACATAGCCCTATTGCTTGACGGATCACACGTGACCACTCCACGTGCCGTCGTCTTACCAGATCGGAAAACAAGGGACGTTCTGTTGAACCTTTTTGTCAAGAAAGACCCATGTCAGAATCAAGGCATGTATGCTTCTAGTGGGTTTGAAAATGAAAGAGAAAGAGTAAGTCCCAAAGTGGGTTTTCGAGGAAAAGCGAATTCGAAAGTGGGTGCGGTAGATTATGAGAATTCAAGTGATGATGAGAATGGAAATGGTGTTGAAGATGAAGGAGAAGGAGGAGGAGGAGAAGAGTTCGATTGGGAAAAAGAAATGAAGAGGAGAGTGAAGGAGCTAGAGGAGATGAAGGAATTAGAGAAAAAAGCTGAGGAATTGCAAAACCGTGTTGAGGAGGAATTTGGTAAAGAAGGTGAAATCAGTGAAGAGACTGAGGAGGAAAAGCGCGAAAGAGTTCGAAGGGAGCTCGAAAAGGTGAGCCCTTCTTCCTTATTTGGTTCTAGTTAAACCTTCAGAGCTCCTCTTTGCTGCAAAAAAAAAAAAGTTATCATTGTTTTTCATTCCCTGTATTATTATTGATGTTACAAAAATCCATGCCTTATTATTTCTTTATAACGAGAGTCCTCGGGCCAGTTTGTGCACACTAGGGGAGGAGTTACATCACCCAAGGATCAGATGAACACCTTTTGGCCAAAATCTTTTTTCAATATATAGGTTAAATATAAATATTTTGATATATATCAATTGTTGAATACTTGATATCAAAGCACTTCAAAGTTGCATCCATGATATGCTTTATTTTTCTTGACTGTATGTTACCTGTTTTAAATACTAGCACTTAGATAAATAGCTGATGCACCTACCCAAGATAGGATCAATGTGGTCTTTTCCGTTGTATTATCAATAATAATTTATTCAACTTCGGTCTATGTTTAACTAGCTGATAGCATCACTTTTGAAAATGTAGTTGGGTTGAATTTTGCATGTGGTGACTGTTAAATACTCCTTGTGTCCCAAAATAAATGTGAGTTTGTCACGATCCAAAATGGATCGTGAGTGGCATCCACACTTACTCTCTTAGGTGGGCGAACCAAAGATACAAATCCCGACCTATATTAGCAATTCAACTTATAAAATACAATATTAATGTGGAAGTTCAAACTTATAAAAGTAAGAATTACAAAATCTACTAAGGCCATTACATAACATTCCCAAAAACTTGAAAGTCATCACATCAAGGACGCTAATTGCAAAATACCAAATCTAAAAATATGAAACCGAAATAAATGAATAAAATAGTTTATGTCCGAAAGGTAAGGACATCATTCCATGACCGAGAGATTCTGACATGGACTAGGAGGATAGTTCACCCTCGAACCTGATGTACCAACAAGCGACTAGAGCTGATGGCGAATTGAAATTGATGAAACACTCGCTGCACTCCACAAAAGTAAAACAAAGAAAAATACAAGTAGGAGTCAGTACGAGCTACGTGTAGTGAATAGGTATCATCGGCCGACACCAAATAGAAATTAAATAATAGCAGGAATCAACCATAACACTTAACAGGTGGCAACAGTAAGAAACAAGTATACAACCAATCAACGATATCAATAATACACATGCAGACTCAAGCCTCCAAAAAATCACACTTCTTTGGGGAGATAGGTTCTTTGAAATTGAGTATATTAAATTATTTTAACGTGTTTTCCTTTATTATTATCGTGCCGATATGTGGCACCCGATCCAATATATATATATGTATATATATATATATATACATATGTATA
>JAOTQJ010000091.1:7041177-7051539 GCA_025642045.1 Solanum sejunctum | reverse complement strand
ATAGTGGAGTAAACATTTTAAGAGAAATCAAAATATAAATAAACATAAGTATTAGACAAATAAATTTAACTTAGAATATATTCATAAATAGAAATTATATTTATAAAATATATTTTTTTAAATAAAAAATATATAAAAATAATGATTAATTAAGATTGTGAATATTATTATAAATATTATTAAAAATATGTTAACATACATAAATGTAAAAGTGGTGTATAAAAGGGAGGTTAAGGAGGGTATTTTTGTTATTTTACATACTTTATCCCAACCCCCGGATAAGTTATCCCGGGATTATTATTCGACCTCAGGAAGGGATAACTTATCCCATGACCAATTGTTAATCCTAGGATAAGTTATCCCAATCTGTGCAACCAAACAAAGAATTTAAGATCACTAAAAAATTATCTCGAGACTAGTTTCTCTTATTCATCACACCAAACGACCTATAAATATAAGTTTTCTATTTAATTAGTGTAGTTGTCTGTACTTCATGTGGTTTATATATATATATATATATATATTTTAAATCATTAATGTGCTAGTTGATAGATATTCAAATAAATTTTATAATAATAGAGAAAAATACAAATTAATATGATTTTGAAATTGCTTATTAAAACAAATTATTAAATAAATATATTTAATCTACAATTTCAATTTAAAACTGCTGATAAAAGAGAGGAAAACATAAAAATTGATATAAAAAATATTAGTTAATTGGCAATCTATTATCATAGCTTCGTACATAGTTTAATAATTATTATAGCAATAAATATAATTGATCCAAACAACAATATAATGTATGGCTGTTTGGTTGATCATAAATTACATGACCTTTTTATGTACAAATGATTTTGTAATAAAAATAACAAAATAAAGATACATTTATAGTAAATTAGTCCCAAAAAGTACTTGGCTATGTTCCAATATAATTATGCCCTACATTTAAAAGTTAGAGAATTTTTTTAAATATTCATAGTCTACTCATCTAATTTATACTTGTATCAGATAAATTCAAAATCTCATATTTAAATTCTCATTGAGCATTATGAAAGGAGAGAATTAAGAAACAAAATTAAAACACAAGATATAAAATAAGGTGTAAAAAAAAAAGTTATGATCATTTAAAATTTATTTCATATTTAAAATTATGATTATTTAGAATTGGTGTGATATTTACCTACTCCCATCCTATTGAAATTATTAGAAAGTGACAAAGAATTGAAGTTTTGAAAAGAATATCTGAATGTAATATTGAAAATATAAAAAAATATCAACAGTTAAATAAGTTTTTTTCCTTAAATAAAATATTTATATTCAATATTAGGATAGTCAAAGAATTTGACAACAGTAATAGAATTATTATTATGGTAATTATACTAAAAATAAATTGGAGTCATAACTCTTCAAAAAATAACTGTCCTTTTAATATGAGAAAAGAAAATCTTCTTTTACTTACAATAATAATATATTTAAACATGTTAATTATATATTCAACATTCATCATTGGAAGAAAGTGAAAAAGATATATAATTCTTTATTATTCTTATAATTTACACCTTAATTACATTGTTAAAAAGAAAAATAAATGATAGACTTTTGAAAGTTTTCACGATATTAAGAGAGTTATGAATAGTAATAAAATAACATAAGATAAAATTGTGCTCATAAAATTTACTATTGATTGAAAACTTCTGAATTTCACAGAAAATAAAAGTAATTTAGCTTGTAATTTTTAATGAAAGAACAATTTATGAAAAATGATGAGTACAAGAATTTTTTAGGAAACAGTCTCTCTATTTCTATGAAGTAGTGATAAGATCTGCGTACAATCTTTCCTCCCAAACCCACTTGTAGAATATAACTGGGTATGTTGTTATTGTTGACAAGTACAAGAATTTTACTACTATGTGGCTTCAGCCAAAGGCAGCTGATTTACAAGCTGGCTCAAGCCTCATTATTTTATTCAATTTTATTTGTTGTTACTTTTTAATTTCTATGGGTTGGCATAAAATAATATAATACACTACAGTTTTTTTTAATTGCCATTAAAAAAAGGGACAGAAAGATACACCTAATAAGGATACTTGTATGTTTAACATATTTAATTGAAAATTGCATGTTCTCTCATGCATCTAACTGTTTATACACTGTGCTCTACAATGCCCACATGATTATATGTAATCATTAAAATTGCAACTTAATAAATAAAATACTCCACATGCAATTTGGGGAATAATTTTGTACATAAGTTCTATTAGGATAAATGTTTTTCAGTCATTAAATTAGTTTTTAAGATTTTTCATCAATAAATAAATAAATTAAAGAGTCTGGTATAGTAAGGTTGAGATTTAAGTATTTAAATAATAGACGTTGAGAAATTCATATAATTTTTTAAAAAGAATTTAGTTAAAATTATCTAATAGGAATATTTTATTATGTTTTCAAATGTTCAATCGAAATCGATCGTGATTCAAGTAAAGTGTATCAATGATTTTTCAAAATTGACTGATTTGTTAAGTTTTTATAAACTTATATTATAACTATATTGACTAATTAGGCAGATTTAAAATTTTATAAAAATAACTCAAAAAATATTGAGTTATATGAAAGAAATTTATATTAGTTAGATATATTTTATATATTAAAATTATAAATAATGAAATCTTTAAAATTTTTACCTTCAGTCTTGAGTTTAAAATACAACTACAAGCCAATAGATAATTAACATCCAAATTTCTGACTTCGAAATCTATTATGATATTTATATTGAATCTAAATTAAATTCCAACATTTTTTATAGTAATTTATAAGGAATGTTCCGATGATCTTGAATAGCAAGTTACAAGGTATTAGACTCTTCTCTTTTTTTTTTCTTTTTTGTATGATTTAAATTTTTTTATTAGATATTTAATTACTTTTGATTAATTTTTTTCACTTATATGATCTAAATTTTTATCTTAACTTGTTTTACGCAACTCTAAAATAGTGGGATAGATTTCTATTCTTGTCATCTTTCACTACTCTCTTCGTCCATCTTTACTTGTCCCCCTATACTATTTTGGAATGTTTAACAATATTTGTTCACTTTATGAAATTAAGAGATAATTTTACACTTAGTTTCTAATTTACTCTTATCATTAATTATATTTATTTTTATATTACATTTTTCAAGAAAATATATTTATTATATTCAAAGGTTAATTTGGTAAAATTAAAATTATCCCATCATTTAGTATTTCTTAATTCATGTGTCAAGTCAATAGGGGACAAATAAAAATAGACGGGAGGAGTATTTTTTAATTCATCATCTTTTAAATAGTAAAAATTATCTAGAGAGTCAAAGTTTTAATGAAATATGCATGGTATTATTCGAACTTCTAATTATGAGATTTACATAATATTTTGAAATAATACTAAAAATTAACTAAACAATATCGGTTCTAAAAAGAAACTAATATGATGAGACAATTATAAAAAGTTTAATTTTATTTCTATATAATGATATAATTAAAAACTAATATAATCTCAATTTTATAAATAACCAATGAAACGATCTCATTAACATCTCTAATTTGAATTTCTAAAAGTCTATACCAAATAATAAGCTATTGAAATCATTAGCTTAATAGTAATATGAAAGCTCAATTTCCATGGGTTCTCACTTCTCTCTGGTGGGCTCTCTCTTTCCTGCGCTTTTCAGTTTTTGTCCATTAGATATGAAAATTCATTTTTTTTCAAAAGAAAGACATGATTTGTCATGTGTCACATGTTGTTTGAGATTTCAATCACCACATCACTTTCTAGTGATCAATTAGAATGTAGTAGTGGTTTGGCTACCATTACCATACGATGCAATGGATAATATAATTTTTTTTTATAAAAATTTTAGATCGAGATTTAAGTATTAGAATTTTTTTAGTAGGAAACGCTTCTTCTTGAATGAGGTGCTGCAAATTCAAATATGATCAGATTTTAATACGGATATCAAATACCCAATTAAAAAAAATGATTTAAGTTATTAATCAATATTTTTTTAGCTTAATTTGCAAATTTTCATGAATTTCATCCAATTAAAATTCACGAGTATCTTTAATTCCTTTAGCCACAACAATTTTGATGGAGAGGAGAAAACTAAAATTACGCTTTATTAAAAGTTATATAATTTCAATTTTATTCGTCAGGTTATGTTTGCGTCACATTCAATTTTCAATTCATATAAAATAATTCAGTGCAACCATAGTTAAATAAAATAAAATATGAAAACATTTTTCCGAAAAGCGATTCTCGGAAATTGCACATTTACTTTTGGAAAGTCAACAATCCTTTAGAAATTAGATTAGACAAAAGAAAAATGCAATACTATCTTCAGTTCTATTACAGATATTTTTTATTTTATATGTTAATTAAAAAATTATTAATATGCTAATAAATTTTATTATTTATTTATATTAATATATATTAAATTAAATTAGAAAAATATATATAAAATATAAGAATAATTTAATCTTTGAATGTGAAAGTAATTAATCAACTTTTTGAATTTTTCAAATATTATATTAATGGTTGACGTAAAATAAAAAAAAAAATTAGTTCTATCCTAATTTAGTAAATGTTTATTTAATATGAGACAAATATTTATAGAAAAATGGTCATATAATATAGGATAGAGTGAGTAATAACAATAATATATTCAGTGCAACTTAATAAATAGGATACACATACCTTATTTTTACTTCGTAAAGAAGGAGATTTTGTTAGAATTTTTCCAAGTAGTTTGAAAAAACAATACAAAAATGAGAAGAGTAACAATAACAAAATAATGTGAAACGAGGAACAATACACAACATGCGAAGAAAAGAACAATAATACAATAAATAATGTTAAGAGCTGAATCTCAAAAAATACATATGATAACTAAAATCGAAGAATAAGAAACTACGAGAATAGAGCTAATATTACTGGTAAGAAAAGAGGTCTAAAAACGACCACCATGCCTATTCCACAAGAAAACGAGAAAAATCTCAACTACCAACTCAACATTCAAAAATCTTTTTATTTAAGAAAAAGATATAAATTTCTTCCTGAAGTTGTCTCAAAAAATTATTTACACACTTAAATTATTTTTACGACCTATCACACACCTTTACTATTTAAAAATCAAACTATTTAACCCTTAGAATTGATGTGACAAAAATAATAAAAATAAAAATTCACGCAACAGAAAAAATTTTAAAGTAAAAAAAAAAAATATTAAAATACCATTTACACCCCCTCCCCTACGTCTTATGTTCTTCACATCCCACCTCCACATCTCATCTTATTCACACCCTCCGCCACATCTTCATACTTTGATTCTTACCGACACCAGAGCAACTAGCTCTCATATTTTGAAATCTCTTGCAAGATCTATCTTAGATCTAAATGATACGGTAACTATCATTTGTGCTGCAGCTACTTCCATAGTAGATAAATACTCTACCATCAAAGTTGTCTTTTATCATCAGTTTAAATTCGAAATAACCCTTTTGATAGAAAACACCAAAAGAAAAGAACTTCTTTTAGGAACAGACTTTCTAATGTGTTTAAATTCTTATGGAATTTTTGAAAATCACATTTCTATAAATGGTATAATAATACCAAGATTCAAAGTTTCTCAAACACAAATCAAAGAAATTATTTTTTCAAATATATAATGAAATTTTTGGAAAATCTATATCTTGTAGAAGAATCAAATTTCTTTAAAGCATCATCATTAGCTAAAAGAGATCTTCAAAAAATTGAGAAATCTGAAATTGATTTACATACAAAAGAAAAATTTGAAACTTCTAGATGGAAAGACATTTTCAACAGAAAAAATCATATTTTTTACGAAAAATTTGTTGTTGAGGCACCAATCCAAATGAAGTCTTCGGCAGGTGAATTTCCTCTATCACTCATAGATCTAAATAAAGCAATCACTGTTATCAGAAACAAAGAAAAGAGTAAGACTTTTCATATTTGCATATCAAAGAAGATGCAATATTAGGAATTAATTAATATAAAATATAGTTAATAAAAAAACTAATTATTAAAAAAAAAAAACGATATAAAAAATTATCACTCCTAACGTGGCGCTGATGTGGTATTGACATAACAGCAAATGTAATACAAAACACCTGCTATGAGAGAGGTGTTTCAGTTGTAAGGGTTAAATAGTTTCACTTTTAAATAGTAAAGGTGTATAATAGGTCATTATGATAGTTTAAGTGTGTAAATAACTTTTCGAGACAACTTCAGAGGGGAATTTGTGCCTTTTCTCTTCTATTTAAGGTCATGTTCTCAGTAAGTTCAATATGTATTATGTCATGTCTAATTACCTCACCCTAATATTTCTTTGGCTTGGCTTTACCTCTTTTGATATTCGTCATTGTTAACCTCTCAGACCTCTTCAGTAAAACATCTACACTTCTTTTCACATATTCAATCCGTTCCAGTCTCATTTTCATAATTTTGTCCACCATAGCGGTCTCTCTTACCTTGTCACAAATATCTTTATTTCTAATCTTATCTCTTCTAGTATGTCTACATTTCTACCTCAACATCCATATCTCTACAACTTCTATTTTCTAGGCATGAGAGTTTTTAATTAACCAACACTCCATTTCATACAATATACAGGATCTAACAAGTACTATGGAGAACTCACCCTTAAGTATTGGTGCTACTTTCTCATCAAAGAAGACTTCGAAGATAAACCTCTATTTCATCGATTCCACATCTATACGATGTGATGTCATAATCAATTTCCTCATTATATAAATTTAAAGACCCCTGATACTTGAAACATCCTCTTGAGAATGACTAGATTATCAAGTCTCACTTCCATTCAATCATTATATGTGTAGCATTACCAAATTTACACTTTAAGTAATTTAGTCTTTATTTTTTTCATCCTAGATTCTTTAATTAGACTTCAAAATTTGTCTTTAAATCTCCAACTTAACGTTAATTTACGTGTGACTAGTCACGTCATTAAGTACCATGTCATGCGCAAATAATATATATCATGACACCTCATTTTATATGTCACGACAATCCATTTGTAACACCCAGTGAAAAGATAAAAATATTCCTAGAACTGACCTTGCGCGTAGCGTGTCTTCCCATGCTATAATTACAAATTCGAGATCGAATTTGCAATCAGTGCAAAAAACTGAGTTAAAAAATGGTCTCAACTCGACTTTAACGCGAAAAAATATGAATTATTTTTTTTTAAGAAAATAAAAAATAGTGAGATTTCCACACCCCTTCCACGATGCACTAGGGATGCAGAACCACACTTGGTTTTTTCCTAAAATTCGGCGAAAATTGAAAATTTAAGAAAAAGTGGAATATAACACCAGTGCATGTCGCGCACTAGTGTAAATTCGAGGCAGTTTGTTCTTTTAATGGGTAGGGGTAATTTCGAGCTTTCACCCTATATCCTAAACAAATTAGTTTTAAATTCATTTAAGTTCAAAATGTATTCTTTTTCACGTTCATTCATTCAAGTAAAGAAAACTCTTCTCAGAACTTCAAGCGTAACATCAAGAACAATTAAGACTTGCAAGAAAGATTCCTCCAATTCACCAAGAGTTCTTTCCAAGGTATGTAAGACCACTCTAAAACTATTATTTTCAAGAATATTTTTAAGAATAGAAGCTAGTTTTCACCCATGAACTTTCAAGCATTTATTGAGGCTAAATTCCTGTAAACTCTGTAAAGCATGTTAATTTTAATGATAAGTTCCATAGATATCTTCATGAATATTATGATTCTTGGTCTCTATGTTATTCAATTAAAGTATTATCATCAAGTTTATGCTTATATGAACAAGATTTGTTGTTAAGATTTTTTGAAAATCTTGTTACTATTTCAAGAAAAGAAAGACTAGTTGAGTACCTTTTAAGATAAGTTCAAGAAGTATATTTTAAAGATTGATTCTGTATATTAGCCAAGAAATCTAGCTTGATTTTGAATCACTTGAGTTGATATTAGTTTTCAGACAAGTTAAAGAAGTTAGATGAGAAAGCTAAGTAATAAGTTGGGCTAGTTCCCGAAAAAACAGATTTTTAGAATTCCAAGTTTTCAAGTATGAGCTATATAAAGTAATTTGGGAGTAGTATTGGGCACTGATATGGGTGATGGTAGAATTAATTACTCAAACTCATAAACTATGTAGGATAGGATTGTACCATGGTACCTTCCTCATTAGCCACTGAGATGGGGCAGTTTTGGGATGGATCCACTCCCCTAGTTCTTCGTCCTCTATCCTGACAAAGTACGGGGACGGCTCTGGCAGCATATGCAAGATGGTGTATTACCACGAAGCTCATAATGGGTTGTCAGTTAGAGAAACTCCCTAAGCAAAGAAAATATATTTTCTTATCAATTTTCAGCATGTTACTTTCAGTATACAAAATATTTATTTTTATTATTATTATTTTATTATGAGTTATGTTTATTATGTCTTTTGAGAAATATTATGATATTCTAAGTTACTATTTTGGTCATCTTACATATCTACATTCCACGTACTGACGTCCTTAGGACCTGCATCGTTTTATGATGCAGACGTAGGTGACAGAGCTTCTCAGCAGTCGCTTCGTTGAGGACTAGATAGCTTCCAGGAAATCGCTAAGTCCTCTTCTCAGTTAGATGATCTTGAGTTATTATGTTTTCTTTCAGCTTTTATTTTTAGTTCTAGCTACTTGGGGCCTGTCTCAGTAGTCCTTTTAGATTATTTTAGTAGAGGTTCTATAGACTATGAGTTAGATACTTCAGTTTTGGTTAGTTGATTTCAATGTTGAGCTATTTCCCTTTTCAGTTATTCAGACAAGTAGCTTTATGTTGCTTATTTGAAGCCTTCCTAATATTGTTGAGTCTTGCGCTAAGTAAGTAGCCAGGCCAAGTGATTCGCTTGGGACCAGATATGATTTAAGTGTCGATCACGTCCAGGGTGTAGTCTCGAGGTATGACAAACTTGGTATCAAAGCCCAGAGTTCAAAAGTCCTAAATTATGAGTGTAAAGCGTGCCATATCTATAATAGGGAGGCTACGAGGTATTATGTATTGTTATTCTCTGTCTCATGCTTCAAAGTATATCTTTGTGAAGTGCCTTCTAACTCATGCATTCACTTTATGTTTTTTAGATCATGCCTCCTCGTAGAGCTAACAGACCAGTAAGGGGCAGAGGATACCCAGCCAGGAGAAATGCGAACGAACCTGGCTGAATTCCTAAGAAACCTAGGGGTCCAGCTATTCCTGTGGAGCAGCCACAACAAGCGGACATCTCCAACGCTGAGCTTCGCCAGGCCATTCAAACTTTGGCTCGACGGTGACTACACAGGAAGAACACTAGGGAGATGGTAGAAATGATGGGTCGGATATCGCCAAAGTTAGGAAGTTCCTAAGGATGAACCCACCAAAATTCACGGGGGCCAACATGAAGGAGGATCCTTAGAACTTCATTGAGGAGATTCAGAAGGTATTTCAGGTGATGCGTATAGGTGATGCTGAGCAAGTTGAGTTGGCTGCCTACTAGCTTAATAGGGTAGCTAGACTCTGGTTTGATCATTGGAAACAGAGCAAGGCAGATGGGTTGCTAGCTATTAGTTGATCGGTGTTTGAGGAGGCCTTTCTGGGACAGTACTTTCCCAGATAAATGAGGTAGGCTAAGGTAAAGGAATTTCTGAATCTGAAGCAGGAGAATATGAGTGTATGGGAGTAAAGCCTCAAGTTTATTTAGTTGTCCCGTTAAGTCTCAGCTATGGTGGTAGATATGCATACCAGGATGGATCTCTTCATGTCCGAACTCTCTTAAATGACTAAGAGGGAGGGCAGGAGTGCGATGGTGATTGGGGATATGGATATAGTCTATTTGATGACATATGTACAACAGGTAGAGAAGGAGAAGATGTAGGATGGGAAGGATTTCAGGAGCAAGAGGGCCAAGGGATTAGACCAGGAGACAGGTAAGAGAAGGACTGGACGTGGAGGTCACTCATCTTTTTAGCATAAGACAGCTGGACCAGCACCTTCATCCACTAGTGTGCCTGCACCGAGGGTCAAGAATAAGTAGAGATCACAACACCACAGGTTTTCGAGCATCCAGTCACAGGGTAGCGTAGCTCAAGGATCAGACAGTTATCTTATTTGTGGTAAGTGTGGTAGGTCTCAACTCGGAGAGTGGCTTATGGGAACAAATAGTTGTTTCAAATATGGTAAGGTGCTTCTTGAAGGATTGCCCTCTGGGAAAGTAGGATATGTGAGATACCAGATCACAGACAGTCTCTTCAGCACCACAGAGTAAGCCACCTCACAGAGGTACTGTAGTAG
>JAOTQJ010000091.1:7019475-7033610 GCA_025642045.1 Solanum sejunctum | reverse complement strand
ATATTTGAGCCTGAATATATGATATAATACCTGTTTAAAATTATAATTTATTATATTTTTTGTTTAATTTTGAATATTAAAATTTTTAGTTAAATTATTAAATTAATATAATTTAATTCACCTTTAAAACAATTAATTAAATTGATCTTAAAAAAACCTTATGTGACAACTAAGAAGGAATGGAAAAAAATAGTTTCTTTGTTCATTTTGATCTTCACATGTATCTTTAAAAATAATAATTAATATAAATATCTATTTTAGATCTTGAAAAAATTAATTATTTTTTTATCTCAATTTATGTGATGTTTTTAATTTATTAAAAATTAAATAATTTAAGTTTCACGACAAATTTGAGCATAAATCTTTTAAATTTTCAAAATAAAGTTATATCTATATTCAAAATATTAAAAGCATATATAACAAATGAATATAATTTTTAAATGAATATAATTTTTTTTAATATAGAGAGCAAATAATTTTTAGGGATGCTAAATATTAATGAGCAACGTGGAATAATGAGCTGGCAATTGAGTTTTTGGCAATCCAGATACCCTCTTAATCTTTGTTTTAATCCTCTCCACTATAAGTAGCCCATCCACAACATTTGCTCCACTCACGCTTCTCGTCTTCTTCATTCTTCCATTCCTTTCTTCTCCATTGATCCTTCTCTGAGTCGAAGGTGGGGTGGAATTGTGAAATCGGAGCGGGAGAATAGTAAGCTCTGTATGTCAGAGGACTACTACTACTACTATTACAGTAACAAATACTACGGCGGTTACGGTGAACTTACCAATCCATTACAATGGCCTCAACTCAGGAAAAGGCGACGCTTGCTGCCCCGTCACGAAGTGCTTCAGCCGCTTCTGAAACAGAATGGACTGCCGGAACCGTAGCTGAAGTTTCCGATCTTTCCTCTACCAGATCCGCTGCTAACCTCAAAAACGATCGTCCTTCTCTGCAAAATCCCCCTGCTGTCAAAGGTATATTTAATGATTTGTTGTTCCGTGTGTACATGCAGATGTGATATGTCTCGTTCCTTCGATCATGCCGCCTTTTTGGCTTTTGTAGTAAGTATGATTACTGATGAAAGATGGCAATAGCTAATGGGTTAAACTAGGGGAGATCCTCCACTCTATGTCTTCCTTTTTTCCTCAGTTGCTACTTAACACCAGTTCAATGATTTCTTGCTTGTTTTAAAATTTCTTGAAGTTATTCATTTTTGGTTGTTTGACAATTTTTGGAAAAGGTTTTCTGCTGATCTTTTAGGAAAAAGAAGTTTGTTTAAGATAAAAATATTTTTGGACGGTTAAGATGTTCTTCAAGTTTTTGAGTGCTTGCGACTGGAAGATGACTTCGCTTTTCATTTCAGGAAGTGTCTCAAGCCATTTTTTTTCCTACTATAATTTTGATTTTCCAAGAAAACCTTCTCGGATCAAAATGCCTAAAAATCTTATGCTATTGTAGCTTATATATATGAGTTATTGTTCATATATTCGCAGTCGAGGGTGTTGTAAGCCTTTTTCACTTTCCTTATGTCATTCAATCACGACTAAAGCAATAACACACCCAACAAGAGGGCGTAGAATGTGCAAATATTACCCATGGGATAGAACTCTGTTTCTGATAGACAGACCATCGGTTCAATCACAACTTAAGCACCGGAGAATATTTTATATTGCTGAATTCAGGCTAGTAGTCTAGCACTAAAGTGGTCTAGACTTGGAAGCCAAAACCTATACAACAAATTTGATTACATAATTGCAAACTCGAGAGTTGAAATAATCTAAGGCTTGGTTAGAATGCTCCGTAGATAATTGGACAGTTCGGTCATCAACTTATAGAGCTTGAGAGTTGAGACTTCCAAATAATCCAAAGGCTTGGACGGAAAGTATTTTAGTTATGTGGACTTTTAGGTATCAACTTGGAATGACTAGGTTATATCAAGAGTTTGGTGTGTAAAGAATGTTGAGAAAATTTGTCTCATTTATGAAACAATTGTTCTCATTTGATGTTGACAGGACTCCCTACCTTGTTGAGGGCTCAAACTCACCATCCCTTGGACCCCCTAACTGCTGCTGAAATTTCCGTGGCTGTGGCAACTGTCAGGGCAGCTGGAAGTACTCCTGAGGTTATTATTTATTCCATGCATACAGATGTTTTTATTTCTGACTCTCTAATCATCAATATCTAACATTCAACTTTGATGTTTAGGTAAGAGATAGCATGCGCTTTATCGAGGTTGTTTTGGTGGAACCAGATAAGAGTGTGGTTGCTTTAGCTGATGCATACTTCTTCCCTCCTTTTCAACCATCTTTACTGCCGAGAACAAAAGGTGGGCCTGTAATTCCCAGTAAACTTCCTCCAAGGCAGGCTAAACTGATTGTTTATAACAAGAAATCAAATGAGACCAGCATATGGATTGTTGAGCTCTCAGAGGTCCATGCTGTCACTCGAGGAGGCCACCACCGTGGTAAAGTCATTTCATCTAAAGTTGTGCCCGATATACAGCCACCAATGGTAGGTGCCCTTGTTTTTTATTTTTTTGATTTTCACTGGGTGTCCGAGTCTCTTAGAGCCCGACTAATCCCGGGGGTGCATATGTTTTAGATTATATGATGAATATCATGTTGAAAGTTTTAAAAAATTTTGCTTGGTGACAGTTCCATCAATTATTTCCACTAAATTGGGCTTGGGTATCAATAGCTATAGAAAAGCTATGTTGAGTCTTGGAATACATTTGTGCTTATGTCTACTTGTGGCCAGATAACCACAACAATGGCTGCACTAGTTGTGTGCTTTACATACATGTGGCTTTTCTTTTGTCCAAATGTAAGAAATCCAGTGTTGGAAGTTTCATGGCAACACAAGAATTAGAACTCTACTTTATTTTTGCACCCAAAAGAGAAATGTCATCTGCAAATTGAATTGTAGGACGCTGCTGAATATGCTGAATGTGAAGCTGTGGTGAAGGATTTCCCTCCTTTTCGTGAGGCAATGAAGAAGAGAGGAATCGATGATATGGATCTTGTGATGGTCGATGCCTGGTTGGTTGTTGTGTTTTTTAAATCTTTCTGTAAACAGCATCGCATGAGATCTCTTAGTATTATATAATGTAATAGCATTGTATATAGTGTGGCTTATGTATGTTAACACTCCTAGTCATTCAGGTGTGCAGGCTATTTCAGTGAGGCTGATGCACCTAACCGCCGTCTAGGAAAACCTCTTATCTTTTGTAGAACGGAGAGCGACTGTCCAATGGAAAATGGCTATGCTCGGCCAGTTGAAGGAATTCATATAGTTGTTGATATGCAGAATATGATTGTGATAGAGTTTGAAGATCGTAAGCTGGTTCCATTACCACCAGCTGATCCATTGAGAAATTACACTGCCGGTGAAACGAGAGGAGGGGTTGACCGAAGTGATGTTAAACCTCTTCTTATTAGCCAACCTGAAGGTCCAAGCTTCCGTGTCAATGGACACTTTGTTGAATGGCAGAAGGTATGGTTTTACCATATATCATTTTGCTATATTTTCTGTGGATGATTTAATTATTTCCACACTGATATTATACTATGCAGTGGAACTTTCGTGTTGGTTTTACCCCCAGGGAGGGTCTGGTTATCTATTCTGTTGCATATATTGATGGTAGCAGAGGCCGTAGAACTGTTGCTCATAGACTGAGCTTCATTGAAATGGTAGTCCCCTATGGGGATCCAAATGAGCCACATTACAGGAAAAATGCTTTTGATGCAGGGGAAGATGGGCTTGGTAAAAATGCACATTCCTTAAAGAAGGTCAGAAATATCTTATTGGCATTGTGAAATGAATCTTCGATTTTTTATATTCAGTGAAATTAACTATGGGATCACATGTAATGTTTACTTTTATTGTAGGGTTGTGATTGCTTGGGCTATATTAAATATTTTGATGCGCATTTTACAAATTTCACTGGAGGTGTTGAGACAATCGAAAATTGTGTCTGCTTACATGAGGAGGATCATGGAATCCTATGGAAGCATCAAGATTGGAGAACAGGTTTAGCTGAAGTCCGACGTTCGCGACGGCTAACTGTGTCTTTCATCTGTACTGTGGCAAACTATGAATATGGATTTTACTGGCATTTTTATCAGGTGGGTTTACTCTTCTTTAAATAAGAGCTAACTTGTTGGTTTCACTGGCTGCATTATCTCTTCGTGATATCCTGTGATTTACTTGTATTAGCTAATTTCAGCTGGTGGTGCTTCATTTTATATTTCCATCAATCTCGGATGGAGCCAAAGATTCACTATTTTTTGGTTTTGGGGTATGATGGAATAAAGCAAAATGCCTCTTTAAACTGTCTGCGTTTCTTTTAATTGTGAAGTAGCAGTTAGTCAATGCAATTTTCGATGCTAATCATGGGTCATCCAGAAACAGTTGCGCTATGTTTTTAAACATAGGGGTCAGGCCGCGTACATCCGACCTCCGCTTACCCCGCAATGGGCGGGAGCCTTTGAGGTATTAGGGTAATGTTGTTGTTGTTGTTGGTGCTTCATTTTATATCATTGTCTCCTTTTTATTTGGGCATGCATTTTCATGTTTCGAAACTGTACATCCATCACTTCAATAAGGCAGGAATTCCACTTTAAATCACATTAGTAGTCTTTAGTTCCTTTTTGAAAGAGCGAAAAAGACGAATCTACAGCTAGTTGTCCATATTGATTTTATGATTTGGACATTGAAACATCGATCTCTTATTTCTCACCACAGGATGGGAAGATCGAGGCCGAGGTTAAACTTACTGGAATTCTCAGCTTAGGTGCTCTTCTACCAGGTGAAGTTCGAAAATATGGAACAACTATTGCACCTGGCTTGTATGCGCCTGTACATCAACACTTCTTTGTGGCTCGCATGGATATGGCTGTTGATTGCAAAGCAGGGGAATCACATAATCAGGTACTCTCTCACATTGGTCTTCCCACAAGCCCCTACGAGTCCTCTCCTCGACTTTCCTGACCTTTTTTTATTTTTCAGAGAAGAGGTTTTTGGAGTCTTGGGGACATGTACAACCTAAAGATCTTCTTTTCTTCTGCTTAACTTGCTTTTCTCCTTCCTGACCTTTCTGATAATTTCTCCACACCTCTACTAGTCAATTCCTAAAACATACTGTGATGGTGTATCATGGCTTCTGGATCCTCTAATCTCATTTTTAGTAATTGTGTGTATCATTTTGGAAGGCAGTGGACCTTCTGGTTTGGATTGGTGTTTCTACACCAAAGATTGACATACCACTTGAACCAGTTCATTTATTGATGACTTGGAATGACAACAACAACAACATATCTAGTGAAATCCCACTAAGGGGGGCAGGGTGTACGCAGACTTTACTACTACCTCGTTACCTTTTAGAGGTTGAGAAGCTATTTTCGAGTGACCCTCGGCTCAAGAGGATCAAACTCAAGTTAAAAAAAACATTCCTAGTGAAATCCCACTAAGGGGGTCTTGGGAGGGCAGAGTGTACGTAGACCTTACCACTACCTTGTAGAGGTTAAAAAGCTATTTTCGAGAAACCCTCAGTTCAAGAGTATCACACTCAAGTTAAATAAAGAAGAAAACAATGAACAAGAAATAGTAAATATGAAAAGCAATGTAATGCCTATGCGAAGAAGCAATACCAACATCAAAGTAGTCTGATAATCAGAACACTGTACAAAATATATGACAATAGTCAACAAAGATGAGAACACTTTACTCTTATTAACCTTCTGTCATCTATATGCAACATCAACTCCTCCTTATCTAGGTCATTTCTTTAGTAATATAAAGTTGTGTCATGTCCTGTCGAATCACTTTTGAACAATACTTTTTTTGGCCTATCTCTACCCGTCCGTGTACCTTCTACAATCAACCCTGGCACCTCTTCTTGAAATGTTTAAATCATTTCAGTCTCGATTTCCTCATCTTGTCTACCATAGGTGTCACTCCCATCTTCTCCCGAATAACCTCATTCCTAACTTTGTTGCTCCTAGTATGTTCACACATCCATTTTAACATCCTCATCTCTGCAACATGTATATGCAACATGTATATTGCATGTATCTTATGAACAAATATGTGAGTTCTTGACTAGCTAACACTCTACCCATACACCCAGTGTAGTCAAAGGCGCCCTTTAAGCGCACTTAAGCCCTGAAGCGATGCTCAAAATGTGTGGACTGCTTCGCCATGCAATATGTGCGCTTCAGTGTCATCATCGAGGTTCCAAGGCAAACTTTTCTTTGCCAACCAGCCTCTTCCGAAAAGTTGGCACTAAACAATTGATATTTCATTTTTATCATTGTTTGTTTTTTCAATTTCTTTGTTCATATATATGTCATTCATATTTATAATTATTAGTCCTGAACTATACATATATATTTGTATTTGTTTCTCCCTTTGCGTCTTTTTTCATTAAAGCCCACACTTTATTTGCGCTTTGCACTTAAAGCCCCAACGAACCTTAGAGCTTTTTTGCGCTTTTTGCCTTTGATAACACTCCATACAACAAGGACGGTCTAACCACAACTTTGTAGAACTTACTTTTAAGTTTAGTTGGTATCTTTTTATCACACAAGGCTCTTGAGTCAAGGACTCCATCTCATCCAAGCCACAATGCGATGTGTGATATCATCATCGATGTTCCCACTTTCTTGGATTATAGACCTAAGATATTTAAAATTTTCTCTCTTGGGAATAGTCTCTGTGGCAAGCTTCACTTTCTTGTCAGCTCCATCCAATGCTACACTGAATTTACAATCAAGATATTCCTTTCTTGTCTGGCCTATCCTGAACCTTTTGGATTCTAGAGTTTGTATCCAAACCTTCAACCTGCATTAACTCTCCCGTCTCTCAACAATCAATGCAGTGTTGTTTGCAAATAATATACACTATTGAACCTTATCCTGAATAGACTGCTTCAGCTCATCTATCGTCAAGGCGAATAGGAAAAGGCTAAGAACTGATCCCTGGTGCAGCCCCATCTCAACTCGGCCTCCCACTGCTCTAACTCGAGTTCTGTGAAAAGGAAATCATTTACAAAGATTAAATTTAGCTTTTTATTCATGAGTACTCTATTCAGGATTTATGTATAGGTATCCAAATTTTTGTTTTCAATATAATTTGCCAAAGTATAACTTACTAAATTTCATTGCTGTGGACAAAATAATATTCTTCTTGTATACCCTACTTTCAGCGACTGAACCAAAATTTCATATCAAAATGACGAAAGAATGTGATTTTCCTTAATTTTACATGGACAATGCCCTCTTCACTACTCCATTTCTGGTGTACAGGCATGTGCATATCTTGCACCTTCCTCAATATGTTTCTTTCATGTGAAATCTGATCCTAAGGTTTCTTGTATTTAGGTGGTTGAAGTAAACGCTAGAGTTGAACCACCAGGAGAAAATAATGTTCACAATAATGCATTTTATGCTGAAGAGAGATTGCTAAGAACGGAACTGGAAGCAATGCGTGATTGTAATCCTCTAACTGCGCGGCATTGGATTGTAAGTTTCCTTTTCTCTTGCTGGAGCTTTTCTATCAAGAGATATAGTAAAGCTTATACAGGTCATATAATGCTTTTACATAAATGCTTCAGCTCTTATTCTCTGCCTAAACAATATAATGGTATGAAATTTATTGTTTGACGATGTACTGTATTCCTCTATCCTTGTATGAAAACTGAAGGCAGAGGCTGTATCTTGGCTATTCTCTTACATCAAATGTTGCAGTCTTAATAAAGGCACAGTTAATGTTTATTTCATTTGTCAATTATGGTAGTTGTGAAGTCAGCACGTGTTTTCTTGTGGTATCATCTGTATCTGAACAATTTTGTCTTTTTTCACTTAATTGTCAATGTCTTATTCGATCCTAACTTGTTTGGGACTGCTAAAGCTGTTGTTATCATCATCGTCATGTATACTCCTCTGGTGTGTTATGGGAGTAGTTTGGCTTTTATTTGGAAATGATGGTTACATGGTATCTTTTTTCAATATTTAGATCCGGAACACAAGAACAGTCAATCGCACTGGGCAGTTAACTGGGTACAAGCTAGTACCAGGTTCAAACTGTCTGCCACTAGCTGGTTCAGAGGCAAAATTCTTGAGGAGAGCTGCCTTCTTAAAGCATAATCTTTGGGTCACCCCTTACTCTCGTGATGAGATGTTTCCTGGAGGAGAATTTCCAAATCAAAATCCTCGTGTTGGTGAAGGTTTGGCTACTTGGGTTAAGCAGAATCGGTCCCTGGAAGAAACACAAATAGTTCTTTGGTTAGTCCATCCTCGATACAGATTAAAGTTCTTATGGAAACTAAAAACTAGGCTAGTTGATGATAAACCCTATAGTTATTATGTCTTGTGTATTGGCCATTCTCATCTGTTATTTCAAGGGCTATCATCTGAAGAAAGAACTTCACAAAGAGGAGATACACCAAAGAGCAACGGAATTTAAATATGTTATTGACATTCACTAATGGGTTTTGGGAAGAGGGAAAGGCAGGGTTCAGTGGAATGATGAAAAAATGGACAAAACACCAGTTAGTATGGGTGAAAATGAAACAAAATATGGCTATTAAGCTCCTTACATCTTTTTAGTTATGCTGTAGAGGGATGCTGACCAAGTTTTCTAAATTTTCAGGTATGTTTTTGGACTTATACATGTTCCACGGCTAGAAGACTGGCCTGTCATGCCAGTGGAGCACATTGGTTTTATGCTTCAGGTATAATAACTGGGATGACTCTTTCTTTCTTTATCGGCAGTGTCATCCCACATATACAGTAGAAATCCTTTCCATTGGTAAACATGTGCGCTGTTAAGCGTATTCATCAACAGGTGTTAACATTATTTAATTCTCGCCCATTTACTTTTTCACTATGGATTCGGGCTGGGAGGGCTCAGGGCTTTGTTCTAGTGGAGTGGTATGATCACATGTGTGGGTTAGTGGCACATCATGGATTTGAACCTTGCTGGAGCTGTAGTTTTGCATTTTAAGTGGAGAATCGGTAGAGGATGATCCACTGTATGCCGGATTTCGAGCTGTGCCCCACAAGTCCTTGGGTATTAGCGACTTTTTCACAAAATAGAACTGGGGTTGAGAAGGAGGTGGGCTGTGTTTTTGTGACTTTGCTAGCACTGAACACGGCATTTGTTCCATATGATTACAACTTATGTTTATGTTTTGGTGGAATATTTTTAGGCTTACTTACCTGCATGTTTTGAGTTGATAGGTTGACCCTCACCTTCATTTTTTTTCCCTCCCATCAAAAGAATTTTCTTTTCCTTGAGGATGCGGGTGATATACATCATTTTGAAAAGACTACAATGATTTTCATTAAATCTTATGCTCCGTGTCACTATGTTAATTCTGTTGTTGATAAATGTTGTTCATGATGCAGCCTCATGGGTTCTTCAATTGCTCCCCAGCTATTGATGTTCCTCCCAGCACGGCTGACTCAGATACTAAGGAAAACGGGGCAGTGGCAAAGTCTTGCCACAATGATGGTATAATGGCTAAGCTTTGAGAGATTCAATCTAGTGTTGCTTTCTGGGATCGCTTCGCTTCATGGCGTGATGCACAAATTGCTTTGTTATCTTTGTATTTGGATGAGAGTACATGTTTTGTGAGAACATAAACATTCGACTGCAAGTTGGCGTGTAATTGTTTTATGGAACCAATTTCAGTGTCTGAATTTGTCTCGTTGTGCTAGTATTTGCTTCTTTATACAATGACTGATGCATTTGGAAGAACACCCGTCCAACCGACCCCAGACCCCCGTACATAACGCTGATAATGTGGTCTTCTTGTTTCGTTGTTTCTTCAAGAAAAAAATGTCTTGGCTTGCTGGTTATATGATAAAATATTTAATGTACTCAATCAACCAATCTAATATCAGATGAATGTTTCCTCTGCAATCAAGTCTCACTACGTGGGTGTGGACCGTTGTAGAAGAAACCTGTAACCTGTACATGGGTAAGTAGGATCGAGCTTCCCATTATATTTGTTAATTCTTCTCTTCTGTGTAATTACTAAGCTGTGTGAACTTTCTGAGGGGTTTAGGCTTAATTCCAACCTCTGTACGCTTAGAAAAGTACAGGGGTTATTTATCCAGATCCCCTTGAGTTATATGGAGGTGGGTTTACATTTTGAATTCTAGCAGAGGCCTTAACATGACAGACTCTTGCTATCCTTATCAAACATGTGCAAGTTTCTTTCAATCACCATTTCGACGGTCATTAGAACTGACAGAGATCCAATAAGTAACATAATCAAAAAGCAGTTAAACTCTACTAACTTCTGATCATGTTCCCCTATTTGGATGTGCGGTTGTAATAATTTAGATAACACTACATGTCTGTTTTAACTCAAAAATATCATTCTTTCGTCCGTTTCAAAAATTAAAAATGAAAGCTTCTAACTGTCAATAGGCTTAGGCTCCCAGTCATGAAACAACATACTCAGAAGTAACAATTAATGAATACAATACAGTTCGATGAGATATGATATGCGTACAACTTGTGAGAATATGCATCTTTCACTTTCAAGTGGAAGGGGCAGGGGAGAAACTTACATTACCCCTTGCGAGCAAACATTTATATCGCAATGAAACTGCAGCTGCTTTATTTCAATTGAGACGCTTGTACTTGATAAACAAGGAAAACCTCCCAGCTCCCTTCAATGGTCAGGAAAATGCGTACTATCCACATAATCAAGAACTTGTATTTCATGCTCCAAGAATGATTAACAAGATTGTGACCTTAGGAAGGTTGCAGAGCAGATCCATCTCAATGGAAATTTAGACAATTTGGAGCTGAAAATTGTGAATTCGCAGCCCATGATCCTTGTAAGTCGTTTGAATAATTAATCAGAGTGAACAACTCTAGGATATTACTACTCTAAATCGGGAGAGACTTGCAGCAAGTAGAAAGCTAACAATCAGAGGAGATTATAGCAAACACGTTACACATTCATTCTAGAAATTGAGAAAATCATTATGTATTGTTAGTATTAAAACCACAAATGAAAAATACAAATTAGTTTTTTACACGAGAGACAAATATAAAGATGAAACTGGTGAAAATACAAGCCTTCTATGTCACCAAAGAGATTCAAAATTGGTGAAAACAAAAACCATTGGTGTTGTATCTTGAATAACTACAGAGTAAGATCTAAATTATCCACCGACGCAGAACTAGACTGAGATGAAACCCTATGGACTGGAGTTGCATTTGTTGATGATGTAACAAAACTAAACTGATAATTTGTCATGGGAACATACGCATAGGCATAGTTGGGAGGACTCTCTTCATTCAAAGGTTGTTATTTTCAACAGCAATAACCAATTCCGTACAAGTGTTTGATGATTCTTTGTCCAAATTAATGTCGAAGACACTCGACTTGTTGCGTTTGAGTGCTGTCTTCTCTTTTTGTCTTTCAAAATACTTTTGGGCATGACTTGCAACTTGTGTTGGTGTCCTCATTGGCACAAACTGTTTAGCAATTGCAGTCCAATTTCCTTTTCCAAGTTTATGCAATCCAATCAAAAAGGTCCTCTGTTCATCTTCACTCCATGCTCTTCTCTTACTGTTTCTACTACAACTGCTATTTGTTGATTCTTCTCCAGAGGGACAAACATTGTTCACACTAATTTTAACGCCAAACAATTTGATGTCTTCTTTCTTGGTTCTTGAATTATATTGCCCTGTTCTTGCATCACTATAGATTTCCTTTGCCATATCTTCTCACTAATTACTTTCTCCTTTTTGGAAATTGCAAAGTAGAAAAAATAGAAAAGGAACAAGTTTAGTTAGAGAAACAAATCCTAATCGGAGAGGAGTGCAACGGTAAGTTAACATTAAGAAACAACTTATCCAAATTAGGAAATAAACTACTACTTAAAAAATAAAATTTACTAATTAAACCAATTAATGAAGGAGGACGGTATATATTCAGAGGCGAACTCAAGATTTTTAAGCACAACAAATTACCTCTATCTTTAGTGAGTATTTGATCATGTTTCATTGTAAAAGTTTTTTAAGAAATTGAATCACTTGTGTTTGATGATGAATACAAATTGGAGTTGTTCGTTTTATTTTATACTAATTTTTCGAACACGTGCGTTGCACATATTTTATGTTTTTTTTGTTTTCACGTATTTTGTGTTAATTACATTAACATACATATTTTGAAAAAATTTATAATGAGTGTTATGATAAACTTACATTGATTAATGCTGAACCTATTCGACTAATGTTATCATCATTGCTAGGCACATCATACTAAAATATTGCTACCAAATAAATTTCAAAAGTAATATTCAAATAATTTCAATTATATAATATTTCAAGTATCAACTTGACAATTTTTTGGGAAAAAAGCATAAATTGACACTTAAACTTGTTCTGAAATACAAAATACACGCTTCAACTATAACCCCGACCTATTGCACACCTGTAGGACTCATAAGTGAATTATTTCCCCCTGCTTAACCCTAGAGCCAGGCGCATAAAGGTATCTCTTTGAAGGCGCGTCAACACTTACATTTGCTATTTTTTTACACATTAAAATGGACACAACGGTCTGAAATCACTCACCCAACCCTATTCTCTTAACAAACAAAAATAAAGAACCCTAAATCCTTGGATTGAAGTTCAAAGGAACCCAATTCATTTGAATCAAAGGTAATTTTTTTTCATTTTGATTGATTTCTCCTCTTTTTCATCTTGATTCATCCCTTTCTTTCCATTTTGAATTCTGTTAATGAAGTGGTAAAATGAGTCGAGTAAGCCTGACTAAACTCCGTACGCAAGACGGAGATGGTGAAGTGGACGAGGTGCGATGCAAACATGGATTTATTCTGCCATTGTTAACCTCTTGAATGTCAAGAAATCCTGGTAGACGATACTAGGTTTGTCTTTACTATGAGGTAAGTTAAAGGGATTAACATCTTAAGTTGTGTCGAAAATTTGATTTATTATGTGTTAAGTTGAATTTATCCCTTTATAATTGATCTTCAAGAGTTATACGTTGATGTATTCTATTCCATTTAGAATGGTAGATTATGCGATTTTTGGCTTTCGAAGGATGACTATATTGATCCAAGATCCAAATTTGTAATTCCTAACTTGCTAAGAAGAATAGGTGAGCTTGAGCAAAGAGTTGATGCTTTAGAAAAGCTTGACAACAAGTCGACTAGGTCAAACAACTCTATAAAAAGCAAAACATCACATCTGAATGAAATAGAGTCGAAACTAGATATTTTTTACAATGATTTAAAGAAGATGAAAACAAATAAGAAGAAGTGAAAAAATAAATTGGCCAAGTCCAAGAAAAGGGAGAGACAACTTTGGATTACTCTATTGAGTGTTTATATTCTAGGTGTAAGTTTTATTTTTTAAGGAAGTTTCCATGATATCTTGATGCAATTGTACTTGTAGCAATGTAAGAAATTATTGTTGTCAGGAATTAGTGTTGTAATGAAACTTTTTGTGTAATTTAGGGAGAATTTGGTGTTGTAAGAAGGAATTGTTGTTGTAATGATTTTTTTTGGTGTAATGAAAAGTTAGAATTGATCGAAATTTATCATTTTGTCTATCTACCTTTCTTTTATTTTGGTGTAATAAAATATTGGTAAGAAAGTGGATATAAATTAAACAATTAGTTGGGAAAAGATAACCCTAAAGTCCAAAAATGTTTACAAGAAAAGTCATTGCATGACATTCATAACAAAAGAGAATTCCAAAATTTTACATACAATCTGCAGTCACAACTACCAATTCATATTAAAAGAGAATAATTCCCCAAACCTAAAGTGCTGTCACAAATATTATTTTTAATAGAATCACAATTGCCTAAGCATTTTGTTGAATATAATTATAAAAACATATTGTTTTAACTATAGTGACAACTGTCAAACATCTATCAAAAAGACATTGGAGCATTGGAGCTCTCTTAACTCAAATGTGCAGCTTTAGATCTTGTGTCAATATGTTAAATATCTATCAAAAAGACATTGGAGCATTGGAGCTCTCTTGACTCAAATGTGCAGCTTTAGATCTTATGTCAATATGTTTTTCCTCCTCATTTCTTCAAGTTATCTTGATGTCACAACTTGTCTTCC
>JAOTQJ010000091.1:6990020-7002254 GCA_025642045.1 Solanum sejunctum | reverse complement strand
CCAGAGGGCATATGCGTCTGTCTCTTGTGCAACATGGTGGAAGACACTATGATCAATCCATTGACGAATTTGACCTACAATTTTTTTGTTAAATTTCTTCCACTCTAACTCCTTGGCAGAATCAGGTTTTTCACCTTTCAATTCAATAGGATCGAATAAATCTTTACAGTTTAGGAGATCTTCCATCCGAGGTCTCCATAACGTGTAGTTAGTGGCACTGAGCATAATCATGGCTCCGGAAGATGATGTTGACTCTTCTGGGTCATTATAATAGTTTAATTCACCAAAACGAGGTTACTTGAAAAATGGAGCTCACTGTTACATCTGGAACGGTCAAAAAAGGTGAAATTGACACTTTGGGGCCAAAATTCCACTATTGGGGCAAAATAATAATTTTAAAAAACTTTGGGAATCAAACTGCAATTTCAGAAAGATTAGGGGTCCTACTACAATTTCAGAAGGATCAGGGGCCAATCTAAAATTTTCTGAAAATTGAGGAACCAAACTGAAATTTCAGAAAACTATAGGGGTCAGTTTGTAATTTTTAAAATTATTGTAAATTCCGGCGATGAGCAGTGTTTCCGATCGTCGCCTCCGGTGAACAGTGTCGTCGCCTCCGGCGAAACTTCGATAAACAGTGTCGTCGTCTCCGGCGAAACTCCGGTGAACAGTGTCATCTTCTCTGGCAAAACTTCGGTGCATTGACCAAACTTTGACCGAGATTTTCGGACTCGTTTGAGCTCCGATTTGGTCATCGTTTAGTGCGTTGAATTCAGTTCGATGAGACGAATCCAATGTTATAGTCAGAATTGGATTTCAAATAAAATTCAAAAAATCTAAATTTTAACCCATCATCGGAAAACTCAACCAACGCTTCTAACTTGGATCTGATATCACATGTAGGGATCGCACGTGCACCCGCACCCCAGCCTCACATTAGTACGATATTGTCCGCTTTGGGCCAAGCCCTCACGAATTTATTTCTGGGCATCTCCCAGAAGGCCTCATACTAATAGGATTGGGTTCAACCATATAAGTTGGTCATTTTACCTTTCCACAATCGATGTGGGAGAGAGGAGTTTGCATTTTGCATCCCAACATTTAATACATAATTATATCCATATATAATAAGTAAAATAAAGTACAACTATATTGACTAAATATTTATCACAATTTGCTATGCCATGTAGGTTTTCCTTAAAAATTACCTTTCAAGCAATATTCAAAGTTATACGAACAAATGCTCCAAAAATTAAATTTTTTTCCTCCAAAATTTAAAGCTCCAGAGAGTGAATCGGTCCCTAAGGAATCCCAGAAAGGGCCTAGTTCAATGGGTACAAAAAAGTGATGAAGTTGCTTTGACTAAAGAACCAAGCTTGCCTGTTGGAGCGAATTAGATGATCGGATCGAGGGTTGCCCTCTCTTCCCCTCACTCTCCTTTCCCCAATATGAACCTTGAGTCATCAAAGCCTTTCTGACTCAGCCTGGCCCTGTCGCCCTACAAGACTGGCGCTTCAAAAGGTGGAACTCTTGGTCGTAGTTTATCGACCTATCTTTAGTAGGGGCTCTTACTCTTTTGATTAGAGCAAGGGTCGGGAGAGTAGTGTATACTGTCCTGACATAGTCATGAGTCTGTTTATAATCACGATTGTTGTCATAGGCAACAAGGTTGAAACTTCCCGAAAAAACTTTGAATTGGGAGGGCGATCCTCCCGGTAAAGTAAAGGAGCTACGGTTGAAAATTTTCCCACATTAGTCAATTAGGGTATTTTATTTAGTGGGTTGAAGTGTACAAAGAAAAACGTGGGGACTTATTTCAAAAATGGTTAAATATTATTAACTCTTAACTATAAACTCATCACCTACACCTAATTCGTAAAACTTAAGTCACTTTTTCTAAATTCTGAAACCTTTTTGTCACCCTTAATTCAATGTCCTCTTATACCAATTGTTAGGACCAAAATAGTCAAGGGTCATGTGAAAGCTTGCAAAGCAAACCTCGAATGACAATGAGTAAAAAAGCAAACAAAAAATATCTCAAAAGAATACAATAATTTGATGTTGTTCAATCAATCGGCCTACATCCACAAGAGGAGATGACAATCCATTATATAAAAGAGAGTATATAATATCAAGAGAAACAACCTCACCAATTCAGTCATAATAAAAAGAGGTCGCAAGTCTCACGTTTCTCCCTCTACAACAAAACTTCCAAAGCCTATAGGACTACATCGTGGATGATACCCAAGTTAGAAAGAATAAACTTCTATTTATAGAGTCATAAACTGTTTTTTTACAAGAAAAAACACTCGACAAATATGGAGATTCTGTATTTTTCTTTTAGGAATTGAAAAATTCAATTATGATAAGAAACTAAAGGCAAATACTCAACAAAACATAAAGAAATGATAACCTTATAAGTGGAAAATTATTTACAGGAAAAACTATGTATTTGCGCTTTGTACTTGAACAAGTTCAAAAGCAGCATGCTAGAGAAACATGCTTGGGCAACATTAAGGCTTAAGGGGGAAAAAACACACTAGGAAACTCAATCAGCGGGATGAAGAAGGCAAAGGACGCCAACTATCAGCAAGAAGCATGGCTCTATCACGACAAGAAGTAGACATCTGTTGAAGTATAACATACTTGACGCGATCAGCTGCTGTCTCACCAGCACGTGTGGCAAGCTCCAAATACACTACAGCTTTCTTCATGTTCCCTTCAGAAAATAGACTCAGTCCATGCTCAAACTGAGCTTTGCTATGCCCTCGGTCAGCTGCTTTCTTCATCCATTTCCTTGCTAATTTGTGAGATTGAACTAAACCTTCTCCAACTGAGTAGCATATTGCTATATTGTACATAGCACGGACATATCCACCTTCTGCTGCCTTCAGATACCACTTTACCTGCATTTCACAAGCAAAGTTGTCATACGACAATCTAGTCATTTGTATAGAAAGTCAAATATGAATAACTTTTTATTCAACCATAATCGTGACTTAAATTTTTAAGTTCCATCGGGCCATGTTCAGGACCACTTCTCACAATGCTGCCTCTTTTTTATTTGGGGATAACGTTTTCAAAATTTCCAGTTTGTGCATGATAAAGAATCCCCTTATATTTTCTAACTGATAATGCTAGCTGCACCTAGTATTTATTGATAAAATTTACTTGACAATAATGCTGAAATTTCAGAACCTTGAAGTATAATATGATCTAAAATTTGAACTGCTACGCAAAGATAATGGTTAAGCAAAGAAAATTTTATTACCACTTCATGAAGGTTCCTACTCGGGCCACGACTTTTATGTAAACAGAGGGCAAGTTGGTACTGAGCTCGAACATAGCCTGCAACAGAAGCTTTGTACAGCCATTTAATAGCCTCCTCATTGTCTGGAGGATTAGCTGCATAGAGTACAATTTATAAAGACGTGATTACTGCATAGAGACACAATAACCAAAAGTAATGAAAGCTAATGCTAAAACTCGTAAAACAAATGTTTCACTCCATTTCTGGAACCTATTGAAGGATGATATAATCAAAGCCATTCAGTTTTCCCACTCCAATGAGATCTTTGAAAAGAGTTTTAATGCAACTTTTATTGCCTTAATTCCAAAGAAAGCTGGAGCCTCCAACTTGAAGGATTTTAGACCAATTAGCTTAGTAGGGGGTGTTTACAAACTCATTGCTAGGCTGTTGGTTGAAAGACTGAAACAAGTGATGGATAAATTGATTAGCAAACATCAAATGGCTTTTGTAAAGGGAAGACAAATCATGGATGCTGCGCTCATGGTTAAGGAATGCATTGATTCCAGAATAAAGGAAGGAAGCCCTGTTTTAATGTGCAAGCTGGATATCCAAAAAAGCTTTTGACCATGTAAATTGGTCTGTTCTCTTGAATATTCTTAGTCGGATGGGCTTTGGGGGCAAATGGCAGAAGTGGACTGAGACGTGCATTAAAACTGTCAAGTTTTTCAGTGCTTGTAAATGGACAACCTATGGGTTTTTCTGAATCAGAAAGGGGACTGAAACAGGGAGATCCGCTTTCCCCTTTCTTCTTCATCCTGGCAATGGAGGGCTTTAATGCTATGATGAGGATTGCGACATAAAATAGATGGATCAAAGGCTTCAAATTGGGAGACAGAGGGGGGAAGTAAGAGATCATATGCTCTATGCAGACAACACCATCATCATTTGTGACCCTGCAACAGAAAAGATCAGCTTTCTTATAGTGATATTGGTACTTTTTGAAGCAGTGTCTGCCATCTGGAGTGAAAGTAAACTGGGGAAAAAAAGTAGCCTCTTCCCTGTAAATGAGGTACCCCAGATACAACAGTTGGTGGGTATACCGGGGTGGGTGGGGGGGTGGGGGGTTGGGAAGCTGCTTACCACCTATCTAGGCATGTCATTGGGTAGTAAACACAAAGACTTGGAAGTATGGGATGGTATTTTGGAGAAAACTTAAGAGAAGCCTATGGAAAGCTCAATATCTTTCTTTTGGAGGAAGATTGATCCTCATAAATTGTGTTCTTGATTGTGATGTCTTTATTCCCAATCCGAGCTAAAGTTGTGAAAAATCTGGATAAATTAAGAAGAAAATTCTATGGCAAGACAGGGATAAAAAGGCTATAGCTTAATAAACTGGGAAACTGCTCTTCTTAATAAAGACAGAGGGGGACTAGGAATTAAAAACTTGACTGCAAAATGAAGCCTATTTGAAGAAGTGGCTGTGGAGGTACACTGAAGAAGGAAGTAGCCTCTGGAAAGAGGTGATTATTGCTCAATATGGTGAGTTAAACCCTTGGAGTACAGAGAACACAGCAGAACCCTATGATGTGGGAGTATGGAGATCAATTAGAAGCTTGCCAAAATATTTTTAAAAAGGCATGCATGCATAGCTGTTCCTCATGTAACATGTAACAAATGGAGGCAAAATTATATATCAAGGTGGGAAATGGCACTAAAACAAAATTTTGAAAGGATGCTTGGATAGATTAATCCCCTCTTAGGGATTTGTTCCCCAATCTCTTTCAAATTTGTGAAAATCCTGATGCTAATGTAGGTGATTGCTGGACTGAGCAGGGCTGGGACTCAGTTTTTAGAAGACCTCTCAATGGTTGGGAGGTGGAAAAGGTGGCAGAGCTATTAGGAATGTAGGGTGGAGTGATGATAAACAAAAGTGCCACGGGCAGGATGTTGTGGAAACATAGATGGCCTGTCCTCAATTAATAGTGCTTACAGAAGAGGACATCAGGTGATGGCTGGGAAACCAAAACACCTATGAAACAATTTTGGAAAGGGGGACATCCCTACAAAAGTGAAAGGTTTCACTTGGCTAGTGATAAAGAGAGCATGTTTAACACAGGACATACTTCAGAAAAAGGGTAGACAGCTAGTCCATAGGTGGCTTTTATGCAATTTGACAGGAGAAACTAACAGCCACTTATTCTTGCATTGTAAAAACACCACCCAAATTTGGAATTTGTTTCTCAGCATCTCTAGTGTAAACTGGGGTATGCCAGAACATACACCGGAGGCGCAAAAATGCTCGTATAGGGGGGAGGCAGCAGGAGCCAAAGAGGTTAATACCATCATGCATATGGTGGTCAGAATAGTGGGAAAGAAATGGTAGGTGTTTTGAAGATTGATCCAATTCCATACACAAGGTTAAATGGAATTATATAATATCTTTACTCTTTTGGTGTAAACAATTGTGTATAGTTGACAAACAGCAGAGTTCAGATCTGATAGGAAGCTTGTAACTGTCATTTTTTTGTGGTGGCCATGATATCCTTAATGCTGAAGAATAAAATACTTACCGGTTTCTAAAAGTAAATGTTTCCATTTGTGGTAAATAAGCTTTCACATAGAATTAACAACAACAACAACACCATACCCAGTGGAATCCCATAAGTGGGGTCTGGGGAGGGTAGAGTGTACGCAGACCTTACCACTACCTCAGAGAAGTAGAGAGGTTGTTTCTTGGGAACCCTCGTCTCAAAAACTCATAAGCAGAATAAACTAGATATGACTAAAAGAAAGGAAAAGAAAAGAAATGGAAAGAGTGATTAATAATGAAAAACACATGATAGTATGTAAATACGATAAAATTAGCACATATAAGACACATGATATAAAGACATGACAAAACCTACTACCCTATATACCCCACGGCTAGAATTGATGAATGCAAATAAAACACAGTTTCTGGTGGGTAGTGTTGGCAAAACGGATTCGGAAAACAAGTATCCATCAATGATCCAATCATGAATCACCCAATTAAAAATGGTTGGATAATGATCAAATATCGATAATATCCATATTACCCACTTGAGATACAACATGGGTTTTAAGATCCCAATCCTTCCAAATCCATACAACCTACTGCAAAAAGGGACTTGCTCGACACTACCCAAAGATTACCCGCAAGTTCACTAAACAAGATCTAGCATTTCATGTTTTACCATTAACGTAGACATTTATATTTATTTTTTCTTTCACTTTCCTTTTTAATTAAATGTGATCATATAGGGTGTAAGTGTGAATTTTGTTTGACAACATCTTGCTTCTGGTGTTACTTTTTTTTCCCCTCTCACTATGTTGAGCAAACCTAGTTACTACGCTAAAACTAACTTATGTCGTCCAAAATATTGGAACCAATATGAATATCGAAGCTAACTTAAAACCTATACCAGACAACTATTTAACTACAAGCACTGTCATTTCTTATATCCTGTTTAGATACTTAATACTTTCTTCAACTTCATAGTTGTCTTTAAAGTTGAAATTTCTCATCTTCAATTATTATTGTCAAAACCTCCCCACCCCCCACCCCCCCGTCCCCTTTGTATGTTGCTCAGCTATACTAGTTAATTTCCTCAACTTTCATTACTTGGCCAATAGTGATTTCAGCACTAAATTGTATTTTTTAAACTTATTGAGACTCTTATGTCACTTAATAATCTGATATATACTTTAACAAACTACTAATTGATGGTCCATCATATTTAGTTGGCTTAAAATGACTTGCAAGCAGTGTTATAAAAAACAAAAAGAAAAAAAAAAAAAAAACACTATAATATTCATTGGACTTTTAAGTGCAAAGCGTGGTTATAGAGGAAAGATGCAAATGGAGAAAACCTACATACATACATATGTATATACACATGTGTGTGTATGTGTGTGTGTATATATATATATATATATATATATATATAGAGAGAGAGAGAGAGAGAGAGAGATTTAGTCCAAGACTAATAATTATAAGCATGAATAAAAAAATATATGGATAAAGAAATTGATTATTTTTACAATAAAGTGAAATATCAATGGTTTAGCATCACCTCTTCAGGAAATGCCCATTCACAAGGAAAAGCATGTCTGAGAGTCTTGATGACAAAACCGAAGCGCAGATTAAGCGAGGCGAAACGCTCAACATGTTCTGAGGCTTGGCTTAGGGATCAAGCGCAACTTTTATAACAATGCTTGCAAGTTATATCATAAAAAGTTCTATCCTTTCCTATATCCCGCTATAGCTCTTTAAACCATTTTCGTCTTTTCAGTTACTACTAAAAAGTTCCCTGTTTCACAACTTTCTTCCACAAGATGACAAGAAACGTCCAAAGTTGGAGACTTCCTGTTTCAGAAAACACATCCCCCCACCCAAAAGAAAAAAAAAAAACTAACGCAAAAATTCATTCCTCTTGAATACATTTATTCCTATGAACCTGAAGCATACAAGTCTTAAAGGAATGATTATAGTGTATTCATTACCTGATAAAATGATTATAGTGCCAAATTTGTGTAACATTTACTATTACTAATATACATGTTTTATACCACAAACCGCCATTCTTTCAACCATCGGACTATATTCTATGCATTCACCTCTGGCAGTCTGGGATACAGTGACTTCACTGGTCACCCAATTTGATTTTTTTTTCACTAAAAGTTAAGACTTTTTTTGACCACTCGACTATGACTCTAAACTAGGCCAAGTATAAGCAAAGTTGTATTAGTGTCACTTCGCTAAATAATGAAATGAACGGAGATATACTGGGAAGGTCTGCCCACTAAATCAATACTAAGATGTAACAATGAAAGTATAGGAATGTTTCATCCAATTTGGGTATCACACAGCAATATAATTGTTAGAAGTTAAAAATAAAATAATAGGAAGATAAAAGGTACCTTGCAAGAGGCAAATCCCCAAATTACACTGACCAGCAGGGTCACCAAGTGCAGCTGCTTTTCTATAGAAAGCAATCCCTTGTTCCTTCCTCCCCATTTCCCAATAAACCAATCCAGCATCAACCATAGCCAACGTAGACCCACGAGCCGCACCTTTAAGAAACGATTCAAGAGCCTTATCCAAATTAGGTTTCACCCCTCCACGCCCATGCTTAAACCGCTTCCCATATTTGAGAAACAACATAGCTTCTCTCAAGGGTCTCAACCCATCACACCAAGACTTACATACTTGTGAAGCCGCACGTAAATTAGGCAAAGAGAAAGAAGCAGCAATTTTCAATAGCACATCGTCAGGAAGCTGTGAGAAATCTTGATTTTTTGGATTGGATTGGAAATCACTGATTGTAAATCTTGGACCAGTCTTATTGGTATGATGTTTTCCGATGAATGAGAAGGCTGTGAAACGAGGGCCACAGTCCGATTTACATGGCCATGTTCTTTGATCCATCTGGTATTCAGAAGCAGTTGCAATTGCCATTGAATTGAAAGAAACAATACTAATCTTTGGAATTTGTGAAGGCGATTGCTATTGGAATCAAAAATGAAGCTGCCAAAACAAGAAATGAGAGGGAGGGGTTTCAGTTTCTTGAAATGGAAAGGAATAAGGAGAAAAAGGAGACAAAAGGAGAAAGACAGGTTGTTAGCACAATGTTTCGGTTTGTTGAAAAACAAAGCATTACTATATATTCACACACTATGAATTACTGGTTTTATTATTTATTTATAAAAGTTCTATGACCCTAACTAGTTACATCCACCATAACACTTTTACTTTATAATAATTTATAAATCACATAAAAATATAAATCATATAAAGCCAGTTCTATATGATCAACTCATGATCGAGCAATAGGTGGAGCTTGAATTCAATCCTGGATCTCTCACACGAGAGACCTTTCTCTTTCGAGATATAAAAATTTTTAAATATAAATTTTAATATTATATTATTTTTAAATATAAAATACATTATTATTTTTTAAAAGAGAAAATTTGGCACATGAATTAAGAAGTAATAAATAGTAGAAGTAATTTTATCAAATCATTGTTTGAATTTAATAAATACAATATCTTAAAAAATACATAATAAAAAAAAAAGTTATACTTAATGATAAAAATAAATTAAAAACTAAGTATAAAATTATTGTTTAATTTCATAAAATGAATAAGTATAAATATATCACATAAATTAGAGTAAGTATGTTAAATCACCTCTACACTTAACAATAAAGTTTACTTTGACATTTTAACTATACAAATATTTAAAAATCATGTTATAATATTAGGGTAGGATCAAATTTAGTTAAAAGATATTAAATAAGGTATTTAAACATTGTTTAGTCAAATTAATAAATTAAATTTTACCATCAAATTTAAGAGAAATGTGATGTATCTACTCTATAAATTAAAGCCAACAAAGGTACTCACATAAATAATTGTAACAATATAAATAATATGTATGTGCAACAACAATGTCAACCATATACTAATTTTTTTCTCCACCAAACAAATAAAAGTGAACCAAATAATTGGTTTGGTAAAAGGTAGAGCGGGGGGGGGGGGGGGGGGGGGGAAGGGGGGGGGGGGGGGGGGGGGCGGGGGTGCAAAGAGGGTCAAGAGAGCCGTGTGAGAATTTTCAGTTTAATTGTCATGTTATAAAAAATGTATATTCTTATGTAATTGCTATCACTAATGTACTTCACGAAACTATCATGTCTATCATTTATATTAAATTAAATGCACACATAAACAAAATCTAACAGCATATGTTCAAGAGAGTTCAAATAAATTAATTCATCCAAAATTATATTATATAAAAAAAGTCGATTTTAAAATAATGAAACAGTGATAAAGTAATAAATAATTTGAATCCCCTTGAAACTTCTCTGGTGACTACTTAGGTGGTCAAGTGGGTTCATTTTGATTCTTGATCATAAGTTCAAAATTGCAACGTGCCTTTTGTACCTTTTTTTTTTCAAATAATTTATTACTTTTACTTATTTAGAAGTGTGTCATACTTCAAAAAATTAAACTTCTATAAAGTGAATGTTGATTTCTCATTGATAAAATGCTAAATATGCAAGAATTACTACTATTTAAAAGTTCACAGGGGGCTTTGAATCAATTACTAATCAAAATCAAATATATATATATATATTTGATTTGGTTTTATCAATTTAGTTAGATTATTAATTATATAGAAAAATAAGAAAAATAATTCATTCAAAATAAAAAATAATAATTTATTCAAAGTGAAAAATAGTTAAAATAACTAGCATTACAAAACTTTCATCAGTTTTCAATAAATAAAGGTCCAAAATTTACCACTTTTGGCCTAGACAAGAAAGAGCAAAGACTTTTTAGTCCCACCAAAAATTGTTATAGACACCTATATACATAAAACCAATAAAATGCTTTCTTCTTGGGTTTTTTTGCTCTAATAAATAAATTTTAAGGAAAATACATACAATATATTTAAAATTGTTCATAAACAAATACTCCCTCCATTTAAAAAAGTATACTCCAGTTTAATTTGGCACAAAATTTAAGAAAATAAAAAAGATTTTTCAATATTGTGGTTCTAAATTAAAGTTTTGTCAAATGTGCCAAAATGTTCTTTAATCGTGTGATCTTAAACTTGCCACATGAAAAACTGCAATTAAAACGTTACCAACAACCGAAAATGTGTCATTATTTTTAAGGGTGCTTGTATCTTGTGAATCGATTCCTAATCTATAAAGGGATCTGACATATTAAGCAAGACTTTTGCTAGCTTTTCATTGCTAGAGTTAACTATGGCGAGTGTTGAATTAAAGTCTAAGTAGATTTAATCGATTAACTGGTAGCAGAGTAGCTACTTAGTTGGCTCGTACCTGTGTAGAGTAATCATAGCGAAGAGAAAGGGATCTAGAGGTAGGTTCCTTGATTGAAAGAGGTTGTAATCCAAAGCTTTACTCCCTTGAAGATTAATGGAGTTGGTTTTCTCCTCCTTTAGCAAGGAGGTTTCCATATAAAACAACTTGTCTCATTTTATTTTGTTGCCTTTACTGTTTTTGTTTACTGTCGTTCTGTCGAGGGACTCGATCCCCTGCACTTAATGGAAGCCTACGTTTCCATCAATACCTACTTAATGCAAGATGTCCTTTACTGATCCCTACTTGTATTTTTCTTTGTTCTGCTTTTGTGGAGTGCAGCAAGTGTTCTTGACCTTGACTCGTCCCCAGTTTTAGCCGATCTCTAACAAATCAGATTTCAAGGTGAGTTATTCTCCTAACTCATATTGGATTCTCTCAGTCATGGAATAGTGTCCTTAGTTTTTGGACATAAATTTTATTTATTTATTTTGGTGTTGCTACTCTTAGACTAAGTAGTTGAACTTCGATATTCTCGATGTGTTAACTTTCAGGTATTGGGGAAACGTGATGTAAGAGCCTTAGTGGTTTTGTTAGTTCTTGCTTTATAAGTTGGCTTTCAATTATCATCGTATTTCATAAGTTGAACTACTAATATAGGTTGAGATTTGTATCATTGATTCGCCCACTTAGGAGCTTAGGTATGGGTGCCACTTATAATCCATTTTGGGTCGTGACATAAATATCCAAAAATTCTAATATAAAGGAGAATCTTGAAACTAAAAAATAAAAGATTAACTAATAAATTAAGAAAAAATTAATTTAGTTGTTCTTATATTTTGTGTGTTAGTTTGTTTTAATCTTAAATATTAGATAAATTGTTAATAGCAAATTTTGATTTTCTTTACATATTTTTTGAATTTTTTTGGACAATTTAGATTTTTTTTTAAAAAAATTATTTGTTTAGGGACATTTCCTTTTTAAAAGAAAAAACTTTTTTTGATTATTATTTTAAAAGGCTTTTTTTACTATTTTTTTTGGTTCATGTCTATTTTTTGAAAGTTTTTTGCCTATTTTTTTTGGACGATTTTTAAACCCTTTTTTTCTTTTTACCTTCTTTGTTTTTTTAACTTT
>JAOTQJ010000091.1:6973414-6989570 GCA_025642045.1 Solanum sejunctum | reverse complement strand
GCCCCTAAGGGCTCCTAGTTAGCCCATTGCTCAATTAGGTCCCCAAACTTTTCTGTTTTAATCCAATCGAGGACTCCTGACTCCAACTTAGAATATACGCTCCAATTATAATTAAACCCAGCCAACTTACTAAATTTAAAAATACTCCATGTTCGACAACTTTTCAATTAAACGATTTACTTCAATTGAATTAGTTACGGGGTCTAACACTAGGCATCTATCCTTCTGAACTTTGTCATAGACCTTTTCCAGGTCAATGAATACCATGTGAAGATCCCTCCTTCTCTCCCTATATTTCTCCACTAATTTCTGAACAAGATGGATTGCTTTAGTAGTTGATCATCCCGACATAAATCTGAACTGGTTCTTAGAAATAGACACTACTTTCCTCACCCTCATCTCCGCTACTCTCTCCTAAATTTTCATAATGTGGCTTAATAATTTGATACTCCTGTAATTATTACAACTTTGAATATCAACTTTGTTCTTGTACAATGGAACCATTGTACTCCTCCTCCATTCACCGGGCATCTTAACGGTCTTCATAATAATATTAAACAACCTGGTGAACCACCCAATACTCTCCTTCACCACGCTCTTCCAGAAATTCACCGGAATTTCATTGGGTCCGATTGCTCTCCCTTTGCTCATCCTACTAACAACACGTCTAACTTCCTCAACTCTAAAACACCTGCAATAACCAAAATCTCGATAACTATCGGAGTGCACCAAATCGCCCAACTCAATATCTCTATCCCCTATTTTATTTAAGAGTTTATGAAAGTAAGCTTGCCACCTTATCTTAATAGACTTCTCATCCACTTATATCTCACCCTTCTCATCCTTAATGCACTTCACTTGGTCCAAGTCATGAGCTTTTCTCATAACGAATTAATCAAGAAAAAATATATATAGATATTTATGTACTTTTATGATAAATTATTAGACAAATATGCTATACATATATTCATTTTCAAGAAAGAAAATGGTACTAGTATATGAACTTTATGGTTCCTTTTCAATTTATGACTGCGAATTCACCAAAGAATTAATTATTAGTTATTTTTAATGTCTTAGAAATAACACGAATAAAGAATATATTATTTTTTAAAATAAAAAAATATCCAAAATAAAACTAGTTCATAATGTGAACACATTGTTTTGTCATTGTAGCCCAAATTTGGGCCAAATTTTATTTTAATCTAACTATTAAGTTTTTTTTTAAAAATATATTTTTATTATTCCAACAAGAGGATAATATGGATGACATGAACTTATTTTTGATTTTGAATAATTTTAAAAATAAACTCATGTTAAAAAAAAATTAGTAACAAATTTAGATAATGGACTAGGCTTATACATTGTTTGATTTCATATGTATTCTATTATAACTTATCAAGATGCTAATTCTTAACATACTCTCGTATAAGTTTAACAATATCATTTTTATAATAAGTTTGATTTTAAAATTATCACAAATCATTATTTCCTCTATCTCATTTTAGGTGACATATTTTTGTTGATTCATTCCAAAAAGAATGTCATCTTACTTTGATTAAAAATAATTTTAACCTTAAAATTTCTCTTTTATCATTAATAATAAAATGATTCTCAGCCATATAAATATGTTAAAAAATTTTAAATTATAAATTTTAAAAATATTTTTTTATTCTTTTAAATATCGTATAATCAAAGGTGCCACCAAAGAATTATCCTGGATTACGTCCTAATAACTAAATTACAAGGAGGTTTAATTACATAACGAAATGTTAGGGATGTTCGTGAAATTACCCCTTTTATATATTTTTGAAATTACTCCTTGGCAACTCGCCCAAATTCTTCTCAACTCTCTAATGGTGGAGTGAAATCTCTGAACTTGACTGCGTTGGAAATGAGAGAGCAAAGTCATACACAAATATTGAAGAAGAGCTTGGCTCTTTAGTTTTGGATTTGAAGAGGATTTGCTCGTGTTGTTGTGACGGTTTCATTTTTCTCAAATTAATTCTATGAAACTTCTCAAGATCTAACTATGGGCCATGATTAAAGCATTCTCCACCTTCCTTTTGCCTTCCAATTCTCAGTCTCTCTCCCTTGTTTCTCTATTGAAGAGTGGGTTCACTCCGACCAGTACACACTTCAACCAGTTCCTCCTCTTCCTTTCTCAATCCAAAAGATTCAAACTCATCATACACTTGGTGAAATCAAACCAATTCAAGGGAGATTCCAAGACACGCAGAATTTTCGTACAAGCCCTTGTCAAAGAGGATAAATATGATGAAGCAGTTCAGTACTTGAAGAAGAAGAAGAGTACCCAGATGGAGAAGCCCCTATTTGATTCAATAATTCAACGCCTCTGTAAAAGAAGAAACCCGGAAAAGGTGCTTTCAATACTGCAGGATTGCTCAGTGAGTGATGGTGTTTTGCTTTCTTCCAACACTTTCTCTTCATTGATTTACTCTTTCTGTAGTCAGGGAAGGATGGATGAGGCAATTCAAGTGTTAGAGTTGATGAACAATGAAAAAAATAAATACCCATTTGATAATTTTGTGTGTAGCTGTGTGATTTCTGGGTTTTTGAGTGTTGGAAAGGCTGAGCTTGCTGTTAAGTTCTTTGAGAATGCTGTGAGTTTAGGTTGTTTGGAACCCAATGTTGTTACTTACACAGCACTATTAAGTGCTTATTTTAGGTTAGGAAGAATTGATGAGGTTTCTGATTTGGTTGTTAAGATGGAGATATATGGATTAGAATTAGATGTTGTGTTTTATAGTAATTGGATATATCGGTATTTTAGGGAAGGAGAAATTGAAGAGGCACTCCGTCGATACAATGAGATGGTGTGTAGGAGATTTGAGTTGGATACAATAGGCTATACAATACTTATGGATGGGTTCTCAAAGGAGGGACATGTGGAGAAAGCAGTTGGGTTCTTATACACAATGAACAAACGTGGTCTGCAACCGAGTTTGGTTACTCTTACAGCAGTGATATTAGGATTTTGCAAGAAAGGGAAACTGTCTGAGGCGTTTGCAGTGTTTAAGATGGTCGAAGATTTTCAGATTGAAGCGGATGAGTTTATCTATGCAGTGTTAATTGATGGTGTGTGCAGGAAGGGTGATATGGAACGCGCATTTGAACTGCTTGGTGAAATGGAGAAGAAAGGCATAAAACCTAGTGTTGTCACATACAATACCATTATCAATGGATTGTGCAAAGCAGGGAGGATGAATGAGGCTGATGATGTGTCTAAGGGAATTCCCGGAGATATTATCACATATAGTACGTTGTTACATGGTTATATGCAAGAAGAAAATGTCACGGGAATGCTAGACACAAAAAGTAGAGTTGAAGCAGCTGGCGTTTCTCTGGATGTTACTATGTGCAACTTGCTTATAAAAGGCCTATTTATGATGGGATTGTTTGAGGATGCTCTTTCCATATATAAGAAAATATCGGATATGGGCTTGACTTCCAATTTTGTTACTTACTGTACAATGATTGAAGGTTACACCAAAGCAGGAATGCTAGATGAGGCACTTGAAATATTTGATGAATTTCGGAAGGCATCTATAACTTCGGCTGCATGTTACAATTGCACCATTCAAGGGCTCTGTAAGAATGACATGCCAGACATGGCAGTTGAAGTATTCGTTGAACTAATAGATCGAGGTCTGCCTTTAAGTACAAGGATCTATATGATGTTGATCAAAAAGATCTTTGGAGTTAAGGGTGTTCATGGAGTTTTAGATTTGTTTCAGAGATTGGGAAGAAATGAGCATGAAAAATTTGGTTCAATGTGTAGTGATGCTGTTTCTTTCCTGTGCAACAAAGGATTATCAGAGGCTGCATTTGATCTATTAAGGGAGACCCAAAGTAATGGTATTGTACTAAGCAAAAATTCGTACTATCTTACCATGAGATCTCTTCTCTATGGAGGCAAAGGCTTTTTGACTTCCCTCCTTTTGACAACATTCATAAAAAATTATGGGATGTTTGAGCTTAGAGCAAAGAAGATAATTGTGTACTTTCTTTGCATTAAAAATGTAGAAACTGCACTTCGGTTTCTTTCTATTATGAAGGATGACATATCTGCAGTAACTTTTCCTGCTGTAGTCTTGAGGACACTGACAAAAGGTGGCCAATATCTGGATACTTTTAACCTTGTTATGGGAGCGGGAGATAAGCTACCCCACTTGGATGTGGTTGACTACTCAATTGTTATTGACGGCCTTTGCAAAGGAGGGCATATTGACAGAGCGTTAGATCTTTGTAATTTTGCCAAGAATAAAGGAGTTTCTTTCAATATTGTAACCTACAACTCAGTTATCAATGGGTTGTGTCGTCAAGGGTGCATGGTTGAAGCTTTTCGGTTATTTGAATCATTAGAAAAGAATGATATAGTTCCTTCAGAAATCACATATGGTATACTCATTGACACTTTATCAAAAGGAGGTTTTTTAGAGGATGCGAGGAGGTTGTTTGAGGAAATGTCCCTAAAGAACCTTAGACCGAATACTCACATATACAATTCATTAATTGATGGATGCAGCAAGTTTGGTCAAGTCGAGGAAACTCTGAAGCTTCTCCTTGATTTACAAGCTGAAGGCCTAACACCAGATGAATTCACTGTCGGTGCAGTACTTAACAGCTATTGCCAGAAGGGTGACCTGGAGGGAGCTCTTGGGTTCTTTTCTGAGTACAAAATGAGAGGTACGCTACCTGATTTTTTGGGTTTCATGCACTTGGTGAGAGGTTTATGTGATAAGGGAAGGATGGAAGAATCTCGAAGCATTTTGAGGGAGATGTTTCAATCAAAATCTGTCATTGATCTTCTTGGCAGAGTTGAAAGCGAGATTGGAACAGAGTCTATTGGAAGCTTTCTTTCTCTGTTATGTGAGCGTGGAAGCATCCAAGAGGCAGTTAATGTTCTCAATGAAGTGGTGTCAATGTTTTTCCCTTTTAGAGAGAGGAGAGTTGATTCTAAAGACTTATTCTGCAAATACAAAACAGATATAGACTTCAGATCATGCGAGAGTTGGAAACCAGTGAAGGCATCAAACAACCGTCATAATCAAGACACTCAAATAAACGAGTTCCTGGACTTCAATTCTTATTATTCTTGCATTGCTTTATTGTGTTCAAAAGGGGAGTATGATAATGCTAATAAAGTGGCAAAAATTGTTACTGGTCTCATGTAGAGCTTATTTGTCTTTAGACAAATTGACTGGCTTATCTGGATATGGTTTGAGCTTTTCTAGTGTTTCTTGCCAGAACAAAGAACCATACACAACCATACAGGAACTATATTGGGTATGTTTTCTTCTTGTTGAGCTATATCTCAAATATAATTTGCATGTTTTTACTCTTGTGACTCCAGGTAATCTACTTGGTTAACTAATATATCTGTTTTTCACAAACAGTTCAAAATGATTTTTGTTAGTTTGTAGTGGGAGCTTATTCTACTTCGACTTATTCTGAATGTTTACTTTAGAAGAGATAGGTCAATCAATTATATATTGTTAACTTATAAAATATTATTTTTATGTCTATTTCTTCTAATTATATAACATAATATTCCTTAATAAGTTGCACTTATTAATACTAATATGTGCCAATGTGAGTTTGATATCCAATGCAGCTGGAAAAAGAATTGGAAGCCCTACACCAAGAAGAACAAATCTTGGCCTCTAAAGCTAGGTGTAAGGAAACTTGCATGATGGACTTAGTAGTATTCTTTCTACAGCAGAAGCACAGGGGAATTCAGACCTTCTCCAAAGGCCATTCAAGACTTTGTGGCATTTTATCTGCACTTTTACAGACTATACATAAAGCTTTAGGCGATGTCTCAGTCACTCCCCATGATATTGCGGTAAATTTTACATATGTCACTTTTGCAGACTATACATAATTATTTGCACACATCACTTATCTGGTTATAAATTTCTTACCCTCATGCTTTCATCATTCAAACGGTGAGCTGGAATGAGTATTTATACATTGAGTTAAAGCTTATTTCATTGTTGTTACTTGTAGCTTGTTGCAGTATATTAATGAGAGATGAGACTAGTGACTCAGTGACCTAGCTTATTTCCTACTGTGTTGATAGTGTTTGATAACATTGATAAATCAAACACTACTATCTTTGACATTATCCTACAGATTTTCGAGAGTGGGTTATATTTGGATTCCCTTGGAAGGTGGATTGCTTTAGGGGAAGTACTGGTTATCTATATATATATACTGGTTAGGGGAAGTGCTGGTTATATCTATATCTATATCTATATATCCTACTAGTTATCTCATTAAGTTTTAAGGGTAGAATGAGCAATCTAAAGTTAAATTATTTCTAAATATAGAAGGGTGCCCCTTTTTTGGGTTTGACTAAAAAGAAAAGAGTCTTACCTAATGAATAAATATCCATATTATAGTAAGGGTCATGTTTAAATATTCAAAGCGGATCTTTTTATCCACTTCTCACCTCCACCTCCATTAATTTTTTTTTAACATATTAAAAATAATTATTAAACCCCACTCCTAATTTGGCCACCAACCCTCGTCAATCCACCCCTCCTGAAACCTCCATCCTCTCAAATTTTGTTTTTAAAATAATTAAATTTATTTTTTATTATCCCCTACTTAGGTACCTTGACTGCTCCCCTCCCCTCCCCTCCCCTCAGCATCCCTACTTAAAAAAATGAAAAAAAAATTAATTTGTTTTTTTTAAAAATCTTAAATTTTTTTTTAATCCCCAAACTCCCCCACCGGCAAGTCGAATTGAGTCACTGAGTCAGGTATCCGGCGTGTTGGGTTGCCAATGGGGCGATAAAGGAAAGGGAAAGCTCGTTGATATAATGGCTAAGCATTTCTATGTTGTTGCTCGTTGTCAGGGTGGAGTCAATAGTGCCCTACTACTTTCTTTTCTTTATGAATAAACCTTTTTTACTCTTTACCAATTTTAAATGAGTTGAACAGGCAATTTGAATGGGCACCCATATAAATTACCGATATTGTCACCCCTATCTCAAGGAAATGTACCTCCAGTTTTTTGGTTTACTATATAGGTCTTCAGAAATTGAATGTTTAGTTAGCTGAAGCTTTTCATAGTTGTTTAGTCCACGAGATAGCTGTCGCTTCTAGTCGTTGCATGTGTCTTGAAATAATGCATTAAGTTCTTACTGTTCCGTTTAGCCTAAAAATTGCACAAGATATGAGACAGAATATTTGTTCTTTTCCCCTCATTTTTGCTTACAGATGGTTGTTTAGAATTGTGAAATTGAGTAATGTTTCTATCTTTTCGGTTGTTGTCATGGATAGGTTAAAATTATGACATTTACCCTTTGATTAGTTGTCTCCTTGACTCATTTTATATTGTGAGTGAACTATTATCTCATTTGATTTTGATCTTCTTTCCCAGGCAGGCGCAATTAGCGGTATTTTGGTGTAGATAGTAAGGACTAGTCATACTGGATGGTGATGGTGAGCACTCATTGAGAATGATTCTGATCTAAGTAGAAGGCACTTTGGTGGGATCCCATGGGCAAGAAAAGATTTCAGTCAGTTCATATTCCTTCTGTCTCATTAATATGAGGGCATTCTTGAGTCCAAACATGGCTTAGATGGAAATGCTGCTGAAAAATGGCTTGCCGGGCAACATCAGTTCGACAAACTCAATGGCGCTAGAGGCTCTACTGGGACAAACATTCTTGAGTCTCCCATTCTTCCCATTCTACCCTTATCTTTCCAACAACCAAAGTCTGAACTTCATTCCCATGGATATGCAGAACCCGAATCCCTGCCATGAAGGAACCATGGGAAACAACCTGCTCAGAGAAGTAAGAAAATCAGCCTTAGAGTTATTAAAGGAAAACAACAGGGAAATGGAAGCTTTATTACCAAACATCGAAGAACAATTTCTCGAAGCATACATACTGGAAAAACTCTTGATCAGGGAATTCCAGTATATGATTCCCTTGGTAATGTTAATTCAGTGCTCGAGCCAACTCATGGTATGCACTTTGAACATTCGGAACAAGAGAGACCACATGCCAACAACGGTAGCCTTGAGCCCAATGAAACTGACATAGTCGAGGAAAGGAAAGGAAATTCTGGAGGCATCCCACAACCTCATCATGATAAATTTCATCATCTGGAACGCTAGAGGTGAGAACAACACAACCTTCAGGAGACACTGCAAAGCCCTGGTGAAAACCCATAAAGTACCGCTGCTAGTACTCCTTGAAATTAAGATGACGAAACACAAGCATCTATGGAGGCTCTGAATTTTGAGGCACAAATCCAGTCCCCGGCTGATGGCTTATCTGGTGGAATTGTTATAATGTCGAAGGAAAATGTGCTCAAATTGGATAGCATATCTGTTACGCCACAGGAAATGCATGTTCTCATTAAGGTACCCCCGACACTCATACTTGGCGTTTCTTTGCTATATATGCTAGCACCGATCTTCAAAATAGGCTAAATTTGTGGAATAACTTGTGCAATATGTCATTGTTTCATAATGTTGACTGGTTGGTTGCGCTGTTAGTGCCTCTAGCATTCCAGATGATGGAATTTATCATGGTGAGGTTGTGGGGTGCCTCCAGAATTTCCTTTCCTTTCCTCGACTGTGATGGCTTCACTGGGCTCAAGGCTACTGCTGCTGGCGTGTAGTCTCTCTTGTTCTGAATGTTCAAACTGCATGCCATGAGTTGGCTCGAGCACTGAATTAGCATTACCAAGGGAATCGTCTCCTCGAATTCCCTGATCAAGAGTTTTTCCAGTATGTTGTTCTTTGATGTTTGCTAATAATGCTTCCATTTCCCTGTTGCTTTCCTGTAATAACTCTAAGGTTGATTTTCTTACCTCTCTGGGCGGGTTGTTTCCCATGGTTCCTTCGTGGTGGGGATTCGGGTTCTGCATACCCATAGGAATGAAGTTCAGACTTTGGTTGTTGGGAAGATAGGAGTAGAATGGGAGACTCAAGAATATCTGTCCCATTAGGCCTCTAGCGCCATTGAGTTTGTCGAACTGATGTTGCCCGACAATCCATTTTTCAGTAGCATTTCCATCCAAACATGTGTTCCCAGTCCCTCTATTCCATGGGCAAGAAAAGATCTAGTAATTGTGTATAATTCAGGTAACTTAGGCATATGTTCATTAATTTATTGTGTTCTTTAGTTATTTTAGATCAAGAAAGAGGCAAGACATTGAAAAAAGAGAAGCTCTAGTACTCTAGATTTCCAATGCTTGAATTGAGGTAGGTGATGGTTTATTTTTTCATATGTATTGTATGCGCTTGTTAACTGTATTGCTAGTTTTGCTTGCAAATTTGTAAATAGGGAAAGATGAAATGAATTTCATAAAAGGGCTACATATTATCAATTGTATACAATGACCTGTTACTTGATTGTGCAAGTGTGTATTATCATACTGGTACATATTAGGTCAGGTACCACGTCGGTGCACCACATCTGTACATATTGAATTGAGTACCACGCCAATACATATTAGATCGATGTCACATTGATACACTAACTATTAGAATGAGTATCACATTGTACAATAACAATTTTGGTATGGCCCTATGAAAGGACTATCTTGATTGTTATATTTGAAACTGATAGTGCGAATTGTAGGTTGATCATGAAATAGTAACTTGTTAATATATTCCTGTATCTATGCAGTTTTAACTATATTGGGGTTATCTTCATATATTGTATTTATTGGAATAGTCACGGCTACTAGTATACTTTTATTGCATGTACTAACATTGTACTTGCTCTTTCTTCATTGAGTATATGACATCTTCAGACGGCTAGTTACTGACCTCAACTAGGAGATTGTTGATTCATAGATTCAAGGGTGAATTCGTTGTTTTAGGCTACCATGAATTCACCTATAATCTTAGTCCACTTTTCTTCAAACTTGGATATTTTTAGACATTATTTTATTTTAGCATTTTTGGGGTTGCATCCCTTTACTCTAGATTGTTGGTAGAGTTTTGGTACAATAACTTTCAGATTCAAGAGGGTTAAATTCTGCATTGTTTATTTTGTCTATTCGTTTGAGTTTATGAAAACTCAACTTTTTGATTTTCATTTAAACTTGTTTCCACATCTTTAAATCCTTATCTCATATTAGTATGCTTAGTTGGATTGAAATAAGATGTCTCCCATCAGAGGATTAACATAGATGCCAATCACAGCGGGTTGGGATCGTGCCAAAAGCTGGTATCATATCCCAAGGTTCGTTGATATTATTATATCAAAAATGAGTCGAGTAGAGTCTTTCAGAATAGTACAGAGACATTTGTATTTTTCTTTGAGAGGCTACAGGATTTTAAGAAATCTCGCTATTTTCCCTTCTTTTTGTGCTATAACTTGATTTCAATTGGTATTTGATAATCCAAATTGGTAGTTGACTTCTTTCACTCTTATGTTTGTGGATTGTTAATACACAATACAATAATGTTGGGCTAGAAGCTCTCATTAATGAACTAACAAATGAGCCAGCTGCAAGAGGACATGGCCAAGGTAGGTTTTGCTTTCCTAGCACACACAAGTGTACGTGGTCAACCAAGTAATGTAGTGACTTTAAAAGAATTGGGATATCAAACCCAAAGGACTTATCGATTAACTTTCAGTTATTATCAAAAGATCACTATGCAATGCGTATTATTCAAGAAAAAGTGATTGTTAATTCTTGCAACTAAAATATTAAAGTTAACTGAACTAAGATCAAATGATTGCTAGGTGATTATCAAATTAAGAAAGATTCCCGGACTCAAAATCATTTCAACACATGCTTTAGTCTCAATTCCTATGATTAATCCTGGATTTTCTAATTACTGATTCATAGGGTTTAATTTACCAAGCAGGATTGTACGCCTCTACCTCCCATTCTCATTGACAGTCTAACTACATCATTGAGCGGGGATATTCATGATAACTAAGAAACCATTAAAGCTATCTTCCTGTATTTGAACCAAGTAAGGTGGATGGGTAGGTGTCATAAGTCTCCCATACATGAATCATCCTAGTCTCCTAGAAAAAACAAGCTCTTTATACCCTGTGTTCAATCCACTCTAACATCTCCCGAATCCAGAGTAGACAACAAATGTATTTCACAGCTGGTCAGACTATGAATTATAGATTAAAGGAATATACGAGTAATTATGCAAAAACCTATTTATAAATAAAAAAAATCAAAGTCTAGAACATAGTCTATTACTATAATTTTATAATATGAGAAATTAGTCACTCATTGTCTGTCCCAAACACAATAATTATCTAAGAAACATTCAAAAATGGATTTGAAAGAGGAAAAGATAAAAGTGCTCCCTTAGGCCTTATATGACTATAATAAGTATATCATCATTTGTATTTGTGCAATTTCTTTGTTTAAAAACTAATAACATCACCGCGTTCTTATGCTTGTTTATCTTTTCCACAAAGTCCTGGTCCCATCCCTTTTTGTTACGTCCTCTTGATCCCAAGGCCAACTTCCCTTCATGAATATGGAAATTATTCGACTTCCATGAATTTGCCAAATGATATTTAATGGAAAGTTATAGATATGCGATTATCATGAGATGAATTTCCATGAACAGGATCGAATTTTATTTATTATTATTTTTTTTAGTTATTGTATTATTTATTATTATTATTGTTTTTTTTCTTCATTACTTTCACATGATTGTTTCTTAGTTTTTATTCTTCTTTACACACTCTTTTACATGTTTTCTTAAGTCGGGAGTCTAATGAAATAGTAATTTCAAGCACACTATAATAAACATTTCTCATGTTACTTCATCGATGATATCTCATTTGACTTTTTTTATTAAGAAGGTAAGGTTTAAAGTTGGATGCTCTGCTATACTATATGTAACACCTTTCATGTGTTTTGGAATGCTCGATAAGTGTATTTCTTGAATATCTCAAAATCCGTGCATGATTTCGAATATCTGACTTCATATTCTTGTTCAGGGGAAAAATTGTGTGGAAAAAGGGTAGCCCTACGTAGCAAAAAATGATTTTCGCTACGAGGATCAATTCCAGTGTGCATCCGTGCCCCAGGGGCGACGCAGCCTTGGTGCGGATTAGCACAAATTGGCCCTGTGCGTTTGGTCCGCGTCGCGCCTAGGGCATGGATCAGTGTATTTTTTTCTATTTTTTAACTTCGTCTTAAATGTGAAAACCTCTATAATTAGCCATTTTTAACTTCAAACTCTCAAGAAACCCTCTCAAAACCTCTCGAGAACCCCCAACTCATACTCCATTCAACCTCAAGAATCCTAAGAACAAGCTTAGGATTTCAAGGATCCAAGTCAAGGCTCAAGTCTTTCACAACTTTTGCTTCAAGAATTCCAAACTTTAGGTATGCGGGTCTTCATCTATGGGTCCTTTCATCTATGGAGCTCAACCTTCACTTTTGATGAAAATTTCATGATTTCAAGTTGTATTCTTCATAGATATCTTCTATTATGCTTTATGAACATGAGTTATGATTGATTTTATCAAATACTGAGTTATTATGTATGAATTGCTATTGAAAGCTTATTCCATGAGTTGACTTGAAACTATTGAAACTATGCATGATATGAACTATGGAAATTATGCCACATTGTGAACTTTTGATGAATTTCATGACACCCAAAAATAAGGGTTTTACTACTATGTTGGTGGGTTGAATTTCATGACCATAAATGTTTTAATCTCACTCTTTCATGTTTTATACTATCTAATTGCATGATTTTGAGCATGTGTCCATGTATGCACCATGCTTGACTAAACTACATGACAAAGATTCTTAAGTTGATGATGAATTATTGCATGATTTGCAAAGTGTTTTGATGATAATTATGGGCTCCCAAGAATGTATTAAACTCATGAAAGGTTCTCATGGTTTACAAGTGACAAGTTGAGCCTTATTTGATAATTCCACCCTCTTTTGAGCAAATTATGTCTAGTTGAGGGGTCTTTACCCTCATGTTCAAGCTAGGCTCATTAATAGGAGTCAAGCATGTTACAATCTCTAACCTTATGTGAAATGTAATATCTACAAGAAGGGGTCAAGTTAATGTATTATTTTCTACCCTCTAGTATAAGGTATATGCCCATGTAGGGTTCAAGTATGTGAATGAGCTACTCATGCCATGTTATCGTGTCTTTTACAAGTTATTCATGTTATGATTAAACCTATGATTATTTCAAGTATTCCGTAGGATTAGACTTAGCATCGATTGAGGCTTAAGGTGGAGGCTTGACTCAAGGGGTCTTTATATAAAGTCTTAGTCTTCAAATAATGTGCCACCATAGGATTATATTAATTCCCTAAAAGGGCTTACTAGTGGATCCATCTAGGTTAAGTTACCCACAAAGTGGGGTCAAGTATGGTTTACCTTGGCAAGTAGATCACACCTTCTCCGATGGGGTGTCATGCATCGGGATTCCAAGTAGTAGCTCGCTTGGTCTTATATGTCGGTTAAGGTCTCCTCCCACATATGTATGTTATATTATGCAAGTTGAATGTTTACATGCATGTTTTAATACAAGCATTGATCATACATGTCATATTGAGTTTATATCCGTTAATATGATTATGCATCTTGATTACTATGACTTATGTCTTTGTTGTCTTGCACCCCGCATATTTAATACATTTCAAGTACTAACGCATACTCTATGTCTACATAATATCACCATGTAGGGACCGGAGCTCCTATTGATCATACTCCTCCACGTGGCTAGTTGGTTTGCTTGAAGAAGCTTTTGGTGAGTCCTCAACTCCGAGGACAATATCTACTTTTCATTCATGCAAGTTAAGATTTGTTTAATACTTTTGGATACTTATCATTTGAGAGTGAGCCTGGAAAGTGTCTTGGCCCCCACTCCATTCTATGTAGAGTGTCGTTGGATATTATGGTTGTCTATGTTTAAGCTTGACTCTTCTTATGATTATGTTGGCATGAGAGACTTTCCTTAGTTCTGCTTCCCTTTCTATTATTGTCACATTGAATCTTGCTTATATTGCTTTCGCAATCAAGGATATATATATGATATGCTAGAGGCTTGTTTAGGGTCCATCCGGGTTCCTCATTTGCCTTGTCAATCTAGGCCCTAGGTTTGAATCGTAACACTATACTTGTGATAGGACGCTAGCACTTGACTAATATAATAGAAAGTAAAGGATTCTATTATGATCATGTCTTTACAAGGTAGAGACAGGACTGAACATGCACACCGCTCCTCTAGGCTCCACTTTCTCTTATTAAAAATACCCCATCAACATGCTTGCTTGGCTGCAAGGGTATTTTGGTCTTTCCCTCCTATTAATTACACCTGCTCTGTTTACTTAATTACACCTGTTCTTTGCTACAGCTTTCAAAAGTTTTGTTCTTCACCAAGACACCTCAACATACATCTCATGATCTCAATATGTTGCCCGCTTCTTCTTCTTTGAAGAGCTGCATTTCGCAAGTTTACTCTTCCAACCAAAAAATCATACTCTTCAAATCAAAGCTATAGTTTCAGGTAACTTTTAATTTAGAAACTTAATTTTGTGTTTTGAATTTTCCAGCTACGTCTGTTTCCTTCATCTTGTGTTGCTTAGAATTCAACTATGTTTGTTTCATTTGGTGTGCTAATTTAACTTTTCCTCTTGCATGCACTGACTGGGTGTGCTAATTTGCTTAATTTTCTACTATTTCGAATAAATTCTTGTCTTTTCCACAATTTCATCTGCTGTTTTTGGTGGTTTGGAAGCATTCCAAACCATAAAAAATCTATCCGTGCGTTCAACTGCAGGATCTTTTGGGCATTGCATGTAGGGTGTTTGATAAAGTCCCTGTTTGCTTGCATGTACAGTGTTTGATAAAAGTTGCCATGGTTTTTGCTATTTTTTTGGCATTGTATGTGAGGGATTTGACCATATTCATGTGAGTAGATAAAGATTCAGAAGAGAAATTAAAAAGCCACAAAACAGAGAACCTGCTGACTTGGATGCTGACTTTAATTCAACAACAGGGATTATGGTGCTGTTTTCTTTCTTTGGTTATGGGGAAGTCCCCTATTCTTGGCATTGCATGTGAGGTATTTGACCATATTCATGTGAGTATATAAAGATTAAGAAGAGAAATTACAAAGTCACAAAACAGAGAACCCGCTGACTTGGATGCTGATTTTAATTCAACGACAGGGATTATGGTACTGCTTTTTTCTTTCTTTGGTTATGGGGAGGTCCCCTATTTCGGACAATTCTATTGGAAATATAATAGACAAGATGAGCTGATAGCTATAGTTGGTTTTTCTTTTGACTGGCAGCTATAATTGTTTATTCAATCTTCATTTCCCTTTCATTTGATTTAGAAATAACAAATAAGCAGCGACTCAGGCGCTATAGTTGTTTAATACTTTCAAAGCACGAGCAGAATGTCTGCTTCAAACTTCAATGGGCGAGTAAGAGAGACTATAATGTAGAGAAGCCCCAAAATTTGGATGAAGGAAATAGAAAAGGACGGAAGGAAGGATTTGAGACATAAAACCAATCACCCGCACTCATGGTCTTCAAAACGTATCTTAGGCACTGAAAAATGTATTACAGAAGAGCAAATGATTATGCCTTACTCGGAACAAATGAATTTGAGGATTTTTGGTAGAGACTGAAGATTTGTGAACTTAGAAAGAAAGCTTGATTATAGCTTAGTGTAGATTTCAAGAAATACACCCAATCAGCGTAATACACTGGTACAAGTGTAACTTAAGCATACAAAGTAATGTTCAAGGTCTGAGAATGTTTGCTTTGATTGACAAAGTAATGTTCAAAATCTGAGAATGTTTGCTTTAATTGAACATATGGCAAAACTACCAAAATACACTGAACAAGTGACATCAACTAAAATAGAAGATTCCTGAAGAGTATGTGGAGGCAGACAGTTTTGTTGACACAAGTTCACTTCTTAATCAATGACACTTTCATCTAAAAGTAATTCTTGCTGCAGTACTTATTTATAGAAAGTAAAGCGTACTACATCCCACCAACACCAATCCTAGCAACTCTGTCCATACTTGGACACACTACATTGATCATGTTGGAGAGAAAAAACAGATATGATGAAGATAGAAAAAACACAGCTTTCAGATGTGAAGTTCATACTTTATTAGAA
>JAOTQJ010000091.1:6949464-6965249 GCA_025642045.1 Solanum sejunctum | reverse complement strand
CTAAGAAATTGACTTTAACATCTATGCTCAATTAGGAATCCTCAATTAAAATCATATATCATATGAAGGATAACTCGGTCTTAGATTAAAAAAAATATGAGGTGTTATAAGGAAACTAGGATGATTCGTGTATGGGACACTTGTGGTACCTATTCGTACACCTTGCTTGGTTCAAATATAGGAAGATAATTTTAATGCTTTTTCATTGATCATGCTTATCCCCGCTCAATAACGTAGTTAGGCTGTCAATGAGAATAAGCCGGTAGAGATGTGCAACCATATTTGATAAATTAAACCCTGTGAATTAGTAATTAGAAAACTTATGAATGTAGGAATTGAGGCTAGAGCATATGTCGAAACAATCACAGTCTTAGAATCTCGCTTAAATTGATAACTTTTCAGCAAATAGTAGTTTAAATTTTAGAACTTTTAGTAGAAATAATAAACAATCATCTTTACTTGAATAACATGCATTTTATAGTCATCTTTTTCTAATAATTAAAAGCTAGTTGAAGTCCTTTGGATTTGATATTCGAGCTCTTTTAGAGTCACTCTATCACTCTGTTGACTACATACACTTGTGTGTGCAAGGGAAGCAACATGGTCTTCTCCCACAAAGTTTATGATATGATTTTTTGTTCCATCACATGTGTTTCATATGATGCATTGATTTTACTTTATGTTGAGCCTTATCTCTTGATCATATTGATGCATGTTTGAATGCTAATATTACAATTTCACGTATGGAGACTTCCAAATTTTATGAATGATGACATTACAGTTTCATGTTTGCATTGCGTCTCACATAACTTAGTACATTCCAATGTACTAATGCATATTTTGCCTACATGATGTTACTATGTAGGGAGTGGCATTCCACTTTCTCCACCAGCTCGTGGCTAGCTTTTGATGACCGAGACTAGTAGCATTGGTAAGCCCTTAATTCGAAAACTTCACCCATTTTTCTTCACGCCTTGTATTTTGAGACACTTACGTATTTATCCTTGTTGATTGGAGACTTTTACTTTCTATCTTGTTTTAATGTCTTTTGAATTTGAGGGGAACCATGACTATGCTTTGGTCCCCACTAAGTTGTATATAGATTGGTATGTTTGGACAATGAACTTTTGATGGGATGTATCTTGATTTTTAAACTTAAATGTTTCCCTTAGTCTCATTCCTAATTTCAATTCCGCACTAAGTTATTTAAATTACTTATGAATGCTTGATGTATGCTAAGATGGCTTGGGAGAGGTAACTTCTATTCCTTATTGCCACGTTATGACTAGGTTATAGGCTCAAGTCATAACAAATTTTGTATCAGAGCATGAGGTTTGAAATATTCCTCGAGTGTCCAACATACCGCGTTGAGTAGAGTCTCGTTCACAGTTGTGAAGCACGCCACAAATATAAATAAAATGCTATGTAGCATTTAGGAAACTTTTCCGTCTTTATGAATCATGTCATGCCCTTAGTATTGTCTAAGATTTTTACTTATCTAATGATGTTCTCTTTTTCCATTTCTATATCATACCGCCAAGGATATCTCCCATACCTAGGGAGGTGAATGAACACCAAGCCCTTCCTCCATTCCCTAGAGAGGTGAGCCAAGATCAATCCCCTCCCATATGACAAAAAGAAGGAGTTACTCATGTGAAGTCCTAAGCCATTTTTGCAATGTTGGCTCAAGTCTTGGCCAACCAAGCTAATCGAGAGGTTGCACTTCCCCCCGCCCCCCAAGAACCTTCATTGGTGACAAGAGTCTAGGACATTATGAGGATGAACCTGCCAAATACCATGGTTCCAAAGTTTTGATAAAAACTTTGTGGAATTCATCGATGAGTCATATAAAATTATCATCGTGATGGAGGAGTCGTCGGAAGAGAAGGCCGAGCTAGAGGTCTACCAACTTAAAAGTATGGAAAAAGTTTGGTATGCCTAATGGATTGATGAAAGGTTCAATGGAGCAAGACAAGTAGAGTGGGAAGAGTTCAAATAAGCATTCTTGGATAGGTTATTCCCGATTGAGCTAAGGGAAGCAAGGTGCAAGAGTTTAAAAACTTGAAGCAAGGGCATATGAGCATGAGGGAATACTCCTTCAAATTTATAAAGCTTTCCAAGTATACATCATTCATGGTGTCGGACTCGAGGGCTAGAATGAGAATATTTATCTTTGGGGTGTCAAATTTAGTGTCCAAGGAGTGCAAGACCGCAATGCTCCTAAAAGAGATGGTCATTTCCCTCTTGATGACATATGCAGAGCAAATTGAAGAAGAAAAATTGAGAAAGAGCGTTAGGGAATACAAGAGGGCTAGAACGGATAGTGGTGAATTCTCTTACTAAAAGAGTGGTGGCCATGAAAATTTTTAAGGTAGCCAAAAACAAGTGAACCAAGGGCCAACCAACACTCCTCCTCCTCGATTCAACAAGGATAAAAGGGGCTAATTCCAAGCCACAAACTTCTAATTACCCGAAGTGTAGAAGATCCCACAAAGGGGAGTGTCTAGCTGGCTCTAATGCATGTTATAAATGTAGCAAGCCTAGTCATCATGCCAAGAATTGTAGGAGCGGTGGTGCTAGACCTTAAGGCCAAGGTGGATAAGCTCAAGGTGCTCCAAGATCCATTAGGTTCTACATTTTGCATGCCCGCCAAGAGGTGGAAGAGACTCCGGACATTGTCACTGGTTTGTTAAAATTTTATGATTTTAATACATACATATTATTAGATTTGGAAGCCAATCTAACCTTTGTAACTCCATTTCTTGCAAATAGATTTTACGTATGCCTTGAAGTTCTAAATGACCCTTTTGAAGTTTGTACTCTTGCAGGAGAGTCTATAGTAGCACAAAGCGTCTATAGGGGTTTCCTGTGTTCATCTAGCATAAAGTCATTCCTTGTGACTTGATAGAGCTTTCTATGGTCTATATTGATGTAATACTTGGGATGGATTGGTTGCATACTTTCTATTCTTCTACGGATTGTCAAACTTGTAGGATTAAATTTCAATTGCCAAATAAGTCCATTCTTAAGTGAAAGGATAGTCGTTATTCATATAGAAGTCAGTTTGTCTCTTATATTAAAGTACGAAAAATGATCTCTAAGGGGTGCATATATCAGCTAGTGAGGATTAGAGATGTCATTTTCGAAGCTCCCTCTCTTGAGTTGGTCCTTATTGTAAATAAGTTTTTCGATGTCTTTCTGGAACAGTTACCCAGTATTCTTCCCAAAAGAAAAATAGATCTTGAGATAGAATTTTTGCCTGATACTCAACCTATCTTCATTCCTCCCTATAAAATGGCCCCGGTGGATTTAAAGGAACTAAAAGAGAAGTTGAAGGACCTATTAGAGAAGGCTTTCATTAGGCCAAGTAGGTCTCTATGGAGTGCCCTAGTGTTGTTTGTGTGAAAGAAAGATGAGTCACTCCGAATGTACATAGACTACTGATAACTTAACAAGGTTACCATCAAGAAAAAGTATCCACTTTCAAGTATTTGTTATACCCCATTTTAACCCGCGGTCAAACGGTATACAATATATTGGCGATTCCTAAATAATTAAAGTATTCGCCACCTAATTATTTTTAAGGTAAAGTAGGATACTTATTTTGTCTAAAGTGAGGTTAATGTTAACTCCATTCTAAGGTCTACTAACCTATGTGATTCTAGGTAAGAGTTCTAATTATCCTAAAAGGAAGGGGTTAGACATCTTTTAGGATCTATTAAAAACAGTTGATTAATCAAACTTAGGTTAATAAAATTAAGACTAATTTGAGTGCTAAAAAGTATTAAATAGTCAAGAAAAACAAGTTAGAAAATATTTTTTTTATCTTGAAATTGACAATATGCTTAAAACTTTTTTTATTTAAAAAAATGATACTTTGTGTTTGAAATGAAATCACTTCCATTTTTTATTTGAAAAAATAATAAAACAACATTTTTGTATGAGAAAATAGTGCGCACAAATAAAATATTTTTTGTATACGAAAATAATGCACATGCTTTGAAAAATATTCTTTTTAAATATCTTGGCCTTAAAAATAAATATTAATTTATTTTTTAGAAGTATAACAAAAAGTTAATTAGCGGGAATGATTTATTTCTAACTAGACATGTCCAAACCCAAAAATCTATATTACTGTTAGTAATATGGGTCAAGAGTGATAACATGTTTAAGTAGCACAAGCAAGTTTATGTTGTAAAGAAAAATGAATAGGCAAATAAATAATGAAAAATATGAGTAGTCATGGATGACTCCAAGCAATGTTCCTTTGTTTGGCTTGCTATTTGAGATAGTTTAACATGTTGACTCCATGTGCGGGTATGATGGTGTCGAGTCATGAGACTCCAATTTTTGAAAGATTTGAATTGAGACTCCATTTGCTCCCACGGTGCTCATGCAAATAAAGAGAGAGTAAGGATTAGTAAGATGATTTAACTTCTCATGATGTTGAATAAAGTAAATATAGAGTCAAGTAAAATTTCAAGCTAACAAACTATAACTATTAGCATGCACAAGAGCGATGGAAAAACAGTTAGTAATTTAAAGAGGAGATTGGGCCTTTAGCCAGTGCATTATACTCCTTAAGAACAAGATACATACAAACAGTGATAAGAAAATAGAACAAAAAATGGATTGAGGAATACTATAGCGAGATAAATAGAAGGAAACTAGTCTTTAAATACTAAAAGTGTCAGGCAAAGAGTTTAAGACAAGAAATAGCATACTACTCTTTAAACTAAAAGACATGTTACATAGCTACCAAATGAAATCAAATAAATGACCATGCTAACAAATAGGCAGATTCAATTCCTGCTTGCTAATGTGAAGAAAAATGCTAATAAGCTTTAAGAGAGTAAACTGGACAAATATGCGACAAAGACATCCAAATAATATGGTCAAAAATCTGGAAAAAAATAGAGACTAAAGCCTAAGAAAGGGACATTGAAGCAAGAAGCCCAAATGATATCACAAAGGAGTGTGTAAATAAGAGTGAAAGTTGAACTCAAGTTCAAGAATCAATAACTTGAAGCTGATTAGAATCTTTTCTTCCAAAATAAATTCAAAATACACAAACTAGACCTAATGTAACTCGAATATGATGATCGAGACAACATCTAGACCAAACCAGGATACAAATTTGTATTGATACAAAATTTAAGAAAATATGGAATCAAAACAAGTAATTTGAAGAATACATGTAAACCAACAGTGTCTTACCTAGTTAGAAATTCTGACCAAAATCTAATCACGGATTAAAACAGAAAACATGAACAGACAACATAACAATTCCAATCAAGGTAACATAATCACATACAAGTCGATTTCGAAGTGACATTAAGATTTCATTCCACGATGCAATTTCCTATATCCAATAGAATAAAAAAAAGAATAAGGTTAAGTTTATCACCTTTTTTAGAGCAGGAACTGGAACGACGACCTAGGAAGGATTTCTCACCACAGCTAATAGAACCTCATATATGCTTTCTTGGTTTCAAAACCAATAATATTTTGGCTTCAAAATTGTATGACTTGCCGAAAATTAGTTTAAGTATCAAAATAGAAACTTTAGTGTTCTGAGAGTAAGCCGCTGCCCCCAAAATAGTGAAGAACGAGAGATATAAATAGCCCCAAAATTAGAGCAAATAATAGGGTGAAAATAGGGTCAAAACAAAAATTTATTGGATTCAGAATTCAAATTTTTCTTTCCCATATCTAGAAGATAATGAGTTTGTATATTCAATCTGTTAGCAAATCTAACGGACTGAGGGATTCAGCCATTGATTTCAAGAGAGTATACGCAATTAAGACACGTAGAGAGGAATTTGTGGAAAGTTTGTGGGGTTGAACATTGGAGTGTCCTTGGAGCCGTTGGAAAAATCTTAAAAAATAGAAATGATCTGTGATTTTCTTTCTTGTTCCAGAAAGAATTAGGAGAGAGGAGTAGGAATAGGAAGAGAAATGGAAAAAGGAAGGACATGTGGGTCCCACGTGAAGGAAGTCAAAAAGAAACCTGTGTGTTCCAGTGATATTATGTTATTGGCTTTCATTGTGTTTGATCATTTTTGGGAAAAAAAAGAACGTGGGGACAAAGGGAAAAACAAATAAAATGTGGACATGTATATTTCTTTTGCTAGATTGGATAAGTTAAAGGGGAAGTGGGTCATTTGATGTAATTTTGGGCCAAATTTTAGTTAAAAAAATTGATTAAATGACGTAAAATAAAAAGATAAAACATGGGTTAAATAGGTGGTGAATGAATTTAAAATTTGGCCGATAGAAATTTCAAGAAGTAGCCAAAATAGAGTTACACTAATTAATTTGACTATAAGAATTATTCTAGTTCATTGAAAAATCCAAGAAGCTCAATAATTAATTTATATTGTGAAAGGTCAAAATTGGATGTCAACAGTATTGATGACTTATTTGATCAATTATAAGGATCTAAAATCTTTTTCAAGATTTACTTGTGGTCCAGTTACCACAAACTAAGGGTGAGGGAGAGTGATGTCCCCGAAATGGCTTTCCAAGCAAGGTATGAGCATTTTGAATTTGTGGTAATGCCCTTCAAACTGCACCATTAATCTTTATTGACGTTATGAATAGGGTATTCAATCCCTACATTGACATATTCTTTGTATTATTTATTGATGACATCTTGATCTACTCTCGAAGTGTAAAGGAGCATATTGAGCATTTGAGGTGGTGTTGCAAACCTTGAGAGAAGGAAGATTATTTGATAAGTTTAACAAGTGTGAGTTTTGGTTGAAGGTAGTTTCTTTCCTTGGGAATGTGGTTGCCAACTGATGGTGTCAAGGTTGATTCTAAGAAGACGGAGGTCGTGAGAAATTGGCCTAGGCCATTGACTCCTTCGGACATTAAGAGTTTCCTGGACGTGGCCGGATACTATAGAAGGTTTGTTAAAGGTTTATCCTCCATCTTGAAACCTTTGACTTGGTTGACTTAAAATAAAGTAAAGTTCATATGGACGTATAAGTGTGAGAAGAGTTTTCAAATCTTGAAGGATCGATTGATTTCAACTCTAATTTTGACTTTTTCGGAGGGTACTGATGGTTTTGTTATTTATTATGATGCCTCAAGAATAGGTTTGAATTGTGTGTTTATGCAATATTATAAGGTGATTGTCTATGTTTCAAGGCAATTGAAGGTGCATGAGAAGAATCATTCGACATACGATCTTGAACTTGTGACCTTGGTGTTCGCATTAAAGATATGGCATCATTATTTGTATGGGGTTCGTGTTGATGTCTTCACTAATCATAAGAACTTCCAACATGTGTTCATTCAAACGGATCTCAACCAAAGACAAAGGATATGGTTAGAACTTCTCAAAGATTATGACATGAGGTAAAGTATCACCCAGGTAAGGCTAATATGGTAGCCGATACACTTAGTAGGGTGTCCATGGATAGTGTGTCATATTTGAAGGTTATGAAAAGGAGGATTGGTGAGAGAAGTCCATAGGTCGACTAGATTGCGGTGAATTGAGTAATGTTGGCAATTGTAGTATGATGGTATAAAATGGTGTCGAGTTTTCATTGGTTGAGGATGTCAATTCCAAGCAAGTGGTTGATTGAAGTATTTGGTGAAGGAAGGAAAGATAGAGGTATTCTCACAAGGAGGATATAGGATAATTTGTTTCCAAGTAGGTTTTGCGTGTCGAATGTTGATGGATTGAGAAGCTTGATATTGCAAAAAACTCACAATTCATCATATTTTATTCATCCCAGTTCCACTAAAATGTATAGAGACTTAAGAAAAGTTATTGGTGGAATAGAATGAAGAAGCATATTGCAAAGTTCACATCTGCATGCTCCAATTGCCAACAAGTTAGGGTTAACCACCAAAGACCGGGTGGCCTAGCTCAAGACATTGAAATCTCCACTTGGAAGTGGGAAGAGATCAATATGAAATTTGTAGTTGGTTTTCCCAAGGCCAAAAAATATTTTGACTCCATATGGATGATAATGGATAAGATGATGAAGTCACCTCATTTCCTACGGATCAAGGCAACTTTTAGTGCGTAGGACTATGCTAGATCATATATCTGGGAGTTAGTGAGGTTGTATGGAAATCCATTGTCGATTATATCATATTGTGGAGCTCAATGTCTCACTTTTACAAGTCATTTCAAAAGGGCCTTGGTACTAAGGTGAAGTTGAGTACCACCTTTCATTCTCAAATCAATACTCAAGCCAAAAGAACAATTCAAACACTAGGGGATATATTGAGGGTTGGTGTATTGGAATTTAAAGGAAGTTGGGATGATTATCTACTTTTCATTGAGTTTGCTTATAATAATAGCTTTCATTCAACCATTGAATGCCACCATTTAAGTCTATATATGGTAGACGATACATATCACCAGTTGGATGGTTTGAAGTAGGCGAAATGGCCTTGTTAGGGTTGGACTTGGCCATGGATGCTATGGGAAAATTAAGTGTCATAAGGAAGAAGTTGAAAATATCTCAAAGTTAACAAAAGTCCTACTGCAACGGTAGAAGATGAGAAGTTGAGTTCAATGTCAATGATTAGGTCTACTTGAAGGTGTCTCTTATAAAGGGTCTAGTTCAGTTTGATAAGAAAAGGAAATCGAGCCCTAGTTATGTAGGGCTTTGCAAGATTGTGAGAAGAATTAGCAAGGTGGCTTATAAGTTGGAATTGCCAATGGAGTTGAACATGATTCATCAGTGTTCCATACATCTATAATGAGGAAATTCATGGGTGATCCAAACTCTATAGTCCCATTAGAAGATGTGAGCATGGAAGAAAATTTGACTTATGAAGAGACTCCGATTGAGATTCTAGACCGACAAGTAAAGAGATCGAGAAACAAAGAGGTTGCATCTGTTAAAGTATTATGGAGAAATTAACTAGTTGAAGGAACAACATGGAAAACGGATATGATAAAGTGTTATCCCTACCTTTTCCACTCTACTCAAGCCTAAGGTATTAAGCTTTCCTTGCCTAAGACCTCAAATTTCTTGCATTTCAATTTCTCATGTTGTTTGTGCACATTTACATGTTTGTGGACTAATTTGAACCATATTTTGAAATATGAGTTTTGAAAATTTCATGAAAGGATATTTTGATTTCATTTTGCATTCATGGTAGATTGTTAGCTGTCTAGTTAAATCCTTAGAGCCTACATTTAGTATATTCGGGGATGAAGTTCCCAAGGAGAGATGTTGTAAGGACCTACAAGGTAGAAGATTGGAAATACAAAAAAGGTGGAATTAGAAAAGTTGCAGGTCAACAGCATGAGACTTATTTATGTCTCATGGTTCAAACTACGGATCATAAACAAAGCTCATGGATGGGGTTAGAAAGGATGAAAAATTCACCAAGTTTTGAGTCCATCCACGAAGGTACATAGTCTATAATAGAACTATGTAATATATTTTGGTCCCGTGGTTAGGCCTTGAGATTTGAAAATTTATTAACTATGAAAGTAAACCACAAAGGGTCTCTATGACCCATAGATCGATCTATGAGTCATAGATAGAACTTTCAAAGACCAGTTTCAAAGATTAGAAAAGGAGAACAGGACTAAACCAAAGCATGATTCCTAATTTGGTTTACAGCCCAAAACTGGGATCATGAACCATGTTCCGATAATTTTAATGAAGGATAGTTTTGCCTATTCTTTATACCCTAGACTCAAAACAATGTTGTTTTGGAACTTTTTTGCCTCTCATATAAGACCTTAACCCTTATAAACCCTCCCATTCACTTCATCTCAAACTCTCTCAAATTTTCTCTAAGGCAAGAATACTCTTAAGACTAGGGCAAGTTTAGGGTTTGCTTCCAAGGATTTTCTTATTCAACTTCTTTAGGTCTTTCCTTAAGGACATTACAAGGTATGTGAGTTTAATTTGTGGGTACCTTCCACCCACAAAGTTCCCTTATAAATTATTTTATCTTTTCTTTAAGTTCTTGAAAATATTGAGTTACATGACCATAATTTTAATGATGTTTTCATGATACATTTACATGTATTTTGATCTGTGATGATACACCATGGGATTTTATGATTTTCAAGTAGATAACAATTATTTCCCTACTTAGGCTTTATCAATGATGTGTGGTTTGTTTAACCTTAGTTTTAACGTTACATATTTTATCATATTCATGCATTATCTCTTCAAATCATGTGATTTCAAGTCAATGTATAGGACCACTAAGTTTATGATGAATTTGCATGATATGATGTTAAGGATAAGGGCTATGAATTAAGATTTAAAGTTATGAATGATGTTAAAAATGTAAGCACGTCGCAATTGCCCTTAGAAGATATTTAAGATGGACCCCAATGTAAAAGGCAAATTCTCACTTAGGTCGCTTTCGAGTTTTGAGCTACTCCTATTAAAATATTACTTATGATTCTAAGTCACATTACATGACCATGTTTATGATTAAAAGTATTTGATAGGATTAACTTAGCACCGAATAAGACATTAAGGTGAGGTACATTAAGGGAATCCTAGTTGCAACCGCTGCCCATTAACTATGTGCCACCATAATAACCCTTGTAGTCTAGGCTAGTGGATCGACATAAGCCATATATGTTAAAGAAAGTTAACGGAGTTCCACCCGGCAAGTGATCTCCCTTTGCTAACGTATGAGATTATGTTGGATTCTATATAGTAGCTCACATAGTCTTATATGTCAGTTACAATCTTCTCCCACAAAGTTTATGATATGATATTTACATTCCATCACATGTGTTTTATGTGATGTCTTGATTTTATTTCATATAAAGCCTTATCTCTTGATCACGCTTATGCATGTTGAATCATGGCATTACTATTCCATGTATGGAGACTTCTAAATTTTATGAATGATGATATTACAGTTTTATGTTTGTATTGCATCTCACATAATTAGTATATTTCAACATACTAATGCATATTTTGCCTAAATAGTGTCATCATGTAGGGACTAGTATTCCACCTTCTCCAACGGCTCATGGCTAGCTTTTGACGACCAAGATTAGCAATATTGGTGTGACTTAGTTCAGCGACTTCACCCATTTTCCTTCATATCTTGTATTTTGAGACACTTATGCGTTTAGCCTTGTTGATTAGAAATTTTTACTTTTTATCTTATTTTCAATTCTTTTGTATTTGAGGGGAACCATGACTATGCTTTGGTGTCTTCTAAGTCATATATAGATTGGTATGTTTGGACAATGAAGCTTTGACGGGATGTATCTTAATTTTTGAACTTGAATGTTTCCCTTAGTCCCATTCTCCATTTCAATTATGCACTAAGTTGTTTAAATTATCTATGTATGCTTGATGTATGCTAAGATAACTTATGTGAGGTACCTTCGGATTTCTCATTCATTGTGTTATAACTAGGCTCTAGGCTTAGGTCATGACAATAGAATAATACAACAAAAGGGAAAATATAAGTAAGGTGTGAGATGAGCATCAAAAAGAAGAAAAAAAACAAGAGAAATGAGAAATAATCAATATCAAAAACATAACACCACTAAGAAAACAAAGAAAAAAATGAAAAAACAAGTCATGAGTAACAAGGTTATGTAGGATAAGTCCAAGTAATATAGTATCAAGGAGGACAAAAGTATTCACTATGTCCAAGTTTACCGTTGCTATCACCGAACCTACATTACAAGCCGATAAAGTCCTACAGTGATCTTAATTTAACTATTTAAAAGTCATGGTATAGAATCTAAGGAAAAGCCTATCGTATTGTATGCAGTGTTTGAATCTCTTTTGTGAGAGTGAGTGATTACTTAGTTCCAGGCATTAAAAGAAAAATCAAAGTGTGTAAAAAGGGACTTCTTTATTGTGAGGGAACCTAAGTAGCATTGTTAATTCTAGACTTTCTTGTGATTGTTGATTGTGTATGTGGCCTTGTCTGTTAAAATTATTCTGTCATTCATTGATTCACATGCATTTACTTGATAAATTATTGATTTATTCATTGATTTTTCTGAGGTGTTCTGTGTTGGTTGCGATGTGATAAATGTCATGTGATTGATGTACTATGACTATTATTATTGCTAATATTAGATTGAGTATGTCACTTGAGAACAAGCAATGATTTTAAGTTGAGGGTGTTAATGTGATGCCAACATACGATACTTTTGATACTTTAAACTTGAAATTTTTTGTGTTCTCAGGTGCATTTTAGTAGATTTGATGTGCGTTTGTATTATTTTTGCAGGAAACGGGATTTGGTATGATTTTAGAAAAGTGTTGTAGGTTTGTGCTATTTTTGGCTTTTTATGAACCCATTTGAGGGTTGTGATTTCATTCACGAGTCGTAGATAGTGTTCGTGGTGGAGGCATACAGTGCATTGGATAAATATGAAAAACTATGAGGACACTGTACGATTCGTGGTCCTGAATACGACCCATAAAATAGGGGTCATGGATGCAATATTAAAAATCAAGGACTACGAGATGAGATTACAAGTCGTATTCGAAAAGGCAAGTCATAGATTGTTGTTATAGATGGACACTTGGAACTTCACAAACCAGATTACAATTGAAGACCACGTGCCGTGGAACAATTTATGATTCATAATCCGACTCGTGGACACTGTCAAATTCAGTTATCCTAGTTCATTTTGGAGTAGATTTTCTATATCTATATATAGGGTTTTTGGTTTTTCTTGCAGATAGTTTTAGTTCCAGAACTCAAGGTAACATTGTTATATTTTAGTTTATAGTTTGTTCATAATTTTTTGACGTGTTCGACATGGAATTTCAAGTGAAGCTTTTGGGCTTTTATTCTTCTATTTCACGTTGTAAGTTTCTAATTATGCATATAAGGATTATTATTTATTATAATACAATGAATATGAGTAGCTTAACCCACAACTAGGGTTGTGGGAACCATAAATAATTGACAAAGTAAATTTGAACAATTAGTAATCCTCGGATAGTGTGCGCGCATGTATTATTTGTCTCTTTGTTTTAATTGTTGATGGAGGCCTATGTTAAAACTCATCTTATTCGTATTTGATGGGACCAAAGGGTAACAAATGAAAAGGGGGATAAACAACAAAGATTTGACGTGATTACACTCATCTAATTAGCCTGAACAAACCTAGAGATTGTGAAAATTAGGACCATGATAAGGGTTTGTAATGTATACACCCGTAGATGAATCAAGTCACGTGGTGTAATTCATCAATTTACCAGATTAAGGACTTAGGTTAACCTAACTTACTAGTTTTGCATGTTACACACTAAAAAATACTATTATAAGGTCATACTGTGTCATGAATTCATAGGGAATATGATACCCTAGTTGCATTCCTTCGTTGATTTCTCAACATGTACTTGCAAGCTGATTTTAGAATAGGTTTTATTTACTGTTTTATTTAATTATAAATCCCCTCCTAGAAGTAAGTCAGTTAGTAACTCGAATTCACATCAGTTGATCTAAGTCTGAACCCCTGTAGGATCGATCCTAACCTTGATTAGGTTCTATATTTAACAACCACTGTTTCTACTTTTAGCGGGAGATGTAGTTTAGGCGTTATCAGTCGCAATCACGGAGCCCCTTGGCCATTGACCTCTGCATCCGCAGGCCTGAGCATCATGATCATGGAGGTTTAATTATGTTTTAAATAGTAAATTAATAGGAATTAGTCCTTTTCCACCATTTTTGATATTTTCAAGCTCGGTTAGACGATTTTTCAAGGAATTTATGTGAGAAAAGTTTTGGATAAACTAGTTTTTTTACTTATATCTTTATTTTTTTATTAATTAAATTTTGATTTGAACATCAAATTTAGTGTTTCTAATTGAGAAAAATGAGAGTTTTTCATGACCTCAACTTCTTTAATAAAGATGATTGTAAGCTTGTTTTAACTCCATCTTTTAAATAATTTTCATAGATAGATTTTTAATTCCATGAGGAACCTTTTCATAAAAAAATTCACAAATTTTAAACCTTATTTTTTTGGTATTGAATTTTTAGATCATTTTATTCTTTTTTTCCCCTCAAATCTCATGATTTTGGTGTCTTTAGCTTTAAAATTTAATTGTGAATCATTATTTGACTAAATTGTGGTGCTTTGGAGTATATTCGGAAGGACAAAGTTTTGGCAATAGAGTGATCACGATTTTTAGCTAAGGCAAGTGAATTTTTAACCCGTAGTTAAGTGTGTGAAACATTATATTTGCTATTTGTATGATCGAGATATAATGAAAATTGATTTTGAATGAGTATTACATGAAATGGATTAATGAATGAGATGTAGTAATAATACGTCTATGTGAATTGACGTGCTAATATGAAATTCAGATATAGAAAATTGCATAAGTGTTGTGAATCATTCATTAATGAATATTGATGTGAATATTGAGCTATATAGCATAGTATCATCGATTTTATTTCTCATTCACTCATTCTTTGTATATATACCTATCTTTATTGGAACGTGGAATGTGATAAGAAAGAGATATTAATACTAGGAGCCGAAGTCTTTATTGGCTAGTACCTAGTGTTATTTGCCTAATTCTGTTTCAGTGGTCGAGGTCTCTTCCAATAAGTATAATTTGGCGGAGGTCTCTTTTAACGAGTGTGATATTGGTCAACATCACTTCTGGTGAATATATGATTTGATCAAGGTCTCTTTTGACGAGTGTGATTTTGATTGAGGTCTCTTTCATGGGGTTATTATTGTTGAGGTCTTTTTTGACAAATATATGATTTATGTGAGACCCCCATGGATTTCAGTCTGAGGTGACCAATGGATGTGTATCGTAGGATAGACATGCATCATGATTATTTGACATCCATCGTAGCATTTGCACTTCATTACATTCCATCTCATTTTACTCATAGCTTTAATGTGAATATTTGTATGACGTGTGATATGATAGTTAATTTTGTACTTGTAAATTGATGAAAACGATCTGTCTTTGACGTATACTTGTATTGTGGATGTGTATATTGTGTTTGTTGGTTTTCTTGTACGTAGAGTTGTAGTTTCAGAGGTATTTGGTTGGGATGGTAGGAACACTTGTGTTCTTCATTGATTTACTTAAGGCTTAGAATTCATATATTGAGTATCATATTGTTGGGTACTCACCCCTTACTGTTACACTTTTGTAGGTATTGAGCTCAGTATCTCTAATCTCTTTATCCCCTAGTTTGAACCGAGACTGAGACACTTTAGGAAGTAGCAGCTAGTCCTTTTCAGTAGACCCTTCATACTTCTATTTATTACTATTTTTGTTTTATTTGAAAATAAAAAATATTGAGATTTCTATAAATTTCTTTTGTATTTTATTGTAGTGGAGGCTTGTACATGCAACACAAATCTTGGGCGGGTTTTTAGACTGTGAATATCCTTCTTTTATTGTTGATCCTTTCATACTTAGGTTATATTTTCACTTTATCTTCTATATTATGTTGTTATATCTTATTTAGGCTAGCTTGTCTCTGTGTGTTAAAGGTGGACGCCATCACATCCAACTTCGAATCATAACAATTTAACATTCTTTTAATTTTTTTTTGGCTGATTTATAGATAGAAATTGACTAAACTTTTAATCATATGTGTGTAAACGTAAAAACAAAAGACAAAAAGAAAAAAACCAAAAAAGATGTAATTGTATAAAATTGTCTAATAGTGGGTGTTCGTTTGTCCAAAAAGTGTAAAGTGGGTACTAGTTAAGTAGGGTGCCCCATGAAATGTTTACAAGTTTGTGTTTGTTAATTGTTATCATCAATGTTTAGGCCTGATTGGCCATGATTTTAAATAACAAAAAATTTAAG
>JAOTQJ010000091.1:6934275-6949364 GCA_025642045.1 Solanum sejunctum | reverse complement strand
GCAAACTATTATATTCATATACCCCTTATATTTATATCTCTCTACTATTAAAATTCGTGCGCTGACCTCATGCTAATATTAGTGTTCACCTTATATGTTATACCAATAGGGTATCAATATACCAGCAAAGTATCATAAAAGATTAACTTCGGTCCTATATGATACCGATATGGTATCAATATACAAATATATTATCACAAAGAATATATTTTCTGCTTATTTAGAATTTAATAAATAAGTTTGTGATTTTAATAATTTTCTCTTAATTATTTTATTTATTAAAAAAAAGAGTTCAAAATTATATGATACCAATAGGATATCAATACAATAATGGAGTATCACAGAGAATTATATCTAATCCTATATGATTCCAATATGGTATCAATATACCGACGAAGTATCACAAGAATATATTTTCTACTAATTTAGAGTTTAAATAAATAATTTTGCGACTTTAATAATTTTCTCTTAATTGTTGTATTTCTTAAAGAAAAAATAGAGCCCAAAACTATATGATACCAATAGGGTATCAATATAACGATGGAGTATCACAGAAAATTAAGTTTCAGTCATAGATGATACCAATATGGTATCGATATAAGGACAGAGTATCACAAAGAATATATTTTCTATTAATTTATAGTTTAATATTTTTTTAATTATTATTTATTTTTTTTAAAAAAAGCATAATTCTATATGATACCAATAGGGTATCAATATACCGTCGAAATATCACAGAGGATTGAATTCATCCTATATGATAACGAAATGGTATATATAAACCGTCGGAGCATCATAGAAGATTGTTCAAAGCAGATATACTAATGTCATACTGACATCGTGATGGCATCATGATGACATCATGAGCAAAATAAAAAAGGAAAAAGTGAGGTAAGAGAATAAATAGTTTGGGTTATGAGTCCATTAAGGATAAATAATTTGGGTTGAGTTTAACTTGAATAAATTATTTCCAATTGAGTTTATTTTGTTTAGTTTTTCCTTTAAAAATACTCAAAGTTAAGTTTTACAGAATGGTGGTGAGATCGTCTTTGCTATATGGGTGGAGTATTGACCTATCAAAAACTCACATGTTCAAAAGATACAGGTCGCCAAGATGAGGATATTGGGATGGATATGTGAACATATCAAGAGTGATAAGATTAGGAATGAGACCATTCGGGAGAATTTAGAGGTGACCCCTGTAGCTAACAAGATGAGGGAAGCGAGAGTACGATGGTTTAGACATGTGTAGAGAAGAAGTACCGATGCTCCTATGAGAAGTGCGAGAGATTGGATTTAGGGGTTACTCGGAGGAATAGAGGTAGACCGAAGAAGTGTTTGGGAGAGGTGATCTGAAAAGATATGGCGAAACTTGATCTCACCGATGACATGACCTTAGATAGAAAGTAGTGGAGATAGCGAATTAGAGTAGCAAGATAATATGTTATAGGTTAGTAGGGTTAGATTGATGTCTGACCTTGGGGTATAGTAGAGTAGTAGGATTAGTCATGTCTTTATATTCTATGTTGTCATTATTCATCTTATATATGTTAATTTTATTATACATGTTATCATGCGTTTTTCGTTATTAGTCGTTCTTCCTTTTTCTTTTCTTTTCCTTTATCTTTTTTCTCCATATCTAGTTTATTCTGCTTATGGATTTTTTAGACGAGGGCTCCCAGGAAACAATCTCTCTATCTCTATGAGGTAGTGGTAAGGTTTGCGTACATTTTTCCCTCCCCAAATCCCACTTGTGAAATTCCATAGAATATATTATTGTTTTAGTTTTCCCTTTAAACAACTAGGTTGATTTAAAAATTTAAAATTCTAAAATTTTATTTGCACATGGAATTTGAATCTCAAAAATTGTACTTTTCTCATAAATTATAAGCATCAAAACTTCAATTTGTGAAAACTATTAAAACCCTTCAATAATTACAATTTTAGGAAAATGAGCGAATTATATCATAACAAGGTATCAAAACATTTTAAGTCAGCACAGTAACAAAACACATCTCCGTTCTCTTTTTATAAATAAATATTTGTGATTACATGTGATTATGAACTTTCAAATACATATAATTTTACAAAGATTCAATGAAAAGTCAACAATAGTATTAACTAAGTTTTCTCTGATATAATTCTCACATATGATATGGATGGCAAAATTTAAAAGTATGACTCATTTTTTTATAAAATATAAACTTATGGGTCAAATTTAAAAATTAAAATCATAAACTTGAAGATCCTACTTTCTAACAGGATTTGAGATTTGAAAATAAACTATCAAATTGAAGTTAAATTTTTATTCAAATCATAAGCAAACGCTGATTTCAATTTTTTTTTTTTAAAAAAAACAAATTTGAACTTTATGGCGTGACGAAACACCTACTTAAAATCAACAAGGTTTTATTATAATATGGTCTGATTTACTAATTTAAAATAAAAATTAAATGCAGAAGGGAAAGAGGAAATAGATAGACTCGCATAGTAAATCTAGTAAAGTCATAACACATAAAGGAAGGCAAAAAGAGGGGAGAAAAGATCAAGTAGTGTAGAATAATTTGTTTGTGAAAGAGTAGTTGTAAGGAAAAACATATACAATAAATACTCCCAACCTATGTTTTTACTATTACATCCTGGAATAACCTCTGTGATCTTCATATTGCTCCATGAATTCATCATTGAACTTTTTGAAACTTTCCATTATGGCTGGCATGTCTTCTTCAGCTGGCAAGATGGTTGTCCTTAAGTGGAACACCCTACATTGTTCACAAACTTACAGTTAATCCAACAGTGACCTATTTTAACGCGTTAAAAAGTACTTGAGGGAAGAGGGAGATGGAAATGAACAGTGTTTCTATAAGCGAGAAGACGCACACAATTTGAGAAAGTTAAAAATATCATATATCTACCAATTTAATATTCAAGACTTCAATTGTAATTGTCCACTATGCAATAATAGCAATATTAATCTAACTTAAAGTTGAGAATGGAAAAATCAACCATTTCTCATAAGGATCCCTTTGCGCTATATTATCTAAAGCGCATCGTTTTACCCATGCGCGATCCTTCACTTCATGTTGCTTTGTCACTCTATGTGACTTAGTTACTGTCAATAAGTGATGGCTTTTAATAACAGTGGAAATGCATAAAAGGGCATTTTGGCATTCAAAAGGTTTGTGAATGGAGGTAGCAATATGATAAACTCACCCTTCCTTTTGACCAAAACCCGAACCAGGGACGGTGGAGATGCCAGTCGCTTCCAACAGCCTCAGACAATAGAAAACATCAGGAGCTTTCCCAAGCTTATTTGCAGTCTCTATTGCTCTAGGAGGCAATCGTATTTGCGGGAAGGAATACATTGCACCTGAAAACATTTCCTCACAAAGTTAATGGGAGATTATTTGGCATTTCACTGAATGAAAAGCTCACTGGTGACTTGCCTTCTGTGAAATTACAAACAACGTTTCTGCAGCTGTTGAAACCATCAGTCATCATGTGTGCCCTCTTCCTTAACGACTCGAGGATACCCTTACTGCAATCAGAATAAACTAATATTCATCATTAAAGAACCACTGTGGGCTTATGATAACAAAACTATAAAAAAAAGAGAGAGAAATTAAGAGATTTATAAGTTAATTCAAATCCCTGATTACGGTAGGCACATATTGATATAAATCCAGAAAAGTTTCGAAAACAGTTATGGCAGGTTCTCGAACCAGTGATGTAGGTTAAGCTTTCTTAGAACTCACTAGCTCAAAGATAGAAGATACTCAATGACCACATAATTTCAAAGTCCATATCCAAAACCCCATCGAAATGAAAAAAGTTCTTTCTTTTTGTTGCACCACTTTCTCATTTCTTACAGAGTCACAAGAATTTCATGTGCTAGTGTCAGCAGTCATACCTCTCTCTAACATATTGGTCATATGAGATATCTCCAGGTTTAGGGGGGTTCACCATCAGCCCCATCTGTAAGATATAAAAGAACATGACATTACTAACTTAGTGGATTGGTATTGAAAAATGATGTTGCTTAATTTAAAGCGCGTAGTACTATCCTGGAAGAGATGAGTAAAAATCGACTTACAAATATCTGTCCAGGTACATTTGGACTGAGTGATATTGAAGCAACCTTGTATATTTCTTCAACAGCCTGGAACATCAAGTGCCAAAAACAACGGGTTTTTTGTCTTAGGTACATAAAAGTCCAGTACCAGAAAAACTGTGTTAGGTGCATAAAGGAACCAAGAAAAACTTGCGTTGTCAGATCATAATATGGCTGTAAGTAATGTTTCATAACATACACCATTGTGAGTAGATTTTTATTTAAAAAGGGGATAATTACGGTAGACGGTCATTCTGGCAAAGTAATCACCAAAGTAATAGTCGTTCGTTGTATAGTCATGTATAATCATAGTCAATATATATTCCATGTATAGTAAAACTATATTCAGTTTTTTAGTGTATAATAATGTATATTCAGTATATAGTTCATTTAGTCAATGTATACTTTCTATGACTTTTGGCAAATTATATTGTATAGTCACTGTAAAAGCTAGATCAAGAAGTGAAGATTGTGCAAGACCCTATGGAGTCCAAGCTCCCATCCCTCAACTGATGTGGGACTCAACAGCCTCCCCCCTTCCCCCGCACACCGAGGACTGGACATCTGGAGCATGCACAAAATAAGATGGGGCCCAACATGGTGTAAACAATGAACTGTGGAGAGCCTGCCCCTGATACCATGATAAAGGAATGAACCATAGGCCTAACTCAAGAAAAGCTAGCTCACAGAGTGAGGATTGGCCAAGACCACCTAATAAGAAGTCCAATCTCCCTTCAAAATAAACGATGAGGGACCCCACAATTTCTTTTAAAAAAAACTAAACTAAACTACACGATTGTGAATAGTATCAAATGGTCCTTATATGATCCAACCTAGATCTTTTCAAATTATTCCAATCAAATGATGAAACACTTCTTATAATAAATTATAAGTTATGGCGACTTGAATCATCTCTATCAACTCTGCCTCATTCGGGCCATTTTGGTTGTAGTACTGGTAATTTCTATTTCAAAGCATTGGGGTTGGCTAGAGCCAGGAAAACTCTAATTATCAAACTTAACAGTGGCATACAAGTCTTTAATTAGAGTTGAAAGATCCTGCCAAACACTGAACCTAACATAAGTGAAACGACAACAACTAAAGTTTTAATTCCAACTAGTTAGTATCTCAACAACAACAACAACATACCCAGTATAATCCCACAAGTGGGGTCTGGGGAGGGTAGAATGTACGTAGACCTTACCACTACTATAGAAGTAAAGAGGTTGTTTCCTGGAAACCCTCGTCTCAAAATCCGTAAGTAAGAACGAACTAGATATAACAAAAGGAGGGAAGGGAACAGAAAAATAGTGACTAATAATGACAGTATGTAAATAAGGTAAACTAACACATAAAATAATAGGTAATGCGAATACATGGCAAAAAAACACCTAACCCTACCATTAGCCTGCTACTCTAATTCGCGACCTCCACATGGATAACTGTTCCCTTTCTTTTCTTTTTTTAGCCGATGTTCTTAGCCAATCCACATTGGAAATTGGAAAATGTGTCTTTTAAGACTTCCCCCAAATGTGAAATGAGTCATTTATAAGCACTACAACAAAAAGACTACTATGGCACCACTCCAACAAAACTTGTCTTGGCATCACTACATTTTTCACTGTGACTATGAGAGTTGTTCCAATTCAAACCATGACATACAACGTGGAATGAGGATCAGCACTTTACATAAGTAAGAAATATCAAGTATATTCCTATTGCTACAGTTTGAATTGGAAGCAAAATACAAACCTTTGGAGGAATGTTGGTCATCTCAAAGTATCCTCCACGCTGTCCACATTCACCCCAATATCCTTTAGAGACAGTGTGAAACGAGACAAGCTGAACCTCCTTGCTTATGGGTAGCCCCATATCCAATAAAACCTTCATATTTCATGAATAACATGAAATGAACATGTATGATCTAAAAATACTGGTTGCCTGATAAATTTTCAGGCAAAAACTTTGCATATATACCTTTCTTGCACTTATGAAGGGGCGCTCATCTTGGTAAATGTTTTGCTGATAAACTTCGTCTCCAAGTAATAGTAAATTTTCTTGGTGACAGAAATGAATTATTTGCTTAAGATTTGCCTCACTAAGACATTGCCCAGTGGGATTTCCAGGATTTATAATCACCATAGCTCGAACCTAGGCAGAAACAAATAAATATGGGCAGATTAACGTTAGACATGCCTAACAAATGCAGTGGACAAGATGCTTTGGACATTAAGCGAAAGAGCAATTCAGCTATTATTTGCAGCCATATCAAATGTGTGTTGGGTAAAGGAACCAGTCCCATTGAATAGCTTTTTGAGTTTTTGCCAGTTTCTGAAAATCGTTGTAGTATTCAGTTCCAAGTGTGCTTTCTCTTTTACATTCCATTCTTTTTCTTCCTTTGGAGTCGCTAGATGGTCAGGAGAGGGGGTTGTGACTGAGGCAGACATACAAAGAAAGCTTATCGTCCACCAAGCCTAAAGTTGCTCACAAAACTGACTTAAGTGAACCATACTCAGAATTCACATACACATGAGACCACATTCTTCTGAACGAAAACCAGAAGTTCAGCATACTCACAGTTATGCCCTTGTATCGTGCCTGTGCAACTGATTGGCGAAGGTCATTGATATCAAGACCCCAGTTTGCTGTCTCTTCAAGGTAGTAAGGAACAAGAGAACCCCCCAACAGTTGTATTGTAGCTGAGTATAGTGGATACTGAGGAACAGGGACCAATATCTAACAACAAAAATGCACTCATTAAGAATATGAAAATGCCTGTAAAGAATAAAAACCTAGAAGTGTGAAAAGAAGGAATTGTCTAAGTTAAAAACAAGATGTATGCAAGGACACAGAAAATATGAAGAGGAAAAACTTGCTATTCATATCAAATTATTAGTTACCCCATCACTTGGGCCGCGAATAACACTGTTCAAGATCTGCATCACTCCTTTGCTGGCACCATCTGTGAGAAAAATAAGTTCTGGATCACTGTCAAACAAAAAAACTAGATATCAGTTCAAGAATCAAATTTTTGAGGATATCAAACCAGATCATGTAAAATGGAACGAGCAATCCAACCTTGGATATCCATCACGTCTCTCAATGAATTCTGCAACTTCTTTCCTTACGCCAGGAATGCCACGGGAGTCACTATAAGCACCTAATTTTACCAGCACATATAGAACACGTCATTCCTTCTCTAAAAATCACTGTTGCAAAACTAGGCCAAAATAATGTGTTGCTTGCAATAGAGTGTCCATAACAAAGACGAGAGAGAGTGGCTCGGATTGTAAGCACCCTTCACCTCCAACCCTAGGTTTGTGGTTCATGTCACCACTCACCACGGGTGCAAAAAGGGTGGAAGCTCTAAAAAAAAGTGTCATAACAAGAACACAAACCAGTAGTTAATGATGGATAGAACAAAAAAGAGAGGACTTCAGCTAGAAATTCAAGTGCAACAACAATGACATACCTAGTGAAATCCCATAAAGTAGGGTTTGGAGAGGGTAGAGTGTACGTAAACCTTACCACTACCTTACGGAGATAGAGAGGTTGTTTCCGAAAGACCCTCAGCTCAAATATATCCGTTCCAAGTAAAAGAAGAAAACAATAGATATAGAATAACGGTTAAAACAAAGAGCAATATCAATTCTACAAGAAACAAATAGAACTAGCAGAATAATCAAAAAGTTGTAACAACACAACCATAATAGCACAACTAGTCCTATGACAAACCTAAAAACCATCACAAGACAACATTCTACCCCTACTAATCTTCTATGCTAATGTGCGACCTCCACTACTTTCTATCTAAATTCATATCCTTGGTGATATGAAGTTACTTCATCTCCGATCTAATCACCTCCCCCCAATACTTTTTGGTCTACCTGCGTAATTTCTAAATTCAACCTCTCGCACCTCCTAACTGAGGTATCGACACAACTCCTCTGCACATGAAGAAACCATCTCAGTCTTGTTTCTCTCATCTTATCTGCCACAGAGGCCACTCCCATCTTTTATTGAATAACCTCATTTCTAATCTTGCCACTCCTAGTGTCTCCACACATCCATCTCACAATCCTCATCTCCGCAACATGCATCTTCTAAGCATGAGAGTTTTTGACAACTAGTACTCCACCCCATATAACGACGACAATCTAAACACCATTCTGCAGAACTTACCTTTTAAGTTAAGGTGATACCTTCTTATTGTACATTACTCTAGAAGCAAGTCTCCATTTTATTATCGTCGATGTCTTCATTATTTTGGATGACTGATCCAAGATATTTAAAGCTTTCTCTATTAGGAATAGGTTGTGTGGCAAGCATCACTTCTATATCCGCATCATCCATCGCAACACTGAATTTGCACTCCAATGTATTCTGTTTTGGCCCTCCTCAATTTGAACCATTTGGACTACAAAATTTGTCTCCAAACCTCCAACCTATCATTAACTTTATCCCATATCTCATCAATCCGTACTACGTCATCCGCAAATAGCACACACCATGGAACCACCTCCTGGATGGACCGTGTCAGCTCATCCATCACCAAGACAAAAAGAAAAGGGCTTAGCACATATCCTTGACACTGTTCCATCTCAATAAGAAAATGCTCTGAGTCTCCTCCCACCATTCTAACCTAAGTCTTAACTCCATCATACAAATACTTTATCGCTCGAATATACACTATCGAAACAACTTTATCCTTTAAACACCTCCTAAAGATATCCCTTGGCACTTTGTCATAGGCCTTCTCAAGATCAATGAACACCATATGGAGGTCCCTTTTTCTTTCTCTATATTCATCCACCAATATCCATACAAGATGGATTGTTTCAGTAGTTGATTGTCTCGATATGAAGCCAAACTGATTCTCTGAAATGGACATTGCTCTCCTCACCCTTATCTCCACCACTCTCTCCCATATTTTCATAGTGTGGGTTAGCTATTTGATACCCCTGTAATTGTTATAATTTTGGATATCAGCATTGTTCTTATACACTGGAACCATTGTACTCCACCTCCATTTGTCGGGCATCTTAGCTGTCTTTAAAATAACATTAAACAACCCAGTCAACGACTATATACCTGCCTATGGTCTAATTTACCTTTGCCGACTGAGAAAGGTTTTAATGCATAAACCTTGATTTCATTGGTTCCCACGTTACCCTCCACCAAGACACCAACTATCACCCTCTCCGACGAAATAAAAAGTTAGCAGTCCGGAAGGATATATGGAACTATGGAGACTAAAGACTCACACAAGAAATAACGCCAAGGCTTCTTATCTAGAACACTATATCATGATTTCATGAACATAGCATCATACAGGAACTGTAAACGGGATTTAGGAGTAAATGAAGAAACAAAAATATGAAAACCATCAAAACATTAAAAAAAATTAAGATATGAAGGAATAACTTCTGACATGAAAGCAAAAAACAATTTCTTGTTCGTGTATTAGTTCAGCCAAGGGCAGAAAAGGAAGCCAGGAGAAAGAGAAACATAGCATACGGAGGTGCATATGTAACAATCAAAAGTTTTGTCTGTGAAAGGATACCTAGACCTCCAGATGTCATTGCAAGAAACTGTTTAGCCCTTGCAATTGCATCAGCAGGGAATATGAGTCCCACATTCGGATCATCCAGCAAAAATGGAGCTTGACAGAGAGCAATGACCTGAAATATAGTGTCCAGCATTTTATGTACCAAGTAACCAAACCTCAAGCATCTTAAAAAGAGGCATTCAGCAACTGCAATAAACCTGGCGTGGAAATGTCAGTGGCTTCTGCCCAAGGGCATGGGGATTACCAACATTTGTGAAGATGATCTGCAGGATAAGTGGAACAATTAGATAGTATAAGCACCTCAAAATGAATTGAATGGCCTTCATTGAAACGATTCCTCAAAACTTTAGGGTTTATGCAAAAGAATTCCTGGTCATAGGACTCTTGAATAGATTAATCACTGTTACTATATAAATTGTTCATTGTAGCATCATATCAGAAGAGCATGTAGTATCTCAGGATTATTTAGATGAAGAATTTATAAATTCTTATGCATCTTCATGGGGTTAAAACAGTTTTTGGCAACAATCTAGTCTCTATATGGATGACTGGGGCAATGCTTCAAATCTGACAAAGTGCCTAAAGTTAGCCTATAAATTCCTGATGATAAAGATTTGATTGACAACAATTCCTTTTGCATGTTGGAATATGAAGTATGAGTGACATAAAGAGAGTAAATGGACCATAATACCTATTTTAATAGAATCTAGTCCCTATCAGTACATGCTAAACTATAAAATGCCACCAGGTAGAATCTCTAACAGGAAAAAGACCAGAACAAGTTGAAAACTTATACCTTTTTCCCTTCCTTCTGAAGCTCAGAAGCTCGAAGGTACAGCTCACCTCTTACAGCATATTGGCACTTCTTGACATTTTCATTCAGATTGTCATAGTCTAATGGCTTAGAAGTCATTATAAGGAATTGAAAATTTTCCTCCTCAAATTCCTAGCAAGGTGATGCCCGCACTGATAGTCTAGCACCTCAGCTCAAAGCCTACAATTTCATGTAGAAACTATAAGCAGTAAAAAGGAACAGTGACTGTGAAGTAACACAACAAAGTGGCGCCAAAAAACAAATGTATTGGTCAAATATGGATAGGACATGTGGACAACTCAAAAGTCGACGTGTGGCAGAACAAATCTAGTCAAATCCAGGTCATCAAAGGTCGCTCCAACAAGAGGTTAGGAAATAGCCCCCGGAAGTCTGCTCCGAATTTAAAACAAGCTTACCCTGAACCCATCATGCCAGATTAAGATGGTCTATCCACTATCAAACATCCAGTCAGTCAACAAATGCCCAAATAGGATAAGCATCCCCGACTGGCCAATATCCGGGGTCATTTACGGCAGTAATAAATCAATACGGGAGAATTTATAGCTGAAATACGGAACATGTGAACCCGTGGTCTTGCCGTAAAACTAAATGTTTTATCTACATATTTTCTAAATCGGTGCAATATTATCTGATGGCACCCATGCTGCAAGAAGTTTAAATGGTGCATCTGTTTGTATTTTGAGTTATTTGCCTGGAAGACTAGGGATCAATTCCTACTATGCATTTTTTCTTACTTTTTTAGTAGTGCACCCATGTTTTAGAAACTCTAGATTTGCCTCAGCAAATCAGTATGTGTTATGTATGGGGAATGCATATAACAATCATAACGAGGAGCGGAATATTAGGAATACATTATTCTAGGGTTGTGCACTTGTACTATAACAATACTCCTCCTTCTCAGTTGTATCTCATCTGATTTTCATTACTACTGTTGCTTATATTCTCAAGTTGTAACAAAGTATTGTGTTCTTACTTGGCTACACTTTTCATCAGCTATATCACGAGTTCCCAATAAGAAATATGTATCTTTCTCTTGCTTATCTTATCATTTACATATGTTTCACTGTTTGTCTGATACCATTTTAGTCAAATTCATATTATCGGGTTCACTTGCCTTTGACCATATTCTATAAATTTATTTATTAAATCTTTTTTTAATGAATGTGACCTCCAGACCAACTTTCGCACACTTCGATTAATATATCTAACACCGATCACCTCCCACAAGGTGTCTCTGCTGAGATTTGAACCTGTTCTCAATCCACTAATTTAATTGTTAATCATTAATCCAAATTTTAGGTTATACAAGAAAATGCAAAATGGTTAAGCATTCAACTTTTAGCCCATTGATTAAAATACCCACAACTTCATGACATGAAATCAAACATATTATGCACAGGAAAAGTGGTAACATGATGTGATTTGGACAATCTTTCAGTAGGATCATTCATGCTTTCGGTTTTAGCAACAACGGAAAAATAATACAAGCTGGGAACTGGAAAATCAACAGTGCAGGCGATCTCACACACACGCACACCTAAATCAAAATCTAGATTAAGTAAGTAATCACAACAAAGACAAATTTAATAAATTCACCTAGCAGTCAATAAAATAGGCCCAAAAGTTTCACTACTAGAGGAAATCAAGGAAGATGACAGAAAACGCCTCCATTATACATACGTAACAGAAGAAAGAGAAAATCTACGTACGTAACGTAAGCATCATTTTATCAATCCAATTAAAACACACAAAGAATATACAGAATCACAAAAGTAAACAAAATTTTCAGATACCCATATCTCCAAAAAAGAATAAAAATTAAAGTGTAGGGGGATGGGATGACTTACAAGTGTTGTGTGAGCCCTGCCGAGTGAGAAGTGCAATTTATTTTTTTTATCGGATGCAAGGCAAAAGAGGATAATTATATATTATAAATTGTATATGTGGTCAAGTGTGAAGACATAAATTCCAAGGTGAAACCACAGCCACTGAACAGTTGGTAAGATTGGATTAATGTGCAAATTTGATTGAATCACAGATTTGGAGATAAAGCAAATCGTGGTGCTCATTCAAACTTTAGAGTTGTGGTTTTTGCTGCTTCAAATGGATATATTGCCCACTCACAACCTGACTTTTTCAACTTAACTCAAAAAAGGCCAAAAACTCCGTAATCATCATAAAAAAATATTATTATTCTTAGGTATCATTTATTCAATAATTTTTTATTTGATATGATATTTAAAAAAAATAAATAAATTTTTAATATTTATAATTTAAAATTATTCTGAAATGTTTATTTAATTAAGAATTATTTAAAATTTCAAGATTAAATTATTCTCAATTAGAGTAATAGAATACTCTCTTTGTCTCATTTTATGTGGCACCATTTATTTTTTAATACATTTCAAAAAGAATGTCATCTTATATAGGAAATAATTTACCTTTAAAAATTTTTTTTACCCTTAATAAAATGATTCTCAACCACATAAATATCTCAAATTGATTTTAGATCATAAATTTTTTAAAAAAAAATGTTTTTTTAAATATTGTATCAATTCAAATGATGTAATATAAAATAATATAAAAAAAATATTTTTTAAAATGAATAAAAAAAAATGTCATATAAATGAAACATAAGGAAGTATTATTTGAACTGGAATTTAGGGCACGTGTATTGAAGACAAAAGGGAAAAAGATGAAATAAGAATGTGGGACACCAACTACAGGGACTGGCACCGTTACAAATGCTTGTATTTGATTGAGCTTCAACTTTGCTGGGTTTTGTTAGGCGCAACAGAATAATCTTCCTTCTTTAGAACAAATGGGGTTTGGATTATACTTTCTTAAAGTGACTTTAGTTAAAACTAAAAAGCTAGGAGTAGTTGGTTAAATTGATTTATTTTTAAAAGTTTTTTACTTTTATATATTTTCTTAATTATAAAATTATTGGAGTAACACCAAAAATATTTTTGCACTTTTTAAAATTAAAAATATATATTTATATTATATTAAAAGCGTAAAGGCCTTTAGAAATGTTATTTAAACTTTTTGCCCTTCATTAAAATATTTTTTTTTAGACAAAATCATCTTTTCATTATTTTTCTTATTTTCTTATTTAATTAGTTATTTATTTAGTTTCAAGATTCACTCTTGGACTAAATTTTTTTTATATTTATAATTCACTTTTGATTTAATACTATTATATGTAAATAATTGACTAAAATTTTGGCTATCAAATATTTTTTTAATAAAAGTATGTTCCATGGTGTATACTATTTTCAGATGACATCGTACTAATAGATGAGAATCGGGCTAAAAGTTAATGATAGGTTGGAAATTTGGAGACACGCTTTGGAGTCTAAAGGATTCAAACTGAGCAGGACCAAAACAGAATACTTGGAGTGTAAATTCATTATTGCGAGGGATGAAGCAGACATTGATATGAGGCTTGCCACCCAGCCTATCCCCAAGAGGAAAAACTTTAAGTATCTTGGGTCTGTCATTCAAGGTAGTGGTGATATTGATGATTATGTCACACACCATATTGTGGCAACTTGGACAAAATGGAGGCTTGCCTCAGGAGTACTGTGTGATAAGAAGATACCACCTAAACTCAAAGGTAAGTTTTACATAATTGTGGTTAGACCATTTTTGATGTATGGAGTGAAGTGTTGGCCAATCAAAAATGCACATGTTCAGAAAATATAGATCGCGGAGATGGGGATGTTGAAATGGATGTGTGGTCACACCAGGAGTGATAAGATTAGGAACGAGACCATTCGGGAGAAGCTAGAAGTGGCCCATATGGCTGCAAAGATGAGGGAAGCGAGACTGTGATAGTTTGGACATGTGCAGAAAAGGAATACCGATGCTCCTATTAGGAGGTACGAGAGGCTGGATTTAAGAGTTATATGGAGGGGCAGAGGTAGACCGAAGAAGTATTGGGGGAGGTGATTAGACATGATATGGCGAAACGTTATCTCACCGAGAACATGAACATAGATAGGAAGGAGTATAGGTCGCGAATTAGAGTAGAAAGTTAATAAGTTAGTAGGGTTAGGTTGATGGCTGGCCATGGGGTATAGTAGGGTTAGGTTGATGTCTGGCTATGGAATATAGTAAGGTAGTAGGTTTTGTCGGGTCCTTATATCATGTGTTGTCATTATCTATCTTATATGTGTTTAATTTATCGTATTTACATACTAGTATAGTGAAAATGTGTTTTTCACTATTAATTGCTCTTTTTATTCCTTTTCTTTTCATTTCCTTTTTTGTCATATCTAAGGTTAGCAGGGGAATGATTTTTCTCCGATCCATTTCGATTTCAGTCCAATTTCTAGATTTGTTCATTCTGATTGTGAACCGATAAGGCACAGGTAGTAACGGTACTGGAAGGGGGTATAGGGGTGGAAGGGGACTTTTATCCTGTTGAACCGATTCAGACCAATAAAATCGATAAACGGTCCAATTTAATTCCCAGATTATTCCTAATGGCTATAATGTCATTTGAAGACTGATTTTGACCGTTCGGGGGGGGGGGGGGGGGGGGGACACAAGCCCCTCCTTACCCCTTT